>JAGSMR010000050.1:4155000-4687500 GCA_029286605.1 Sericinus montela
TATTCCAAGTACTTACATACATACAATCACACCTATACGTAACGAACAACCTATACGCACGTATATCTAAGTGTTACACATTTAATTATATCTAAGTGTTACACATTTAATTATATTCCAAGTACTTACATACATACAATCACACCTATACGTAACGAACAACCTATACGCACGTATATCTAAGTGTTACACATTAAGTTATATTCAAAATACTTACATACATACAATCACGCCTCTTTCCCGTAGGGGTAGGCATAGATCACTTCTTTTCACTTGCTACAATCCATACATACGTGTTTAGCTTCGTCCATATGCTCTTCATACACTTCATACATTCTCTTCGATTCAGGGTACTCTTGACCTGGCCTTTTTTCAGGACGTCCCTGATTTGGTCTCGAAACGTCCGCCTAGGTCTATCCCTTCCAACTCTTTTTTCGTTAATCGTTCTTCATTGATACTCTCGACATGGACAAACCATCTCAGCATATCTTTCTGAATTTTAGTCACTGCGTCTTTTTTCAGACCACAACGTTTCCTTATCTCACTATTTCTTATATTATATATTTAATAATTCTAACGCTTTCATCTCATCTGCATATAATCTGGTTTCATGTATTTTCTGCCATACTCAACTTTTACTTCCGTACAGAGTGTCGGAACCAACACTCCCTCATACACAGCCAAACGAGCCTTATTAGACACCTTCTGACTTCCGACTGAAGCTCTATTTACCATTTTTCCCGCATTCACTCTTCTTTCAATATCACTTTCACACTTTCTATCTCTTGTAAACATTGAACACAGATAAACAACATCATTCACCTGTTTAAATTGTTCATCTCTAGTCACGATATTGCAGTCTGTCACTGTCTCATTTCTTTCAAACACCATCACTTTCGTCTCCTTTACATTCATCTTCATTCTTTCTAAGCAAAGCTTCACTTAGGATATAAGGTCACACCGTATAACGTGTGACATAAACGAGGGTACGCGTTTCTTGTACAACAAAGGAAGCCACCGTTCATAAAGTGCCTAAGGGATGATGAGTCAGATGAATGACAATGCACTCAGCGACCTATACAGCGATCTCCGTGGTAGAGTGACGTACGCATCAGTTACCGTGGTCTCGCTGCCAGCGGCGCCGGATTCGATTCCCGGTCGGGTCGGCGCAGCAAAACGAAGCGCTTCCCAATTCTCCGGAAGTCTCTCACCTGTACTTGCCGCGCAGCACGCGCTCGCGCAGCTCGCGCAGCGTGGAGCCGTCGAAGGGCAGCGAGCCGGACACCAGCGTGTACAGGATCACGCCCAGCGACCACACGTCCACCTCGGGCCCGTCGTACTTCTTGCCTGCAAGCGTAGGGGGGGAGAGAGTTAAATATGGGTCGAAGCACGCCGAGACCACAGCGAATTGATCGACGAGAGGGGTCGAGAGTACTCGGATACCTAGACGTGCGTGTGCGATGAATTTGAATTTTTAACAGTGGCAGAGTCACGCATCAGCTTTTCTTGTTTGCACGAATGGGCCGGCTCGACCGGGGAAGTACCACGACCTCACAGAATACCGGCGTGAAGTAGAGTCTGGTGAGTGCAGGGCAGGTAACCGGAGGCCCACACAGCCCCCTCCCCCAAAGTTGTGGGGGGCGGGGGCAGTCTATGGGAGGCAACGCAACTGCTATGCCTCTGGTATTGCGGGTGTTCACGGGCGGCGGTAATCACTTACCATCACGTGAGCCACCTGCTCGTTTGCCTCCCTTTTCTATAAAAATGAAGCGAAAGATGTATCTAAGGATCGTGACACACAGTGACTAAGCGTGAAGATAAGTCTATTTTATTTGACCTTCGCGTGATGTCGGCGTCAGAATTTTGTAGCACCTTTCTTGCCGCGTGGGCCTCAAGAGACGACTGCGGGAAGTCTTGAATACATCACCGCCAACCGACAAAATGGTTGGATATACATCTCAAAAAAATCTCGGGCAGTAGCGTCTTAGATGCTAATTTGCTAGCCGAGGTAGACAAATTTTGTTTATGGGAGAGGTCTATACCATACAGCGGAGAGAGCCGATACTTCATTCATTTAAATCTAGTTTGTAGCTTTTAACTGATTAATGAAAGAAACTAATTAAAATTCGCCTTAATTGTGTTTTAAAATTATCTATATGCTATTTAAAATTTATGGGAGAGTTCGAGAGATCAGTGCTAATGATTCTGATCAGGCATAGCCAGTATAAATAGAAATTTATACTTATGTTTACATCAATTTTGAAAAATTATAATACCATAAAAAGTGTTTTATTGCATTGATTTAGATCCAAAATGACAGATCTCTGAAATCACTCGTACAAGTGAAATGCGCATGCATTCACTTCTCGAGTCCTGAACTACCATCATTCTGTGACCTATCATCAGATTTTTCCATAAACAATGAAAATTTCTCTGAAATTAAGGCCATAAAGTTTATTTTGCCCATGACTAAAACGCACCTTGAAACAACTCGGGCGCCGCGTAAGGCGGACTGCCACAGAATGTGTCCAGCTTCGAACCCGGCGTGAACTCGTTCGAGAAGCCGAAGTCCGCTATCTTGATATTCATTTCGCCGTCTAGAAGTAGGTTTTCCGCCTGCAAATAAATTAATAAAATTGAATTACTTACATAAGATATATATTTCTACGTCCGCGAGTTTTTTTTATTATTTGCAGCCACACGTCAAAGTTAACAATCAAGTCAATAGTCATGATAGACAAGTGGTTGGATGACCGGAATTCAAATCAATAATCAATAGACCCCGAGTTCGATCCCCAAGGCTTGTACCAATGATGATCTCCAAGCTAGCCGAGCCGAGCTTGCATCGTGAAGACCAAAACATTTGTTACATACTATGGAAACTTTATCTTAATACTTTATCGCGTTCTTAGACAAGAGTCGATAAGTGAACACCTTCTCTTAATATTTCATAAAACACGTTTAAATCTGTAGGTAAAACTATAGCCACGGATTATAAAAATGCATAATGCATTAATAAGCAAGACATAACATTTAGAAATAGTCATTCATCTCATACAGGAATGTTTCATATAAAAATTCTCACAACCATCTACTAGCCTTCTCATCTCTCTCGTTCTGACGTCTCTGTCCGCCCACTGACCTTGAGATCCCTGTGTATGATCCGCTTCTGATGACAGTACTGCACCGCCGACACTATCTGCCGGAACTTCGCCCGCGCCTCTTTCTCCTTCATGCGACCGTGGAGAGGGGTCGAGTACTCGGATACCTAGACGTGCGTGTGCGATGAATTTGAATTTTTAACAGTGGCAGAGTCACGCATCAGCTTTTCTTGTTTGCACGAATGGGCCGGCTCGACCGGGGAAGTACCACGACCTCACAGAATACCGGCGTGAAGTAGAGTCTGGTGAGTGCAGGGCAGGTAACCGAGTGTTTACACAGCCCCTCCCCAAAGCTGTGGGGGCGGGGCAGTCTATGGGAGACAACGGAACTGCTATGTCTCTGGTATTGCGGGTGTTCACGGGCGGCGGTAATCACTTACCATCACGTGAGCCACCTGCTCGTTTGCCTCCCTTTTCTATAAAAATGAAGCGAAAGATGTATCTAAGGATCGTGACACACAGTGACTAAGCGTGAAGATAAGTCTATTTTATTTGACCTTCGCGTGATGTCGGCGTCAGAATTTTGTAGCACCTTTCTTGCCGCGTGGGCCTCAAGAGACGACTGCGGGAAGTCTTGAATACATCACCGCCAACCGACAAAATGGTTGGATATACATCTCAAAAAAATCTCGGGCAGTAGCGTCTTAGATGCTAATTTGCTAGCCGAGGTAGACAAATTTTGTTTATGGGAGAGGTCTATACCATACAGCGGAGAGAGCCGATACTTCATTCATTTAAATCTAGTTTGTAGCTTTTAACTGATTAATGAAAGAAACTAATTAAAATTCGCCTTAATTGTGTTTTAAAATTATCTATATGCTATTTAAAATTTATGGGAGAGTTCGAGAGATCAGTGCTAATGATTCTGATCAGGCATAGCCAGTATAAATAGAAATTTATACTTATGTTTACATCAATTTTGAAAAATTATAATACCATAAAAAGTGTTTTATTGCATTGATTTAGATCCAAAATGACAGATCTCTGAAATCACTCGTACAAGTGAAATGCGCATGCATTCACTTCTCGAGTCCTGAACTACCATCATTCTGTGACCTATCATCAGATTTTTCCATAAACAATGAAAATTTCTCTGAAATTAAGGCCATAAAGTTTATTTTGCCCATGACTAAAACGCACCTTGAAACAACTCGGGCGCCGCGTAAGGCGGACTGCCACAGAATGTGTCCAGCTTCGAACCCGGCGTGAACTCGTTCGAGAAGCCGAAGTCCGCTATCTTGATATTCATTTCGCCGTCTAGAAGTAGGTTTTCCGCCTGCAAATAAATTAATAAAATTGAATTACTTACATAAGATATATATTTCTACGTCCGCGAGTTTTTTTTTATTATTTGCAGCCACACGTCAAGTTAACAATCAAGTCAATAGTCATGATAGACAAGTGGTTGGATGACCGGAATTCAAATCAATAATCAATAGACCCCGAGTTCGATCCCCAAGGCTTGTACCAATGATGATCTCCAAGCTAGCCGAGCCGAGCTTGCATCGTGAAGACCAAAACATTTGTTACATACTATGGAAACTTTATCTTAATACTTTATCGCGTTCTTAGACAAGAGTCGATAAGTGAACACCTTCTCTTAATATTTCATAAAACACGTTTAAATCTGTAGGTAAAACTATAGCCACGGATTATAAAAATGCATAATGCATTAATAAGCAAGACATAACATTTAGAAATAGTCATTCATCTCATACAGGAATGTTTCATATAAAAATTCTCACAACCATCGACTAGCCTTCTCATCTCTCTCGTTCTGAGGTCTCTGTCCGCCCACTGACCTTGAGATCCCTGTGTATGATCCGCTTCTGATGACAGTACTGCACCGCCGACACTATCTGCCGGAACTTCGCCCGCGCCTCTTTCTCCTTCATGCGACCGTGGAGTACGAGGTAGTCAAATACCTGCAAAATTTAATTATTTATAATGTAACCAATGATCTAATTTATAATTGCGATTGTTGCCACTTGGTGAAATTGCATTGCATTCGATACAAAGCGGTCGGTTAATTAATAAATAATTAAATAAAGTGAATTGTGTACAAGTGTTCAACAATTAATTTTAACCGATTATCTAGCGGGAGTGAAAAATTAAAAGTATTAAAGTATTCGTAAATAGTGTCGTATGATATAAATACGATTTCGTCTAAAGTTAGGCCAGTAAAAACTAGCCGTTACATAGATTTCGAATACATATGCACGTACGTATACACAAGTTTTCTCTTTTAATTATTTTGCATTAAACCAGACTGAGACAACGACTGAAGCAAAATTTTGTCTGATTTTGCTTTATTCATTGTCTCAGTCTGCTTAAATGGGAAAGAAATAAAAGAGAAAACACATAAATATGTGTAAGGGCGCTGTGATTTTTTTAAATATATTTCGATAAACACGCTAAACAATAAGCGGCAATAGCCTAATAGTTTAAGCAATAGTTTACGGGTGCGGACTGTGAAACATAACGTCGCTGATTCGGGCCTGCCATTCCACTATTGTCGTAAACCAGCTCTAAACACAAGCATTGCAGCTTAATTCGAGTGATTGACAAGAATAATAGTAATGTCATTTGACATTACTAGTATTCTTTAAAAAAAAAAAAACGATTGAAACTATACTGTGTCGAGATTTCAAAGTAATCGGTGAAAAGCTATTAAGGATTTAAGATTCCGAACAAACATACATTTTCATTTGTATTTACATCGATTATAATTAGTCAAACGACACCATCACCAAACTAGAATTTACTGAAAGAAGTAACAGAATGATAACAAACAACATACATAATACCAAGATACATCAACACATAACATCCAAATCTGTGTTTACTTATAAAGAGATTCGAATCTGCAACTCAGCACTGTGGAATTCATTTCCCGTTATCGCACGCACATTAAACATTAGCCAGTAAGTGCATCATGCGTAGATGAAACAGCTATTTGGATAAAGAGATGTTATATAGATAGCAAAACTTGAGTTGGTGTCAAATTTGACATCACAACTATCACAAATCTGTATGTTTTCCCTAATGAATGTTATGATCTATTATTATATTTGTGATTTCAAACAGATTTCAAATAAATTCTTGTCTATGCCCATATTGCCTGAACATTAGCCAGCAAATGAGGTGCACCATGAGAGGATGAGACTGACACTTGAGTAAAGGGTCATGCAGTCCAAGACTTTATACAAGACACGTTTATATTTACCTCTCCGCCTGACGCATACTCCATAACGAGATACAGTGTCTTCTCGGTCTCTATCACCTGGAAGAGTTTCACAATGTTCGGGTGGTCCAGCATCTTCATTATCCGCACCTGCAAAAAATAAATTATTCTCAAAACTATACGAATTATTACTACAAAAGCTAGTAGCTTGTCTAAAATCTAGGAGAATTATAAGATAGTCAAACTATTACAAGTAATTGATTCTCTGGGTGTAATTTTTTGAAAAATATATTTTGGTATTTCAACAGCAAAATGAATTGTATACAATGCATCTTTAATTCGTGAAAATTAGATGAATTAGTCAAGGTTGAAAAAAAAATATTAATTTTACATGAATGTATGTGGGCCTTTTTAGCCTTGTAGCTCACGTATAGTTAGTACCGACAGATGGCGAGATATAACCCAAGCGTGGCCAATATGGCATATGCTGCCTCCGGTAGAGTTCACTGCAAGATAGAGTGGACTTTTAATAAGCCAACTTCTGATCATAAACAGCACGATAGCCGAGTGGTGATCGGAATTCGAGTCAAGAGACCGAACATAGCTCCTCAGGTGATAGTCTCGTACTAATGAGTAATTTATTTTTCAAAGCTTATATATGACATGGCTTGGACGTAAAGACGGCGACAGACAACCGTCAATTGCAACGTTGCAACGTTGACTTTTTGGAAACAACTGCAACGTTGTCTCAAAAATGTCTTCGGTGGAAGGTGTGCCGAAAGAACTTAATAGTCTGTGCCTCTGTCTACACCAGTATTGGGAACTGCGTGAATGTTTTTCACTGTCTAATCTGTTTTGGACATACGAAAGCATAGGTCATCAGAGTGTTTTAAGATGATTCGTCCACTACCTACCTGAAGCCTAAGATTCTCAAAGATTTACTTTTAGTTGAATCTAACATAAAACTCTACCCAGGGACCTACTAAGAATGAAATCGATCGACTAATCAATGTCAGTTTTTACGTCACAACCACTCTGCACAAAGTCATAACAAAACATACAGAGCGGTCACTTTTTTGTAATTTCTAATTATACCTTCTTGAATGTATCAACAATCTGTTCGATAAAACAGCCCTTGACTTTTACAATTCTGCTGCATAAATTGGGTTCGTCACTTTTCTTCGTGCTCTAAATTCACAAAAGCATATTGTTTTTTTATATAAAATTCGGGCGTCTCACCTCTCTGAACAGCTTCTGTAAGGAGCCGGGGTTGAGTTGCGTCTTGTCGATGATCTTGATCGCCACCTCCTTGCCCGTCGGGACATGTTTCGCCAATTTCACCTTCGCGAAGTTACCTTTGCCGATTGTCTTCAGGAGTTTGTACTTGCCTGTAACAGTACATCAATGAAGATTAAGTATGTGGCCAAGTCAAATGCCAATTCGCTTACCAGGTTTGAGGATTACGGTAAATCCTCCTTTTGGGAAAGACCTTTTGTCCGGCAGTGGACTTAAAAAGGCCATTATGAATCAAGCAAGCCTTTTCTCACGCAGATATGGTAACGCCTTTTACCAAATAAGACGAAAACATCAGATGAAAATTTATAGGACCAATTCAACTATACTGGATATAATAAAAATAGTGTTTTGTTTTTTTTACGGTACTATTATTGTATTATATAAGTAATTAAAGATGTGCCGCGTATTATCTCGACTTTAACAGAAGATCTAACGATGTTCAAAACAAAATAAGATAGAAAGTATAATATAACAAATAGTAATAGTGTTAGGAAGATGGCAGGACTAACAAATCATTTATTTATCGAAATAAGAATGTACATTCGTTTAACAATAGTCATTTTTTTATTTACCACCGTTTCGCAATGAGATTCCTCTAACGGAGAAGAAACATGCGAAAGAAACTCCGTAAGTATCCTCTTTTTTTTGGTCAATCTTTTTTTTAAATGATACAAAAATAAGGTGTAATTTTCTTCTACAAATAGCTTGGGAGCGATCACCTCATTCCCATAACATAATTTATAAATACCTCATTCCCATAATAAACCACAAATACTAACCAATATGGGGCTCCTCTGAAGTCCTAGACCGGGAGGAGACCCTCGCACTGCCGCCAGCCGAACCGCCACCGCCCGCGCCCGCCGACGACTCTGACGCGCTCTGCAGCACAAAACATTCTTAGGTGAGCAACTCTGCGACACGTTTCATAATAAATGGTACAGCCCCTAATAATGGTACATTCTTTTATAATAATAATAAATACCTACATACATAAATAGAGATGAGAACACTCGCATACATTGCTCCCATCCCAAAGTATGTAACTGTACATTAAAAAACGGGACAGTGACTGCTTACATCTGGAATCGTTTCCATAGATTCCGGTTTTTTTTTGGTTGTAATAGAATTAAGTCGTAAAAAGTAATTCGAACGGCTAGAGTCGATTTTGTCTATGGAATATAGAACAACAAAACACGGCCCATTCAAACAGATTTTTTAATACTCCTCGAAGGCGGAGCTTTATTTGGTGCAAAAAGGCAATTGAAATATTTTTTTAAATTTATTCCAGTCGTTTATTTCAGTCGTTATACAGAAACATGATATTCGGTTGAGAGCCACGATAGCCGAGTGGTTGGGTGACTAGAATTCGATCCGCACACGAAAGGCTGATAGCAGTGAGTTTTTTCGAAACTTATGTACGACTAATATTGCCTTGGACTGAGATGGCGACATGCTTACAAGCAGACATATTGTGCAACATAGCTTTTGGTGAAATGTTGTTCAAAAGGGCTAAAATATCTAGACCTCTGATTGCTCCAGTAATGGAAAATGGGTAAGGATTAAACAAAATAAAAACAGATTTATTTTAAATCAAACACATTAATTCCCTGCTACACCTCAATTACAAACAATTTATCAAAACGAAACTGCAAACTACCAACCGTAAAGTCGTAAAGGATAACAAACTCTCCCCTTATCTCTCTAAACCACACTTAGCGCCCCTTCAACAGTGATTTAGCGACTTTGTACCTCCGTTCGTTCACCCGAAAACTGTACCTGCTTGTGTAACACTTCGTATCATTCAAACCATATTTCTGAATCATAACAGTTTCAAAACTATAGAGTTTCAAGGGTAACGTACTTTTACTTACGATGTTATTTTATCTATACATGCATATAAATAAAATTGCAGTGTCTGTTTGTAATATTGAAATAACCGTTTTTACTACATGAATATGAATGTATACGGCATACACATACACGATTTTGGCTTTTACTGGCCGATAGCTGATGTTATAAGGAGTAACGTAGGCTACTTTTAATTTAGAAGGAAGGAATAATTAGGGGTCCACGTTAAGTTTAAACCACGGGCAAAGCCGTGGGAGACAGCTAGTATAATACAAGCAGCGTTGGATCGATGGAACTTTCTCGGCTTCAATCTCAAAAATAGGTATGATAAACTAGTGCCCCATGTCCAGCATGAATTATTAGAATGAGGACCTACACATGTCCTTCTGTGCCTGTCATAACAAATTAAAAGTTTTATAATAATGACTTCTCTACTTTCTCAGAATCAACTTTTCAAATTCGAAAGGTTTTGCCAAATTTAGAGGTCTACTACTACAAAAAAAGGTTAAGAAAAGTGAAAGAAAAATACCTAGCTTAATAAAAGCCTGTTAAAATATACAAATAAGGCACAAACAAATACGAATATCCAATTCAGATTCGTATAAACAGACAATCGAGATTCTCTTATATTATACTAAGTACCGTACTTATATACTACTAAGTACCGAACAATATCGGTTGTTTAACCCAATAATTGGCATCCATAGAAGTTTGGAGTACACTCTTATACATTACAGGACCACTTACTATAAAGAAAATAATCGTCAATAAAAAAAATTATCGTAATAGCGAGTATCTCCGTTAACTTTTTTATCTACTTGTGATATATTAGACTTAATAACACAGATATTTCATTTCCATAAAATTAATGAAAAATATATGATTGTGAAAATAATAGCAGAAAAAGTCACAATAGCCAAGTGGTTGGTTGGTCGGAATTTCGAGTCAAAAGACCCGACTTCGATCCCCAGGTGGCAGGCTCGTACCAATGGATTTTTCAAAAACTTATGTACGTATTATATCGTTGACTTGGACATAAAGACAGCGACGGGCTCACCATCTGTCACGTTGCCCCGAAAATATCTTCGGTGGAAGGTGGTTCGAAGAGACTTCATTGTCTAGATTAGATCTCTGTCTACACCTGTATTTGGAATTGCGTGAAAATATTTATTTATTTATTATTCAAAATAATAATAGTCCATGACGTGTGGAGTAGCTAGACCATGAACCGTATGAGCGATATAAGCTGCTTACATAAAGGAATAAAAAAATATTCAGAAAGAATTTATCGTTAAAGTAATATTGAACTTCAAGTTATTAGACACAAGAGTAGCACACAGACTTACGTAAGAATGTTATATAAATTGTAACTTACTTCTATGATTGCAATGTGTGAAATGAATTACTTTAAAGGTATTGTTGTTGGTATTGTTGTTCATTATCTATACATTTATGTACATATAAATAAAATTGAAGTTTGTTATTATATATGTAAATGTATCAAATAAACAACATTTAACTAAATATAAATGAAAGTATATACGGTGCTTTCATAAAAAAAACAGTAACTAAAAACTTTTCCAGTCTGTCTGTCTGTTTCGGATAATCTCTGAAATGGCCGGACTCATTTTAACGGATGTTATAAGGAGTAACTTAGACTACTATTATTTTAGACCAACTTAAAATTGTTCAAATTAGAGTTCAGCGTTAAGTGCGTGGCATCTAGTTAGAAATATACGCCATAGATAAAATCTCATCACTAAATATAATCGACATACGACAGTTCGGTACTTAACGATCGTCTAAACAATATCATACCCCGTGCAGCCTCTGAATGGCCTTCGCCCGTCTCCTTCGCCGCCACAGCTTGGACAGGAACACGGGAGCCAACACCGGCAGCACTCGGTGGCGCATCGTTTGAGGATTTATTTTGACTGTTTACTCTGTCGACTGCACTTACAAATTGCCTAGCTGGACGCCAGGTATGCTACTATACGGATAGTGTTGCGCTTCGGTATCGATAACAATAAAAGTTTTAATATAAAACACACAGTTGCATCTTCTAAATGGTTAATTGGTTAAGGATATTGTAATCTGCTTTTATACGTTAATAGTACGTTGCATAAAATAAAACTAATCTGTCCAAGTCAAGGATACGGTTACTGCGATTTAGTTTAAACTCTTGTTTCTGGTTATTGATAAAGAAACGAAAATAGAAAAGATGAAGAGGACTTTTAAAAGATTATAAAAAATCTATAATGTATTGCGATGACGCTATAAATTGTGAGGTAACATAATTCTAACCAACATGAAATGCGTAATAATTTAAAACTGTTGTTATTCTAGACTAATCACGTTCGTTACAATATTAAATTTAGTTCAGTAAGAAGTAACCGAAGTTGTCAGAGGATAGTAAATTTCCTATAAATAGAGGAAAGTTGTGTTTTTAAATATTAATAGTACTCCTAAAAATAAATAGAGATTGATTTGACGAAATATTGTCTTCTTTGTGAATTTTTTTATCGTTAGTGGATGAAAAATATTATTTACCAGATTATGTTTTTGTTACCAAATTCAAGGTATACCCTAACCTGAGTATATACTGTAAAAAATAATTAAGAATTTTGTCTGGATTTACACTTATTATCAAATTGCCAACATGGGGGTTTTCGTCACTAATAATACACCATAATCATAAACTGTAAATTAAGCCTATTAATTATAAAGAAAACACTCTAGTGTGAATCTACAATTGCGTCAATACCACTTAGCCATCGTCATTAGACCACCAAGAATGGTCCAGAGCCAGCTGTAACCATCAATTACCGTGCCCATTACGATAAAATAATCAACAACAAATATTAGTCAGATTGGCCACCGCGGAACGAGATGGTACTTTGACTGGCTTTAACTGGTCTGAATACGTATTGGTAACACTTTTCCTAAACTGTTATATCTAATTTCGTATGTCTAATATCTGTATGTATGTATTTTATGTCAAGATACCTCACGCTATTCGCAATACTGGGGTAGACAAAGGTCTTGACATCAAGTCGTTTCGAACCACATTTCACCGAAGACATATTTTTGGGACAAAGTGGCAGGTGATGAGCCTGCTGCCGTGCTTTATACCCAACAGTAGTTCAAGCCAACGACGTAAATTATAAAAAAAATATAGTTGTAAAAAAAACTTTTGACTCGAATTTCAATCACCCAACCCACTCGGCTATCGCGACTTTTATGTTAGGCATACACTTAAAAAGGATTTTTGAAATTTCCATCCTAAATTGCAAAAAAAGAGCATTAATAGACCGTATTGTACCTATAATTTTCAAAATAAGAAGCATACAATTTTATAGGCGTCCCTTTGTTAATATTATATATAAACATGTCCAGCATTACATCAAGCACGCTCCAAACAACGTGCTGTAAGCGCATTATTTACGATGTGTTACGTCGGTTTCATTACGAACCACAGAAACGTTTATTCTGGGCAAGCACTTTTGCGGCGTTAAGACGTGCACAATTCAACGGGCCAGGTTATTAACGCAATCTGTTTCGTCAGGGCGTGCAGTAACTGTTATCTTAATGATGGGCTTAAGGTGTTGTTACACTATAGCGCAACGAGAAGTAAACGTCTCCTCTCGCACCTAAATTTACATTAACTTCGTGTATTGAGTTATAATGCAACGCTATTATTGAATTCTACTTTTTGTAGTTAAAAAATTTTAATTTTTAAGTTAGAAAAACTTAAATTTAAAGCGCCCGGCATGGACGCTTCAAATTTAAATTTTTCAATCTTTATGTATTTGCCTTGTCAAAGAAAATATCGATATAGAAAATCCCTATAACATCACTAGTGCTCGTGTATCTTCTAAAGTAGACAAACAACATTACGTATTTATCAAGCATACGAGTAGGAACGCCTGAGCAATAGCAAATATATTATCAGTGCACCAGTTTCAAATATACAAGAGATATACATTCGTCTTTGCTTTTATTTAGGTCAAATATATAAAAATAGAATGTCTCATAATTAGATACATATACATGCATCTATATCTTTAGGTTAACATCCCTAGTGGTGTAAAAAATATCTTCATGCCATTCCGAATATAGGAGTAGACATAGGTCTAGAAAATGAAGTCCTTTCGACCTGCCTTCCACCGACGACATTTTTTTTTTTTTTGGGATAGTCATCCCACCGACATCTTCATGTCCATGTGCTTAGGTTTTTTTTTAAAAACCAATTGGTGCGTGCCTGCCACCTGGGGATCAAACTCGGGTCTCTTGACTCCGACCCAACCACTCGGCCATCGTTACACTAAAATAAAAAATCCTGTAGCTAGTGTAAACAGATCGCTCCTTACAAACCTATTCAGTTTCTATCAATTTCATCATTCTTACCATACGCATGTCCGAGTACTCTTGATTTTTACGTCATTAATTTATTTTCTCACGAAGGCTTTAAAAGTGAGTGTCTGTGCCCTACCTCGATCCACTTGCATTGTTCACTTTTGGGTTGAATATTTTTTTATCATTCATATCATCATTATTCACTCATTCTGCATTTTAATTTTATTTAAGTTTGCTCTTGTCAAATTGTATGCTTCTGATAGCCTAAATTTTTATTTAATACTTAATATCACTCCCATAATGAAGAGGTATCTTATGTTTAAAACTAAAGGCATCTTATGATAAAATTGTATTGAAATCAACAAAACCAGGGCAGCATAAGGTTACAATTAGTACAAAATAAAGACATTAAGACAAACACGCTACGGTAAAAACATTACTGTTCTTCTTAATAGTTGAGAAAAAGCTTTAAAATAAATTATTTTTATAATAACATTCTTTTAATATCCCTTTAGGACAAAGGCATGGAGAAAAACAATTTTTATGATTCCAAATTCATCTCTAATGGAGATCTACAGGAGACACATAACAAAGAAATTTCACGTTCTCCCGAATCACGTTGTTTTATATAAGCTCGAATGAAATATGACTTGAGAGGACAAAATTGTCTAGACCTCTGACAACCCCAATATTGGGAATGCGGGAAGATATTAAAAAAATGTCCCAGAAAATATATTATACTTAATAAAGATCCATAGCTAATTTGTTGGCGTAACATTATTATTCAGGGGACGTTGGGAAGCAGTGTTTGTAGAATACAAAGGAGGTACTTAAGTGCCGTCTGTAAATTGTAGTAAGGACTTGTAGGTTAGAGCATTTTGTTTAGACGACGTAAATCACAGACCATAGTAATTAATTTTTTTTCCACATTTAAAAGTACCCTATGGCTCCGTTCCTTAGTCCAATAAAAACATAAGTACTCATACAAAAGGCACAGTCTTTCTTCAGTCTTTCTTCATGAAATGTAACAATTCTAGATTCTTCTAGATATGATGAAGTCACGATATCCGAGTGGTTGGGTGGTCGGAATTTCGAGTCGAGAGACCCGAGTTCGATCCTCAGGTGGCAGGTTCGTACCAATGGGTTTTTCAAAAAACTTATGTACGAATTATATCGTTGGCATGGGCATAAAGACGGCGACGGGCTCACCATCTGTCATGTTGTCCTGAAAATATCTTCGGTGGAAGGTGGGTCGAAGGGACTTAATTGTCTAGACTAGACCTGTTTTGAAACTGCGTGAAGATATTTCTTTTATTTATTTATTCCAGATAACGTCATGGAAATACTCAAAATCGCTAAACTTGGTGTACCAATGTTAAATACTTGGGCCAATGTATTATGTACTGAAATGAACTAGTTAGAACGAGGCCATCTACCGCAGAATTCGCTTCAAATCACGAGAACCCACGGTCAAGCCGGCGGTTTGTGAGGTCGATGGCCCAATGGTTGCATCTTTTGTTTTGTTGTGCCATTGTTCGATGCCATGATGTTGCGATTCGTTTTTTGCTTAGTTTTGAAAATCCTGAGTTGTATCAGATGCGATTGACAATTATAAGATTTTCGACATAAATTTTATAAAGTACGAGTCTAATCTTGAATACATGAAATTGTATACGTGAAATTTCGGAAACTACTAACGATTTGCACAATATTTACTCTTAGCACTTTATTCTCTGAGAATAAAAATCGTTATTTGTTGCAAATATCACCAAGCAGGGTTTGCTCATACAGATAAATAAATAATAAATAGACTTATAAATAGTGATTTACGATATGATATCCATATAAAACGACTACAGACTTTAAAATTATATAACACATACATAGCAGTATAGTCATCTAGCAGACCAATACAGACCCTTGATATGTAGAGGCCAGTAAAACCACGATAACCAAGTGGTTGGGTGGTCGGAATTTCGAGTCAAGAGACCCGAGTTATCCCATGAAGTATATTTTTATACGCTGTTAAGATAAAATATGGAATTCAATAAATCAACTGATTCAAGCTTATATACTTAAAATCAAATAAATATATAAAATTTAGAGCACGAATAACATAAGTATTGGGGTCTTATTGTGAACTTGAAACCTGTTTGATTTTTAAAGCCATATTTTCAATATACAATTTATTACTTCTAAGAATCAATAAATATCACTATCAATATTATAAGAATTATGATGTAACACACGATATCATTCTCCTTCATTAATAGATAAAAGAAACTATGCATATAACTTCTAGCAAGTAAAAATATGATACGGTGAGATTTTCTACTGTCATTGTTCAAATTCGCTAAATACAAACATCAAATTAGAATACACGGCACGAGTACAAACCAATTTTTCCAAAGCGTATACATTTCGCGTTTAGATCTACCTAATGATATTCTTAAACCATATAATACTAACGCAAAAACAACATACACTGCTCTAATGGGTATTATATATTTTTGACTATTTTCGCATATAACAAAACGTCTCGCGAATGATACGTGATAAAAGGGACGCGGCAATACCGAGGCATCGGCCACCGATGAAGTACTGGCGAAGGGATGAAGGCCAGCAGGGTAGCGCTATTAAAAGAACGGGATCACTGAGCCACGAAATGTACCGTTCAGAAGACAGGCAGGCGTGAAGGAGAGTCTGATGAGCGTGGCAACCTACATTAATCTGTCCGTGACGTCGGTAACAAAACATTTATTCAACGCTTAAATTCGTACATTACAATGGGAAGGTGTCAGGAGTAATATTTCAGATTGCGGCCATACGTTTTGGAAAAAAATTTAGACAACACTTTAAAACAACCCTCTAGCGACGATTGAGAAAATTTTTTCATGCAGAAAACATTTTAAAAATTCATTCGTTTGTCCAATTGGTGACCGTGGTAATAGAGACACTGTTTACAGGTGATAAAACGTAAAATAGATAAATCCGGTACCAAACATTCGGCCGAATTGTAGGCTTTACAGACACTAGATTACTTGTTAGAGATTCGCGCACTCAACTCCATACGGGGATGTTAATGAAGGTCAAAGAAATCATGTACTACTTGAAATCGGAAGACATTGAGTATCTCTTTTATGTGGGAACGTGACAGACAAACAAGCAATAGATTTACCTGACGGTTACCAATGCCTATGTACACTCGCAAGGCAGAGGTTTTCCTTCCTTTAAGTAAGGAATTGGAAAATGGAGGGAAAGGAAAGAGTCTTCGGTTACCTCACTCGCCGGAAAGCGACAGCATGTTTTAACACAAACTACAAACGAACAAATAAAAATATATATTTATGTCTATAACATAAGTAATTTAATTGATTACGTCATTTTTCACTTCTTGTTTGATAAATATTTGTATTCTTTGAAAACAATACAGCATCAAAACATTTGATATACGAATCAATAATATGTGCCCGAATATCGAAGAGTGAAATAAGACGCCACAAAAAAAAATGACACAGCGTTCAAAGTTCAAAAACAAAGTTCAAATCTATCAGACCAGACTCCAGATCACACCTACCTACACACCTACAAGATGAACAATTATTACGCACAATAAATAATCTCCCTTCGAGACGTAATAAAAACACATAACCTACGACCTACTTCGTTCCTGATAACCTTCAAAAATATCCCGATATCAATCTTAACGTTCGGAACACGCATTTGCTTTATTGGAGTTGACATGACGAGATGAACACACGCACATGACACAGTTAATCTCAGTGATGTGACTTTCATACATACATACATTGAACTGTAAAATTTTGTGTAATAGTTCACTGCGGATATACTAGGCCTCTGATACAAGAGATACGCTTTCCTAGCGGATTGACACCTGTTTCTTGCTATAAGATTGTGGATGGGAAATCTATAAATTGTGGGCCTATATAATATAATATAAAATAAATAATATAATATCTTCACGCAATTCCCAATACAGGGGTAGACAGAGGTCAAGTCTAAACACTGAAGTCCCTTTGACCTACCTTCCACCGAAGATATTTTCGGGACAACGTGACAGATGGTGAGCCCGTCGCCGTCTTTATATCCAAGCCAACGATGAAATTCGTACATAAGTTTTTGAAAAACTCATTGGTACTGCCACTTGGGGATCGAACTCGGGTCTCTCGACTCGAAATTCCGACCACCCAACAACTCGGCTATCGTGGGCCTATGGTTCTTCTATTTTTTTTATTCAAACGTTAAATGTGTATAGGTATGTAACACACACACGGTCAAGTGTTCTTTATTAAAATCTTAATTAAGCGTGACGTAAACAAGGTCATGACGAAACGAACTCGCCGGCTACAATAGAACGAATCCTCTGCGAGTTTGTTGATAACTAATTTGATCTCTCTAGAGCCGTGTCTCTCATTGTGCTCGACGTGAGCCCGGTCATTGTTGAAATCTCCCTGCTCTAGAGACTTACAGGATTCCGTTCAAATTGATTAATAAAATCCACTCCTATAATACATAGGAGCTTGCAGATTGCTATTAATAGTAACTCTGGCGTAAATAAACGGTTTTCTCGCAACTCACATTTCGACAGGAAATATCATTTGTGAAAGCGGCTTTGAAAATATTGTTGCTATATCCAAGGCTTATCGTCTTCGCCATGATCGTAGATTATACTGTCGTTTATATATTTTATTTATTTTTACAGTGTTATGCTATTATGTTGTTAAACGTCTGTACGTACAAAGACTTACTTAATAGCCTATGTAAGTCCATTGAAGGACGTATGCCTCTCAATTAGGATC
This sequence comes from Sericinus montela, assembly GCA_029286605.1. Lineage (NCBI taxonomy): Eukaryota > Metazoa > Arthropoda > Insecta > Lepidoptera > Papilionidae > Sericinus > Sericinus montela. Next base: position 4,173,666 of record JAGSMR010000050.1, read on the forward strand.
TATATTAATAAAGTATACAATCCTACGTCCTAATCGTCCTTAGCGGATTGCCTATCGGAGTACCGGACACTTCGCAACTTAAAAGCTGTTGCCCAACACCTGTCTACAAAATTTTGGACAGGAATTTTTCGAGATTAATCTGTCAGTAGTCAATTGCACATTACGTCACAGAAATCTGCCATGTTCTTCTTTCTCTTGAGATTATGATATAGTAATCAATTAAGAGCCACTCTTTTAACTATAAATTTCAAAGTAAAGCGTTTTCATTAGAAACACTGCACTAATCTCGCTACCTTTGTAGTAACGCGTTACGTTATTCCCACCAGAAATTCTCACCATTGTAAATCCCGACATTCCCGGGATTAACAGTGATATACAGTACATTGCACCTAAACAGAGACAGTAGCCTGGGATAAATTCCCATTTAAGTCTTCCTTAAAATTCTAAGCTCGGAATATTCAAGAAGATTTACTCTACACCGTCTTACGCAGATTTTTAAATGACTGTCTAAAAAAACGTATAGATAATTCTTGTTGATTTCCAATGGTTTCTTATTGTTCTGACAGTTGCAGTAAATTATATGTTCTTTTTTGGATCGCGGAGTAAATTAAAAAAAATTGTTATTGCATTCTCAGAGAGCGGAAATTTATTTTTTTAAAACTTGACAGAAGTATGTTGTCACCCTCCTCACAAAATTTTCTTTTTATACACGGACATATGCCGTGTCTCTTATTAGCATACTGTATGAAGAAGGCGACAAAAATTTAAAATTGATGCTACACAGCCAATTTAAAATTTTCAGCGTTCAATTTTGTGCCTGTTAAAATGATAAACATTTTCTCTTGTACTAACGCCTTTGTGGTTCGGAAATACCACTTACGGTAGACGCGACGGTACAGTTGTTACATTATGTACCCAAAACTTAATAAACTGCATTAACATTTGCAAGAGTAATTTGAATAGTCATCAATCAGTCTTCACTGAAAGCAGCACTAATCATCAACTTCTACTTACCAATTATTAGAATAGTTATCAAAAGTTTCCTTTTAAAATATGAATTTACGTCCTTCGATGAAATAGGGGTCACTAACCTTAACGCAATTACATTTACTTTTGCTCCTTAAATCGATGTCTAGACAAGTGTACAATGCCTTTCATCGTGTTTTTTTTTCAACTATCTTACCTGTAACAAAAGAAAAAAACTCGTTACTTAAACGTCATATACTTAGATGGATTAAATAAAAAAATGTAAATGTTAAATTTTTAGCTGCAGTTTTCATCAAAATACAACATAGCCCATTAGCGAATTTTTAATATCTTCCATTAAATATTCTTTAATAAAAATATTTTTAATGGCCTCGATAGACGAGTAGTTGAGTGATAAGAATTCGGATAAAGTCAGTTTGAATCAGAAACGAGTTCGAACACGAGGAATAAGGCTCGTAGCAATGAATTTTATCGAAACTTCTGAACGAATTGTATCGCTGGCTCGGACACTCAGACGGCGGCGGCCTTACCACCTGCCCCGTTGTCCCAACATAAGATCCAAAATATTTTCAAAGTTTGGGACAAAAGGAAAAAAATGTCTAAATCTCTAACCACCTGTCTAGTAATAGGAATGAACGAAATGTCATCAAAAATCTATATTATCTTAGAATGTAATTTAACAGATACTATTTAAACGGATGCGAAAAATAGATTTTAACCACTATTTTCTAAAAATAGCACTCTACAAAATTCTTCCACTCTCATTATGCGTTGATTTCATTATGAAAAAAGAAAACAACGAGATACCTCTGTAATTATTCCTATGTACTCTGAGCCACCGTATTAAAAGAAACCTACTATAATTAAGTTAAAGATCTTCAAAGGCAATAAATGTAAACTCCCAGTGCTAAGGTCCAATTAGAATCCAGATACTAAAACCTAGCATACATTTCCTACCAGTGCCTAGTGTACATTATTGAACAGATCCGTCGAGAGACGAACAAAACACAAGCAAAATTAAACTCGAGGTTTTTACAGCTAAGTCCTCTTTTCCATTGTATCTATAACATCGAGGGGGCTGTTGCAGATGAAATTATCTCCGGATTTCCGGCTCGGTCTACATCGGGATAATAGTGGGAAGCGTAAGGCAGCCTGCAGCGAGTTTGCACAATAGCAGTTACATAACTGCTATAGAATCAGCACGATATTTTGATTTAAAGAGACAAAATAGAGCCATAAATATTATTAAACTGAGTATTCCCTAAAACTAATTAAAAAAGGTTTTTTTTTATATTTTTTTTGATATCCCGATAGGCGAGTGGTTGGGTGACCGAAAGTAAATAAATAAATAAATAAATATCTTCACGCAATTCCCAATACAGGGGTAGACAGAGGTCTAGTCTAGACATTAAAGTCCCTTCGACCCACCTTCCACCGAAGATATGTTCGGGACAACGTGACAGGTGGTGAGCCCGTCGCCGTCTTTATGTCCAAGCCAACGATATCATTCGTACATAAGTTTTTGAAAAACCCATTGGTACGAGTCTGCCACTTGGGGATCGAACTCGGGTCTCTAGACTCTAAATTCCGACCACGCAACCACTTGGCTATCGTGACTACTATACACGATTATCGTTGGCTTGGAAGTAAAAACAGCGACAGAGTCACGATCTTTTAAATTGTCCCAAAGAAATGGTTTCAGTGAAAGGTAGGTCGAAATGAATGCATTGTCTACACTTCTCTCTAACCCAGTATTGGGAATAGCGTGAATATATTTTTTTTTTCATCAAGTGTCAAGTGGTCAATGAGCAATCGATAAACTTGAGGATACATGACTACCGACGACCATGAAAGCTCCAGAACTCCATAACAGCTGCCTCAAGATGCGTTGTCTCTATTTTAGAAAGGACTTTACAAAAATTTGACCGTGGAGGTAGTCAATACATCACAAGCTACTTTTTTTTTAAAAAAATGTGTTTAATAAAACTAACCCTGACAAGAGCAACAAACTTTAAAACATCGTGCGAAACGAACATGTAAGCCATAATGCGAGTTAATTTAATTAAATTAACACTACCATGAACGTACCATGGATAAATCATAAACATACATTATGAAGCAAGGTTCCAAGCGTGCCGCACGCTATCACATCAGCACACAAACGTGTCACAGGTTTAGTTACGTACTGTCAAGTGAACTAATACACGCCGTCACTCAAAAAGACGTGGCGTAGCGAATTCCGTGGCCCGTCAGCCGGAATTCGACTTTGTCATTGTGTAGTCGTTCGACAGGTTATTTATAAGTTGATTTTATATATAGGCCTTTACATCCAAACAGATGATTTAAGCATTATCCCCTTTGTAATACCTCTAATACGCGTGTGTCTAAAAAGACTGACCTATGCTGGAGTGAAAGGTACGGCCACACATATGACACTGATGTTGTCCATCACGTCTGAGAGACCCATCTGAGAGACGTGAGTTGTGGTTTTCGCGTTTTAGAGCTAGAGATCGAAACCATGCACCATCACAAACAGACTGGCCCTACCCAGCAGGTCCTTCCAGGCCCTACGATCGTCAACCTCGACCAACTACGATCGTCAACTTCAACTTTTGACGATCGAAGTTGATTTTAAGTTGTTATAATACTATTTAACCTAAAGTCAATTATAGTACAGTTTCACGTTTTTTATTCATGTATCTCAACAAATTGATTCACTAATTGACCACTCGGCTATTGGGACTATATATCGAGACTATATTATATAAGTAACATACTTTAGTGAAATATACAAGCTTTAAATAAAATATCTCACAAGCTGTGGAAGTTCTCGAAGAAGAAGAATCTCTTACGCATTTTGCACCTTTTAAAATTTCTCAGCTCAACCAACTGGTAGATTGGCAGAGATTGCTTCTCAGCATTATATCCTCCATTTGCCCTATATTCTTTTGCGAAAAGCAAGACTAAATAAAAGTAAGAACATTTTGTTATAAGCTCACCAACTGTCATGTTGTCCCAAATATGCTTCAGGTGATAAGAGGGTTGAATGAACTTCATTCAGATAAAACACGGATTTAACATTTTTCTACCGAGATGTACGTGTACGCCACATGTCGCGATACCATACCGCCGTCTCCGAGTTCCCGGGTCAGATTCTCGGTCGGATCAATGTAAAATAAAAAAAAAACACTTTTTCTATTTTTTCTTAATCTTTGTATTTCCTCGGTTCCGGGTGTTTAGAATCACAAACATTTCAAATTCCTTGTTTCCGATTCCATAACAAGCGTATTTTAACTACTAACTTTGGGATCAGAGCAATGTACGTGATGTTGTCCCTATGTATGTCTGTATATTTATAAACATCGCCAACACGTTGAATGTATAAGCTATTTTTTAGAAATGTACACACTAATATTCCAACTAACCAAAATAATTTGAAGGTCCACGAGTATACGCTGTGTCAATTAACTGTGCGTTGTTGTTACATAGCAGAAATTAATTATAATACACTGCAGAACTAATTTAATAAGCTCTGTGGATGTTACTTTTCCATAATAACCCAAACAATTAACATGTAATGGAAAAGCATTTTGTAGCATAATGATAAAGCCACATTATACTTGTACATGCAGACACACTCCAAAATATTTAGCTATACATTTGACTTCTATTTTAATTATTTACGCATGCTGTGTTCTCATGCAGGAGAAAGTATATATAATGTTATGTTATTTATTGCATTCCATATAAGTAAGTTAAGTTAAGTAAGTTTTTCATATTGTTCAGCAATAAAATAAATAAAAAATCCCGCAATAAAATTTCTTGCTTCCTAATTAGGTTTCGACGAATTCTGGCTTTAACTATCGGCATGATATATTTTTATATGGTAACAACACTGCAATACATTCTACAGCAAACACGATATACAATTTCGGTGTAGGTCAGAACTCGACATTTTCACTTAGAAAAACATGATGTTACCGAAACGAACCCTTTATAACCGTGTCGTACATGTTCCTCACACTTTTGTTATTATATAGACAGCGTTTTCATGCATTTCCGCCATTTTCCCTTGGCTCAGTTATAAAACGTTGGTGTCAATTGAATACTCTCATCAAAGAAACTAGGATGTTCATACAGAGTCAGTCACTTTAAAGTTGACCGTCCGTTAGTGGTTTCAGTAGGTTCTGGGTCAGAGATGTTTAACACTTTTTTCGTATCTTCTTTAAATTTATCCAATCCAATCATAGTGTCTAACAATATATTTTCTCTAGCTATGCAAAATATTATTACTAGTATTCCTATTTACGACAGCCGAGTGGTTAGGTGATTCGAGTCACAAAACCTGAGTTCGATCCCCAAGGTCTATGGGTTGGGTTAACTAATGGGTTTTTTCAAAACTTATGTACGATTTATACCGTTGGCATAGGAACCCCTTGCATTTACTCTGCTCATCATCAATAGACTGTGAATTCGGCGTGATAGCAGTCATCTTCAGTTTTTTGTATCGATTACAACATTCAAATATATTGTTTAATCTGCATACTTCTTTTCATTGATTTCTCTTCAATGTCCTTTGTTGTATAAATAGCTATGGCGTCACAGCTTACGTTAAACGTGTAGAAAAACTACTCAAAGTTATAAAACTTAACTAATAACACCTTTCTCACACGCAAGTACCCGTTTCCCCGACCTCAGTATAACGCAAGGTCAAGGGTACCAATCGGTTTAAAACTGTGTCTATTTACAAACACTATTAAATAAGTTAGCCCGTTTGTATTTTGCGCTTTGCTAACAATAAGCAAAGCGACAGCGACAAAGGCGGGAGCTTATATTTTGTGACTATTACTGGAGTGGTACGCGACTAGTTAAAACTTTCGTCTCGGTGTGTTTGTTGCGCGTTCTTTTTTATTTTCTAAATACACTTCGCTTTGCAGCGAGCACAGAGAAAGAGTCACTGCAGTTTCTACCGCTGCATTATGAGCCGGTTAGATCTGAGCAGTACCAGCTAGTACAGCTAGCCAGTACAGCTTTGCATAAATTAGTGGCGTAAAGTAGAGACGATAGTATCTTATTAAAGTCCCGGCTAAATATTTGTTTTATAAATATAAACAAATAAATGTTTTCACTCACAAACCAAATAGAAGATAAAGGTCAAGACGTTAAACTCTTTTGACCCGAATTTACATACATTTACATAAATTTGCATATGCAGATAATCCATTACATCCATTACTCGAGCACAAACATTCATATTCATCACACAAATGATACCCCTAGCAGGATTCAAACCGGCAACATCGAAAGCAGGGTCATTATCAACTTGGATTAAACGTAAAGTTACTAAGTAATAATAATCCCTCCCGTATCATCCAACTTTTTTAAATCCTTTTTATTTAAAACCAAAAAGCCGAGCATGATTTACAAACACACTTAAAACTTTGTTTTTATAATATTAGTAAGATCGTCAAGTTCAAGCAAAAAAACATTACAAGAGTATCTCAATCAGAACAAAAAATATTAACCTTAGCGTGTTCGACTCTGGTATCCTTCACAAATGATAATTTAGATTATACAAAGATAAGATTACCGACTGGAAAAATAGCTTCACCATTAACTGCATTCGACTGGAACGGAAGAACCGTTTGTGATGTAAATACAGACAATTAAATAACAGTCTAACAACATTGAACACAATAGGAAAAATCAATTCAATTGGCGATAACTATGCAAAATACTTACAGTAAAAGTAAGGACTATTTTATGGGATTTGATTTTAAAATTTTTTTTATTTATATATAGTAATAGAAATTATTTTAATGATACAGGTCTACAGTACAGATAAAACGAAATACCCCATAGACCGTAAATAATAAATAAATAAAGATCTTCACGCCATTCCCAATACAGGGGTAGACAGTGGTCTTGTCTAGACAATTAAGTCCCTTCGACCCACTTTCCACCGAAGATATTTTCGGGACAACGTGACAGGTGGTGAGCCCGTCGCCGTCTTTATGTCCAAGCCGACGACATAATTCGTACATAAATTTTTGAAAAACCCATTGGTACGAGCCTGCCAACTGGGGATCGATCTCGGGTCTCTCGACTCGAAATTCCGACCACCCAACCACTCAGCTATCGTGGGTCTAAAACCTATAGACTGTAAATATATAATATGTTATTAAACTGCTGTTAGACGACAAAAATGACTAAGAATGTAGTACCGACACAGACCACAACCGCGTAGAGAAGGATTCTTCCATTAAAATCTCTTCTAATGCAATGAAAAGGTTAAAGTTGATCTTCGAAACCAAAGAACAGATACTGCTAATCTATTACTAAATAAAACTACATCTAACTACGCACTATATATTATGCATTACTAGCAAATATATTCACCAAGTATCTTCCTTTGACACCCATCCTGCAGGCTACTGCTGTCGCCGCGAACGTGCGTTGTTGTTACATAGCAGAAATTAATTATAATACACTGCAGAACTAATTTAATAAGCTCTGTGGATGTTACTTTTCCATAATAACCCAAACAATTAACATGTAATGGAAAAGCATTTTGTAGCATAATGATAAAGCCACATTATACTTGTACATGCAGACACACTCCAAAATATTTAGCTATACATTTGACTTCTATTTTAATTATTTACGCATGCTGTGTTCTCATGCAGGAGAAAGTATATATAATGTTATGTTATTTATTGCATTCCATATAAGTAAGTTAAGTTAAGTAAGTTTTTCATATTGTTCAGCAATAAAATAAATAAAAAATCCCGCAATAAAATTTCTTGCTTCCTAATTAGGTTTCGACGAATTCTGGCTTTAACTATCGGCATGATATATTTTTATATGGTAACAACACTGCAATACATTCTACAGCAAACACGATATACAATTTCGGTGTAGGTCAGAACTCGACATTTTCACTTAGAAAAACATGATGTTACCGAAACGAACCCTTTATAACCGTGTCGTACATGTTCCTCACACTTTTGTTATTATATAGACAGCGTTTTCATGCATTTCCGCCATTTTCCCTTGGCTCAGTTATAAAACGTTGGTGTCAATTGAATACTCTCATCAAAGAAACTAGGATGTTCATACAGAGTCAGTCACTTTAAAGTTGACCGTCCGTTAGTGGTTTCAGTAGGTTCTGGGTCAGAGATGTTTAACACTTTTTTCGTATCTTCTTTAAATTTATCCAATCCAATCATAGTGTCTAACAATATATTTTCTCTAGCTATGCAAAATATTATTACTAGTATTCCTATTTACGACAGCCGAGTGGTTAGGTGATTCGAGTCACAAAACCTGAGTTCGATCCCCAAGGTCTATGGGTTGGGTTAACTAATGGGTTTTTTCAAAACTTATGTACGATTTATACCGTTGGCATAGGAACCCTTGCATTTACTCTGCTCATCATCAATAGACTGTGAATTCGGCGTGATAGCAGTCATCTTCAGTTTTTGTATCGATTACAACATTCAAATATATTGTTTAATCTGCATACTTCTTTTCATTGATTTCTCTTCAATGTCCTTTGTTGTATAAATAGCTATGGCGTCACAGCTTACGTAAAACGTGTAGAAAACTACTCAAAGTTATAAAACTTAACTAATAACACCTTTCTCACGCAAGTACCCGTTTCCCGACCTCAGTATAACGCAAGGTCAAGGGTACCAATCAGTTTAAAACTGTGTCTATTTACAAACACTATTAAATAAGTTAGCCCGTTTGTATTTTGCGCTTTGCTAACAATAAGCAAAGCGACAGCGACACAGGCGGGAGAGCTTATATTTTGTGACTATTACTGGAGTGGTACGCGACTAGTTAAAACTTTCGTCTCGGTGTGTTTGTTGCGCGTTCTTTTTTATTTTCTAAATACACTTCGCTTTGCAGCGAGCACAGAGAAAGAGTCACTGCAGTTTCTACCGCTGCATTATGAGCCGGTTAGATCTGAGCAGTACCAGCTAGTACAGCTAGCCAGTACAGCTTTGCATAAATTAGTGGCGTAAAGTAGAGACGATAGTATCTTATTAAAGTCCCGGCTAAATATTTGTTTTATAAATATAAACAAATAAATGTTTTCACTCACAAACCAAATAGAAGATAAAGGTCAAGACGTTAAACTCTTTTGACCCGAATTTACATACATTTACATAAATTTGCATATGCAGATAATCCATTACATCCATTACTCGAGCACAAACATTCATATTCATCACACAAATGATACCCTAGCAGGATTCAAACCAGCAACATCGAAAGCAGGGTCATTATCAACTTGGATTAAACGTAAAGTTACTAAGTAATAATAATCCCTCCCGTATCATCCAACTTTTTAAATCCTTTTATTTAAAACCAAAAAGCTGAGCATGATTTACAAACACACTTAAAACTTTGTTTTATATTAGTAAGATCGTCAAGTTCAAGCAAAAAAACATTACAAGAGTATCTCAATCACAACAAAAAATATTAACCTTAGCGTGTTCGACTCTGGTATCCTTCACAAATGATAATTTAGATTATACAAAGATAAGATTACCGACTGGAAAAATAGCTTCACCATTAACTGCATTCGACTGGAACGGAAGAACCGTTTGTGATGTAAATACAGACAATTAAATAACAGTCTAACAACATTGAACACAATAGGAAAAATCAATTCAATTGGCGATAACTATGCAAAAATACTTACAGTAAAAGTAAGGACTATTTTTATGGGATTTGATTTTAAAATTTTTTTTATTTATATATAGTAATAGAAATTATTTTAATGATACAGGTCTACAGTACAGATAAAACGAAATACCCCATAGACCGTAAATAATAAATAAATAAAGATCTTCACGCCATTCCCAATACAGGGGTAGACAGTGGTCTTGTCTAGACAATTAAGTCCCTTCGACCCACTTTCCACCGAAGATATTTTCGGGACAACGTGACAGGTGGTGAGCCCGTCGCCGTCTTTATGTCCAAGCCGACGACATAATTCGTACATAAATTTTGAAAAACCCATTGGTACGAGCCTGCCAACTGGGGATCGATCTCAGGTCTCTCGACTCGAAATTCCGACCACCCAACCACTCAGCTATCGTGGGTCTAAAACCTATAGACTGTAAATATATAATATGTTATTAAACTGCTGTTAGACGACAAAAATGACTAAGAATGTAGTACCGACACAGACCACAACCGCGTAGAGAAGGATTCTTCCATTAAAATCTCTTCTAATGCAATGAAAAGGTTAAAGTTGATCTTCGAAACCAAAGAACAGATACTGCTAATCTATTACTAAATAAAACTACATCTAACTACGCACTATATATTATGCATTACTAGCAAATATATTCACCAAGTATCTTCCTTTGACACCCATCCTGCAGGCTACTGCTGTCGCCGCGAACGCAATATTTTCATATCCGATACACAATTTATATTGAGTTCGCACATTGTAAATCCACCGAGTTCATTATGCATTAATTATTTTGCACTGTGATGTTGAACGAAAAATTTATAAATACACAACCGAAATTCCTTTCGGTTTCATTGCCTCTCATATAATTTGCGCTTTTCATTTACCATTCACCTAGATTTTAAAACATTGAATAACGTAAGAACAAATCAGAACAAACTTAAAGTACTGGGAAGAAACTCATAGTAATAAAAAAATAAATAAATAACTTCACGCAATTCTCAACACAGGGGTAGACAGAGTTCTAGTCTAGACAATTAAGACCCACCTTCCACCGAAGATAATTTCGGGACAACGTGACAGATGGCGAGCCCGACGCCGTCTTCATGTCCAAGCCAACGACATAATTCGTACATAAGTTTTGAAAAACCCATTGGTACGGCCTCTTGAGGATCGAACTCAGGTCTCTTGACTCGAAATTCCGACCACCCAACCACTCAGCTATCGTGGGTCTAAAACCTATAGACTGTAAATATATAATATGTTATTAAACTGCTGTTAGACGACAAAATGACTAAGAATGTAGTACCGACACAGACCACAACCGCGTAGAGAAGGATTCTTCCATTAAAATCTCTTCTAATGCAATGAAAGGTTAAAGTTGATCTTCGAAACCAAAGAACAGATACTGCTAATCTATTACTAAATAAAACTACATCTAACTACGCACTATATATTATGCATTACTAGCAAATATATTCACCAAGTATCTTCCTTTGACACCCATCCTGCAGGCTACTGCTGTCGCCGCGAACGCAATCTTTTCATATCCGATACACAATTTATATTGAGTTCGCACATTGTAAATCCACCGAGTTCATTATGCATTAATTATTTTGCACTGTGATGTTGAACGAAAAATTTATAAATACACAACCGAAATTCCTTTCGGTTTCATTGCCTCTCATATAATTTGCGCTTTTCATTTACCATTCACCTAGATTTTAAAACATTGAATAACGTAAGAACAAATCAGAACAAACTTAAAGTACTGGGAAGAAACTCATAGTAATAAAAAAATAAATAAATAACTTCACGCAATTCTCAACACAGGGGTAGACAGAGTTCTAGTCTAGACAATTAAGACCCACCTTCCACCGAAGATAATTTCGGGACAACGTGACAGATGGCGAGCCCGACGCCGTCTTCATGTCCAAGCCAACGATATAATTCGTACATAAGTTTTTGAAAAACCCATTGGTACGGCCTCTTGAGGATCGAACTCGGGTCTCTTGACTCGAAATTCCGACCACCCAACCACTCGGCTATCGTGACTTCAACTCATAGTAACCAACAATAACGCAAACGTTTGTTTAAACACATAATATTTTTTATTACGATACTAAGCAAAACCTTCAGTCATTGCACCCTATGACAATTCTGTTACCCTTGGAGTGGTGATGGTAACGTTCATGCATACAAAAAAAAAATAGGTTTGAAAGAACGATGGCACTATGTTTTCTCAAATCAAAGTACCGGTACCGCAGATTGACTCTACTACTTTAAATAAGCAGCGTACTGCGTTCAGAAACCCGTTTGATCGAGTGTATATTCTTTCTTTTTTAATGGAACTGAACAAAGAAAAATTCAATTATTAAAAATAATAGACTTGGTATATAATAATGTTATACGCTATATTATTCCCTCAATAAAGAAGACACCTAGTATATTTAGGCGAGACAGAGAACTATGTATGTATATCATTAACATATATAGGAGATTATTAAGCCCTCTTTGAGTACATGTCGAAAATATTAAATATGGACGTGGGATGACAAAACAAAACACTAAAAAGGCGACTCTACAGAGTTCAATTTAAACGCATTCGCGTATGCAGTGCGAATGGAATGGAATGCAAATATGAAACCTATTGTGAGAATAATAATAAAAACGTACGAGCGCTGTGTTGCTGCATATTGTTTAAATAAATACAAACTTAAAATTTGGAGAACGTACAGACAAAGTGGCTAAGCGGTTCAAGGTTTCACTAGGCTTTTAATAAAAGCTGATATTTGCAGAATTTTTTTAATCATCATTTCACTTGGAACTTGCTGTGTAAAAACAATGATAGGCATTTTTTTTTCATATAGCTAACGCACTCAAAGCCTATATCAAACATACGAGTATGTACTCATATATATAATTGAAAGCAAACGCGGAATAATAACATAAGCGATTTACTGAGCAAGTGGAGCTATACATACATAGATACGTATGCACATATGTCTATCTATAGGGCGAATATCACATGCGTTGCGGGGATCCCAAAGTAAGCAGCTTAAGCTTTGTGTCATAGAATCAGAAACAACAAAGGTACCACAAACACCCAGACGTGAGAAAATGTAGAGAGTGTTTTCTACATTGACCCGGCCGGGAATCGAACTCGGGACTCTGAAATGGCAACACCATGAAAACCGGTACGTACGCCACTCGTCCACGGTGGACGTCTAGTATCTTTATGTGATTGTTACACTTATTATCTATAATATTCAAATATTATAAATAATATAAAGTGTGAAATAGTGTTTGCTCACAAAAAATCCATAAGCATAATGTATATGTGTGGCTTATACTAATTTTAGATATTTCCTGCATTTTTTATCGTTCCAATGTGGTATAAGGCTATGTTTATTTTTCTCTATAAGTTGATACATTTAAGTTGTACATTTTAATATAAATAAAAACTAATTATCTTACTTTCATCAACCTCTATTCTTTTCCGTAACATTCTACTAAGTCTACTTAGTTTTCTCATTTGCAGGTGACACAGGCCCGTCTTTGTGGCAAGCTTTGGGGGAGATCTTTGTTTAGCAGTGGACTTTTGATAATGACTGTACAGAAAGCAAAAAAGCCATGGGGATAGTAGCTATGTGAAAACTGTCGAAAGAGTCCGAATAGTTTTATTTATAAATTCAAAGCGGGAGACAGCGACGGGCGGCTTTAATTTGGGGGAACTCGTTACAAAACAAACAAAAGAGCATTCAGTGGTATGTTGAATAAGTTTACGCGAGAAAAATTCGAAATTCAAGTTTAGAAATTAAATTTCAGCGTTTCGAAATCTTAGAAAAAGTAACACAAATTAATCCGATTAACAATAGTTAGGAATATTGTTATACCTTTATATTATTCCCTCAATAAAGAAGACACCTAGTATATTTAGGCGAGACAGAGAACTATGTATGTATATCATTAACATATATAGGAGATTATTAAGCCCTCTTTGAGTACATGTCGAAAATATTAAATATGGACGTGGGATGACAAAACAAAACACTAAAAAGGCGACTCTACAGAGTTCAATTTAAACGTATTCGCGTATGCAGTGCGTATGGAATGGAATGCAAATATGAAACCTATTGTGAGAATAATAATAAAAACGTACGAGCGCTGTGTTGCTGCATATTGTTTAAATAAATACAAACTTAAAATTTGGAGAACGTACAGACAAAGTGGCTAAGCGGTTCAAGGTTTCACTAGGCTTTTAATAAAAGCTGATATTTGCAGAATTTTTTTAATCATCATTTCACTTGGAACTTGCTGTGTAAAAACAATGATAGGCATTTTTTTTCATATAGCTAACGCACTCAAAGTCTATGTCAAACATACGAGTATGTACTCATATATATAATTGAAAGCAAACGCGGAATAATAACATAAGCGATTTACTGAGCAAGTGGAGCTATACATACATAGATACGTATGCACATATGTCTATCTATAGGGCGAATATCACATGCATTGCGGGGATCCCAAAGTAAGCAGCTTAAGCTTTGTGTCATAGAATCAGAAACAACAAAGGTACCACAAACACCCAGACGTGAGAAAATGTAGACAGTGTTTTCTACATTGACCCGGCCGGGAATCGAACTCGGGACTCTGAAATGGCGACACCATGAAAACCGGTACGTACACGCCACTCGTCCACGGTGGACGTCTAGTATCTTTATGTGATTGTTACACTTATTATCTATAATATTCAAATATTATAAATAATATAAAGTGTGAAATAGTGTTTGCTCACAAAAAATCCATAAGCATAATGTATATGTGTGGCTTATACTAATTTTAGATATTTCCTGCATTTTCTTCGTTCCAATGTGGTATAAGGCTATGTTTATTTTTCTCTATAAGTTGATACATTTAAGTTGTACATTTTAATATAAATAAAAACTAATTATCTTACTTTCATCAACCTCTATTCTTTTCCGTAATATTCTACTGAGTCTACTTAGTTTTCTCATTTGCAAGTTGTGGCAAGCTTTGGGGGAGATCTTTGTTTAGCAGTGGACTTTTGATAATGACTGTACAGAAAGCAAAAAAGCCATGGGGATAGTAGCTATGTGAAAACTGTCGAATGAGTCCGAATAGTTTTATTTATAAATTCAAAGCGGGAGACAGCGACGGGCGGCTTTAATTTGGGGGAACTCGTTACAAAACAAACAAAAGAGCACTGAATGGTATGTTGAATAAGTTTACGCGAGAAAAATTCGAAATTCAAGTTTAGAAATTAAATTTCAGCGTTTCGAGAAATCTTAGAAAAAGAAACACAAATTAATCCGATTAACAATATTTAGGAATATTGTTATACTTGAAGCGAGAGATTATTTTCGTTCTTTTTAATGCCAGGGAAAAGAATCTTCAATAAAAATCAAATCAAATAATTTATTATTCGACATTGAGAATTTTTAAGAGGCGTTGAGTGAAGTTGATGTACATGAACAAAGTCATCACACTTAAAACATAACATTTTATCCTTGTCTTTTTATACATTTTTTCATTTAATCGTAACTAAGAATAACGCTTTGAGAAGTTACATTCATCTATGTATTAAGGCGATACGACATGTAGTATCATTTGTTTCTGTTGGTTTGAGAAATAATCATATAATAATTTTACTTACTTCCACATGTTTACGATCATGACAACATCAACACATCGAAAAACTTCGACAGTTATTTAAAGATATTACCACTAGCGTCGACGCGGGTAAAGCAAGCAACAGTTAAAAAATGACAAACTAGTTCAATATCGTTGTATGGTCAGAACGGACACAATACCCGAATAGAATTAATGCGGGCCGGCTAATTGACTCCGGCAGCCTATTGCGTTGGTTATTCATGCGGGCTATCGATCCACGCGACCTCGCTGACCACGCCGGGCTGGCTGCTCGGTACCCTTACATGTAACGGCTAATGTTCTCGCGTATGGGGCAGCCTGACCTCTAGGATATGCTCCATCATTTTACTGATATTTAATTAGATTTTGTATATTATACTGTTATTTGGGTAAGAGTATGGCACTGATAACGAAGACTCTGAGGAGTCTATCTTTCGTAATATTGTAAAGTGTTTTCTATTTAAATATGGTTTATAAATAATCATGGTTTTACATAAACAAATCTCTAAACCAGCTACTATTTTTCCTTAACTAACACACTGACACAAATGAAGTTTCCTTTTTGAAAGGCCTAACTATATCAACCTAAAAGTGAATGAATTCCTGGCTACAGATTAGCAGAAGAAATGACATATTCTACAACAGACGCCTTATGAACTAGTACGTAATGAGTCAATGAGTAACTAGCGAAGAACCTCGACAAGTTACCTTCGCTTCGTACAGCCCGTGCAGTTTGAAAGCGAAGCATCTCTTCAGGCCGTCATTCTGGGTGCACTTCGCATCATCGCGTGGTTCCTTTGACACGCGCGCGCGATTGAACGGAAGAGAGCTGATCGATCCTAGTAGGTAACTATGCCTTTTCAAGTGTTTCCCCCTGTGACCGTAGTTTGAGTGGGTCTGTCTGTGGCCGAATGACGGATAACCGCCGATATGCACGACTCGAGGTGACTAGAAATAGAAATGACGAGATTTTATTTAAGTTCTGCATCGTTTGGTATTTTAAAACGGAAGAATAAGTACGTTACCTATTACCCCTATGAATCACTGGCCATAACCGAATAACGTAAAAATGTCATATATACATAACAAGAGGTGGCGTGCTTTAAATGTGCGTTAAATATTCGCGCCTACCTTCCATTCGTTTAAACTATTTTAAGTAGACAAAAGAGCTTGTTCCAGCGAGTGTTGTTGGACAAAAACAAACCGCATATTGTTCATTTGGAACCAGAGACATAGAGAAAGATAGTTATTTAAACCTAAGAAATGTATGGAAAGAAGTACGGTTTTAATTTTAGAAAATTTCAAATAGGCGGCAGCAGTAATCATTTAAAAAAGTAAGTTAACATAATAGTTTTTAATAAATTTTGTCATTATACTACTATATTAAATTCTACACACAAATCAGTATTTAAGACAAATACGTATTTTCAAACTATCACCAATTTTATAATACCAACAAAGAGTCTCCCAATTCTCCCGAAGCCAAACTTATAAGGCTACCCTACAACTTATACACTCGAACTTAACCAAGTAGCTCCAAACTTAATAAAGTAAGGGGAGCTCTTACAAGTTTTCGTTTTTACGTAGCATTTCATTCGGAAGCAGATGTTTGGATAGTTTTACTGCCAATAGCTAACACAAACTGTCCATTCCAGTAAGTTATTTATATCCAGGAAATCTTTACGCGTTTCTTTATACATACACAATTCCAAGTAATCACAAGATTCCCAATGCTACAATTACCTATACTAATGTAGTCAGAGATCTAGAATATTTATTTATTCATTTATTTGCTTTTATATGTACATACATTGGAGAAAAGAAGGTAAAGTTCCCATTTGAAGTTTTTAAAAATATGTACACACCCTGAAAGAGTATATAGCAATTTGATTTTTGTTCATATATATTTCCATAAAATAAAGAAAGAAAGAAATTAACTAATGAATTCTTTTATTTATTTTAATTTTATATTATTATTAATTAATATATTTTAATTATTCAATCATTATTTAATTTAGTATGACTCACATTTGACTGGAGATTTTTTGGGAAATTATTTATCCAGGAAATCATTTTCGAATCAAGTACTTATATCCTGAAAATAAAGTACTTACTACTGCTCACGGGTTTACTAACACTTTGTTCGCGATGGTAAGCAGCGTATATATTAAACATGAATATAAACTATCTTGAATATCACTTATACCAAATTGAATTTCACTCAAAGCCGTCCCGCAGTTCCAGCTTGAAATAAAAACAAACGTACATAATAACAAACGTTTGTATTTACTGTGTGATTATACCGTTGTTCTACTTCTAAGTGTGACATAGTAAACCTTAAATTAGTGGTACATAGTAAACCTGGAAGGTTAATGAAGAAATTATGGTCTCTGTCATCTCCTTAATGACGTCAATTACATTTAATTATTAAAAAATAATCACCAACAACTCAATTTTTAGACTTCACTTATTTGCCAGTGAATTTACAGTTTTTTACATTATACATTTAAGCTTAGACTGGCTTGTCATGGTAAAAAAAATGTGTATATAGCTCAGAGAACAAATATTTAATAACCTTCGGTTATGATTTACGTACGTAGAGTAAAGCGTACATTATTGTTATAATTATTATTAATTGAATCAACGAAATTATCGCGGAGCAGCTCAACCGCGGCCAACCGCCGGTGACACGACGTTCGAATCGCATTAGCGGTTTTAATGTTATCGAATCATTTACACGCACGTGTCATGCCAATTTGCTTCTAATTAAAAGGCCATGGATAACGAAAAGCGAGTTACTTCCAAGGTTACTTTTACAATTCTTTATACTAGCAATGTCAAATGACATTACTAGTATTTCTGTTAACTACACAAACTGAGCTGCAATGCTTGTGCCTGGAGTGGTTCATGACAATAGTTGAATGGCGGACCCGAACCATTTGGCCGTAACCATTAGGCTATTTGTAATTGTTCGCTTCTAATTTATCTCACTATGGTCTAGCTACCACCGCCAATCAGTCCGTGATAGTCGATTCTTTAAAAATGTACTATACCTATATATTTATGTATACAACATGAATGTACAAATATGTAAATATGTTTATTGTGACTTGAACACCGTAACATATTGCAAATTTTAATCGATTGTAACAGATATCTATGGAAGGTAATCCATCAATTTTTTTTCCTTGGGCCTTAGGTTGGGACGGCAGACATAGCTGGATTATTTTAAATATTGAAAGGATTCTTGAACGTATAAATGTAAAGAAACTTGCGACCGTCTCTGTTGTTAAATGCGGCAAACAGAATGAACACCATTGAGTTTGAGCAGTGCTCCACCCTCCTTTCGTAATTCTAACTGAGAAAATGAACTTCCAAGTGTGGGAAAATAGAAAGTCATTGAACTTTACAACGGAGATTTCAATCTTAACAAGTTGGTGTTATAATAATAACATTTAAGATATTTCGCACCAACGTTTTGAAAGTTTAACGTTAAAATAATACCAATTAGTCTTGAGACATTTTGTACATTATATTTAATGACAAATTTTGAATTTCGTTTTGTAATTGCTGCCAAGTTAAAGTTAATTTTATATCTTCTCAACTACGTTTGCGAGTAAAATGTTTATTCACATTTATGAGTTTCAGACACGGTTGAAATTTTTGGTAACAATTTGGTAGTTAAACAAAATCTATATTCAATATTTAATCCGCAATACCGATATTAAAAATACAATTGCAAGTATTAACTATATGGATAAAATAGTTTTCTGTTTGCGTAAGTGACACATCTCTGTAAACACTACGTAAAATAAATAGAAAATAGCGTTTGTACGAATGAGGGCGACCGCTCTTATTATTTATTCCGCTCGGAGAATTTAAGCAAAGCAATATATATTCTAATATTTTTAACAAATGCGTATTTTAAAATGTGCATTTTATTATGTGCGTCAAATGTAAAACAAGACATTTTTAGTTTTAATAAATTAAAAAGCAGGCATGAGACGTTGAATCCTCTGATAAGTACTAAATGATTAAATTCCACTACCGATTAATGCAAGTAAAAGGTACACCCGAGTATGTCACTGATTCTGCAAACCCGTAGGAGTTTTTATGTAAATTATGTAATAAGTTCTAAGAACGACCATGAAATAAAGAACCCCCTACTTTAAACCACCCACCACTTGCACGATACTCATAGTAGTTTATATAACTTCTGTATAAGAAACCACTTTAAAATTTTGGACCCGAAGCTCCCAAGTATGCCGAAGCCGCCAAAGCCCAGGGGATATCTAACAATATAGTATTGATTTATGACATACAATTTACATTATATCATGTAGACACAATTTATAACGGAAGTTTGTGTACGTCCGTTGAATACGTTAGCCCAAATAAGCTCTTATGATATGAGGGTTAAAATTAAACTTTAACTTAACTTTACTTTAACTTTACTGTTAACTAAAACGGGAAACATGCCCCACTTCGGCCAATGTATAAAGGGATTTTTTTATGATCTCAAAATACGAGCCAGCCTTAACGATATGGTAAATGTAAGTAGCGGTATGTAAAACCTTCGCATAGACGACTAGTATTGTTTACTACAGAAAATTAATGAGAAAAAAAAACATCCGTAGTGTTAGTTTGTGAAGAAAAACAATCAAACGATGATTGCATTTGCTGCACGGCACATAAACGGAATTTAATTTTATGAATAAAAAATTATTTTACAAAATTATATATTAATTTTACAAAATTATAAATTTTTTGAAGAAAAAGAGAAATTAAATAATTAACTAATGATATTAACTAATTAATAAACTAAATTCTCTAGACTACCAAGTATCGGAATAGGTGAGAAGTCATAAAAACAATAATAATAATTTTCCGTAGTGCGAAGTTTTTATAGCGGTTGGAAAGGTCTCTTTTGACTTGATGACGAAACTTCAGCAGGAGTAATTTAGATTTGGTTTAGTGAAGTACGCAGCGGTCGCGGCTGGCAATCGCCCAGGTCGCGAACTAATCATACTTCAATATCGACATTCACAAATCACACCGGAGTAAAGTAATGATTTGTACGTATGTGTACGACGGGAGATTGAGATTGCTGTTAAGATAAAATTTGTATTGCTCACTTTTATTGAAACTATGTTTTGATTAAATTAATTTGGTTAGATAGGAAAGTTATTTTGCCGCATATTAGTTTGTATTGTGTTTAAAGATAGTTTCTAGATATAATTTTGATGACTTCCGCGTTCAAGTAGCGTACTCACAGGTTTGCGAAATGTCGCCACCTTTGAGGTCTCGGTATCGATTCGCGATCGCGATTCGGATTCGTGTCTTAGTATTTGTGGTACCTTCCGCGTTCTCTGATTCCGTAATACATGTACTCTAGCTTACTAACTTTGGGATGTGAGCAATGTAAAAGAAAAAAAAAATGTCATGTTATCGGCATTTATTTCATCACAAGGGACATTAGTTTATTATTTGTATAGAAACGAAATAATATTTATATTACTCTTTTATTATTAAAAGGTGTCGAGGTAGACCGAGACTAACTTTGGAAGACCATGTGTGCAAATTGCTCGAAGAGGGGAGGATCATGAGTACTCGGGTACCTCGACGTGCATGTATGAAGAAGATGATGAATCTGAAAGAAGCGAAAGAGGTATGTAGGGATCGTTACACTTGGCGATCTGTTCTCTCTGGCTACCCCGTCAAAGATTGTGCGTGAAGATAAATAAATAAATATATTACTCTTTTAATCAAACCCACACAATAACTGGTACCATATACGATGACTGGATCTTTATGATGACCATGAGATCGCGAACAGATTCAATTATCTAAGAGAGTACACTGCGCGAGGACATCTCAGAGCGATTGTCTCAACGCCAAATAGAACAAATGCACAGTTTTCTTACAAAGAAAACTATATATTTCCATTGAGTCATTTAACCGATTGAGCAGCCTCTACTCTTAATCGATGTAGCATACATGTAGCATGACGTGAGAAATCCAAAGAATACATAGAGAAAAGCGATTCACATTAGGATTTGATTTCCATCCAACAGACCAAAGTCAAACTTTCGAGTTTCTTACCATCATTTGATGACAAAGATTCCATAAGCTTCTAAAGTCGAGGGAATATTATGGGATAACAGCTCTTTGAAAGATATCTTTAGACAGTTGTTTGGCAATAAATCCCGTGGAGACTTAACTCATCAATGTTAGTCCACGTATATGAAATTATATACGTGAATACTGCAAAGTTAACTAAATAAAAACTACTTATAATTTCATAAACAATCGCTAAATTTCAAAAAAGTGACTGAACAATTACGTATTCTAATATCACATCGATACCGTTGTGTATTCAAATATAATCGAATATTGAACTGAATAAAATTGAAAAAAGAGACTCCCCTACTCAATAATTCATATTCCGAGTTGCGAGGGGCAAGGTTACCCAATATACCATGGCTTTTTTTATATTGGTAGGAATAAATAGTAAAGCACACGATATACTTAGGTTTAATGGGTAGCTTAGCTAACTTTTGAGCCACGAGTTCATGTTTAGACTTAGACTAATTTAATGGGACAAAGGCTCCAGTATGTTCATTGTACTGTTTTGTGTTCTGTTCTAGCAATGAATGGTGGATGAGGAGGGTATAAGGAAAACTGAAACCAAGAAATGAACGAACGTCTTGCGACTGACTGAGTTTGTTCATCCGATTACGGTACTTATCAAGTAAGCTGTTGACAATAGGGGATAGTAATCGGCTGTCTTGATGTGGCGTTTGGAACGTGGCGATTAGATTGTATTATTCGTTTATAATAACAAAAATTGTTTTAAATGATAATAGCAATTATTGTTTTAATCATAAAATTTGTTAAAACTTTATGATTATATTTTTTCGAAGGTTTCGAAAAAGTCATTGGTAAGAGACTTCTTCCTAGACGTACATATCGTACGCGGGTCTCCAGATTCGAATTCCCATCACCGCTCAGTTATCGTAACTGAAGCTAATATAAGCTTTTATAATTAGCTAATGTTTACATACATTCCGTACGTATATAACAACCTGTATAAGTTTAGTGACATAGAGTTTTAGTAATAAAAGGTTAGTAATAAAACAATTATATTGAAAACAATGAAAAGAAAATTAATAAATTCTTGTTCTATTTCAAACAAAAACAAGAAATTACTTCTTGGAAAAATAACAACAAAAAAGCAACAAAAGTTTCGATTTTAAAATCCATAAACATAAAAGAAGAACAATTGGTCCCATCACTATAATCTAAAATTTTGGACCCTGAGATTTTCGTAGACAGAAGCGCTCTCTACCGTTAGACCCTCGAAACACTCATCTCAACAACCCCTTTTTCCGACCCCTTACCCTTTTCCTAGCCATCGCATCGCACTATCTCACTAATCACCATATTTGAAACTGAAAAATTCAAACAACGAACTACAAGTCCGCTCGCGCCGAAAACCGGAATCACACTGCGGGAAGGGTTGGGGTGGGGCGCCCTATTTTCGCGCTTTCCATTCTTAAACGACTAAACAACGCGTCACTGCACAAAGGAATGTGTGCTTATAACAGTGCAAAAAAGGTTGAAATTACATGGATAGTGTTTTTGTTTTCGAGATACGCGCGCATTATAATGATGTTATTGCATTTTAATCCACCTTAGGCGGGTTTTAGTTGAGACGAAGGAATGAATTTTTTCATCACTACGGCTCTGTTTTGAGCATTGTTTATAACTCATTCGTTAGTACTTATTCGTTAGTATCATTAACGTATTCTCGCGATTAGTTACATTCAAATTAACGAGAGGGTGAATATCAGTTTAGATTTTAACATTTTACTTATGAGTTGTACAGAAAGTAATCTGCAATCTTCTCATCATTCCTGTGTCTGTCTTATTTACAAAATATGTCTTTATATTTGTCTTTAATGTGAGAATGCACTGCGCGGGATATGGGGTATATGGATATTAAACGGACGTTGTTGTTTTTTTTATTTCCGTCGATACTTGTTACATAATTTAATATGATATTTCTAGGCGAATCCTTACATAATGCACGATACGATACAATGAATGTTTATTCTTATATTCAAGCCCACAATAACAATACTGGTTCGTGTGAGAGTGTCTCTCCCTCTCTGTGTCTTTATATAAATATTTATATTTAGATATATGTATCTATAAATATTTATTTATGTAAATATATTTGTATATATACAAATATAGTGTACCGTTAGATTGGGGCATTAAGGAGGAGACAAATTCACCACCTGTCACATTGTCTCTGAGTCGAAAGGACATTGACACAGACAACCCCAATGAGAGAAAATGCGTAGAGATATTTAAAAAAATATAAATTATAATATAAAAGCCTTTGTAAATACTTTGTATTCAGTAGATTAGAATAAATGGAATGCTAGAAATACCATGTTTATCACACCGTTCTTAAATAACATAACAACACGATAATCCGTTTTTTACGGTTTTAACTGTCCGCAATTACAAGAAGACACATCAGTCGTCTGGTAAATTCGACATTTTTTTCTAATCTTCGTAATTATCCAGGAAGTTAAATGTTATATTAAAATTTAGAATAGTCCTCACGTAATGCTTGATTATAATTACATAACGCCGACTCGCGGTTGCAAGAAACCATAATTGCGCGTCACAAAACACGCAATTGTCGGAGAATTACTTACTCCTGCAGCTCTCGGCCAACTCAATTTGTTTATAAAACTGAAATCGCGTAAAAAGACAACCGCAAAATGGTTTCCTCGAGACGTAATTACATAGTGTAAATACCGCCACACCCTATATGACAGACAAACACTATCACGCCGTAGCTGTTCGAAATATCTGATTGCTTTGAGTATATTTATATATTGTGTTCAAATGCTTACAGTATAAATGTTACAGTATAACGTTTACAATATCTTTTAAGATAATGGCGAGTAAACAATCACGATAGCAGAGTGGTTGGATGATCGGGATTCGAGCCAAGAGACCCGATGTCGATCCCCATATGGTAGGCTCGACCCCATTAAGCGTTTTTTAAACCTATATACGATTTATATTGTTGGCTTGGACATAAAGACGACGAGCAATCACCCAAAAAAAAAATGTCTTCAGTAAAAGGTGGGACGAAGGGACTTAATTGTCTGTGCCTCTGGCTACTCCAGAGTTAGGAATAGCATGAAGATATGTTTTGAGTATATCTGTTTTTTATCCTTACTCGAAGCAACGGTTTAATTATCACGGTTATATAGATTAAACATTCCTCATAGTCGAAACCATGTTTATTCGGGGTCTACTAATTTAATATATTCTGCGGAATGTAAATGTAATATTAGACCTTTTTCTGTATTATGTCTGGTTCTCATTGTTGAAACTAAAGTAACCGAGAAATAATAAAAATAGCACCTAATATTGGGCGCTACCTCTGCTTGTCAGCGTATAAAGGCAGGGTGTAGTTAAAACTGCACCTGCCTTGCTATACATAACGTACTGCCGGTATCGACTTCGTTATAGACATCTGGGTATGTAGCTGACTATGTCAGAATAAACACAAAAGCAAATCGAAAGCGCTGGAAATGCGATAATTTTGCAAAATGTACCGTGTTACTCTGCCATAAACTCAACAAATTCGAGTTTGAAAATATCTTATCGCTAAAACTGGATAAGGGTGTGTTCCGATGGTTCGAACAATTCAGTGAAGAAAGAATGCTAAAAAAATAAAGCAAACATAATCGAGATAGGCCGGAGCTCGTCTTTGTAGACAATGTGATGTAATTGATCGAAGCCTAGAAAGACTCCGAAGTATGCAGCGCCGTGCATATCAAAGTGAGAACTTAGTGAGAAAAGATTATGAAGAAAGAGGAAGCCGGACAAAAGTACGACTCATGGCACTCTATGGCTTCTCGATGCGGTAGTTTTACGCGATTTGAGGTGCCTTGATTCCAATTGAAAACTATTTATATTAGAGGACATACTTTACTCAATTTGAGTATCTTCAGAAGATAATAAAATTAATGCAATAGTTAAAAACCGACTAGTTTCGGACATATTGGAAGTCCATCATCAGGGTGTGTGGAACGAGTTCGCACTCCCGTCTCACCTCGCAGTGCGAGGAGGTTTAGCCGTTTTTAACTATTTCATTAATGATGTCTCCCGAAACTTTTAATAATTTAATTGAGAATAAAATTATATGTCAAAGACTTAACTTTGATACTGTAAAGGAATGAACATTCAAACTACGGCAATGATCAAGTAAATACTGCCTATATGCAATGGTATACAATTTCGCAACTCATTAATAATTATCGCAAGTTAAAACAGCACAGTATCAGTTACGAACGCATTGACACAGGTATTTAAATAAATTATAATTCAGGTGCACCGGGCCACCTTCTCGACAGGTTTCAACAAAACTTGAATATAAAATAATTTATGTTAGTAATGTTACGAGCGAGTTGTACTTTAAACTCTAGAAAGATACCTGTCCGGTTTTGATCTCTGTCACTGCAAATTATCTCTAACGTAAAATAATTCTCTGAACAAAGAATAACGTGCATAAGTTGACATTTCAAAACGAAAATCGGTCAAGTGCGAGTTGGAGTTACGAGGAGAGTGGGTGCCGCAACAATAGTAAGTCTTAGATTTGGGTGAATTCGCTGTTTTCCTAGAATAAATTAAAAATTTTACTTAAAAATATGATTAACTAATCATTTTTTTTTAATTTGTATTTTTACACGTATGTATACTCGTATGTACCAATGTTCAACTGTTTGCTTTCAGTAAATTCGGATAAAAATAAACTGTAACAGATAATTATTATCTCTACAAGGGTTCTATTTTTGCCCGTTTTAGATTTTTTTAAACGAAATCTTAAATTAAAGTTTTAAAACAATGACGTATCAATGATCCACCGGTTTTAAGGGACGTATGCGTCACACATGCGGACAAGGAGTCAAGGACGTATCGAAATAGACAATCACTAACATATCTTTTACCTCATATGGATGAAAGCAGCTTTATAAGACTCGGCATGTCATAAATACGTAAATAAATATAAAAATGACTTTAGCTTTGCGTGTATTTGTTTAAAATTTAATGTATAATTTTATACTTTGCGTACATTTAATACTACTAAGGGCTGTCGAGTTAGTATTACTAGTAGTACTTAAACTTTGTAATATTTAAAGCATTTTTTTCAGATATATGTCCGTTAAATCTCTACAGGCATACCATTTTTAAAATAAACTTATCAAAAAAAGGACAACTAAAGAATTTCTTTTCCTATCTCAATCTCAGAAGAAACTTTAACTCTCATATGACGTAGATTGTATAAAAAGTATTATTTTTTAAATAACATCGAACGATTTCTATACTTCTCACGTACGACAGGGCATAGCGCCTTTGTTCACTTAAATAGACTTACGAACATCTAGAGCCGGTTGCTCATGCAATACATATTATACGTGCGATAGTACTGCAATTCTCACCCAATACATAAATAAGGCGAAGTTATTGGTTAACATTAGAGATAATTTTGATAAAGTGACTGTTGTTTCTGTTTCTTCTATCTTCGTACACAGGCCTACAACAGGTTACGTACTTATAAAAGAGTACATCGTAACCGCACAGTAATAACTCGTTTGTTTTGACAGGTGGTATGCTTATACGACGCCCCGTTAATCGCACTTACCTAGAGCTGATCTTATTCCGTAGAACCTTCGAGAGACATTGGTGCTTACCTGTAAAAGGAAAAAAATTGATAAGTATTATATAGTGATTGTTTAAAAGGAATCCTATTCTAAACTAATAACTATGTTACAATTTATATTTGATGAAACATACTAATTCATCACTAAGTAATATCCCCAATGGACTTAAAACATATTTCCTAATTTAGAGACACTTCGTTTTACTTTATCTTTTGACATGTAAACATTTAGGCACGGTTTGTACTGTATACTACAATATGTATTTATTATTCTATATACATTAAACACATTTTACGTATGTATAATACGAAGTTACGGCTATTCCTGGGTTAAAATTAAGTTCCATAGTATGTGTATGTATGTCTTTAGGCTCTACTTGACCTGAGCGACAGTTATGACAACGTTATGACAACTCAGGCTTGTGAAAACGATGAATTAAAGCTAGTGGTCTCACTGAAAGGTCACTAGGTCTATCGCGCATACCGAAAATAGACAGTATTTTATTTTGCAATTTTTTTATAAATATATTGTGTAAGCAATACCTTTGACCGTAAGGTAGGTGTTAACTTCTAACATAGAAGAACCTAACTGCTGATGTTTTCTATTTAGGAAAATATTCACAGCATTACTAACGCCTTACGTACTACGAGCCTAGTCGATCCCGAGTTCTATACCCAAGTGGAAGGCTCTGATTTGGCTTGAACACTAAGACTATCATCACCTACAGCTCATCACCAGTTACGTTATCCTGAAATAAGGATAATTATATATATTATACCACTATACTGAATAATTTAACCATATTAAATGCAGGTCGAAAGACCTAAACGGTCCGGACCTACAAAGTAAAAAAAAAAATAAATAAAAATATCTTCACGCAATTCCCAATACAGGGGTAGACAGAGGTCAAGTCTAGACAATTAAGTCCCTTTGACCCACCTTTCACCGAAGAAAAATTTCGGGACAACGTGACAGGTGGTGAGCCTGTCGCCGTCTTTATGTCCAAGCCAACGATGAAATTCGTACATAAGTTTTTGAAAAACTCATTGGTACTGCCACCTGGGGATCGAACTCGGGTCTCTCGACTCGAAATTCCGACCACCCAACAACTCGGCTATCGTGACTTTTTTAACCTACAAAGTACCCCCTAGAGTATTGAGAAACTGCTTTTGCGACAAACAAACATGATGTTTACCACAATTCAAACCACACAATATTATTGTTGTCTTCCCGAACGTAAAAATATACCTTAAAGAAACTTAGGTTATACCGAAGATACGTTGATATAAGAAACTAGAACATTGACACCTCCATCAATTGACCCCTGCACCCGGATGACCCGCGGCCGTATTCACAGACCTACTCGATACAGCTGAATAACAAACAACATGTGACGGATGACGACACATAATTCATCGATTGGCTTTTGTTGTATTAACACAATTTACAAATAGAACTTTTACGTGAGAACTATTTACGTGTGCGGCGGTGATATAATAATTGACGTGGTAAGTTATATTTATGCTTATGTCCCGAAAACATCTTCGGTGGAAGGTGGGTCAAAGGGACTTAATTGTCTAGACTAGACCTCTGTCTACCCCTGTAGTGAGAATTGCGTGAATATATTTATTTGTTTATTTTTTATGTTGTGAGGATAGCAGAGAATGGTTTTTATATTAAAAAAATCTGCTTCCATATCTTTGTATTGACGAGGTAGACGGTGGATGGACACGGAATTATTACGTTAATGTATATTAGCTTTATTTATTATAACACGTTAGCGTGATTACAACACATCAAGCCAACAGGAGGAAGGCCGGCTAATGAGTTTTATTCGAATTACATACTAAATGTAGCTTTGCTTTGTACACTAAAACGGCGATAGGCTACCATCCTGTCACGTTGTTCCAAGTTGCTATAAGAACCGTTGAAATATACGTCGAAAGGACAAAATTTTTTTATAGATCTCTGTTCATCCCAATATTTGGAACAACATTTCTCATTGCTCAATATGCCACACAACATTGGACATATTGTAAAGACTTTATTGCTTATATTCATAATGTATCAATCAATGCATTAAGTGGGCAAACATTTAAAATCCATTTATCAACAGCGCAAACATTTTGTTTCGCTTTGTTCACCGCGACCTCAACAAATCACGTCGGTATTTCATTATTTAATTGAATGCAATCTCGTTATTGTTTCAAGTACATAAACATACATATTTATAAACAATACATATATTGGCACTTGGAGTTTATAGTTATCTTCGAAGAACTTCAAATAGTACTCATCGTACTAACATTACATAACAAACGTACTTATTTATATATTATAAAAGAACCAGTTTATGCATCAATATTTTTAATGAATTTTTTTATTGATTGCTATGGTAACCATTTTTAACGCCTCATAAATGATATTAGGTGCATATATGATATTCTTACAGTTGATATCAAAGAGTACTATTTATTTAGATATACTTCTTTGGTAATGTTTTAAAAAACAATGACTGTACAGATGATTTAAAATCATTACTGACAGAGGGTGACATGTTTGTTTACACGTAATGTATTATTGAGGTTCATGAAAATAAAAATTCAACCGCTCATTACCTTAAAATTAAGCTGTTTTTACGTGATTGAGTAAACAATGGCAAAAATTAAACATCCATACATAAATTACAAGATTAAAATACGTAATGGAGAAATACACTATGTATTCATAAATGCCAACATCTTCTGTTGGCGTACCCTGGTAATAATCAAACAAGTCTCTAGTGTCCCATATAAAAATATAGCACATCATAGAGAATGAAAATTATATAACATATATTTCAAACATTATTTTTTACACATTTCGTCTTATGATAACTTAAGTTTGAAACAGACACGCAAACAGTGACAGAACGCTCACAACTCATTACCTGTATCGAGGACCTGGGGGAGACCGGCGACGTCGGAGTACGCGACGGCAAGGGCTCCGCTTTGTGCTCCGCGACCACCCGGTGCTCGTGTTTAG
The DNA here is from genome assembly GCA_029286605.1 of Sericinus montela. Classification (NCBI taxonomy): domain Eukaryota; kingdom Metazoa; phylum Arthropoda; class Insecta; order Lepidoptera; family Papilionidae; genus Sericinus; species Sericinus montela. The sequence goes on from JAGSMR010000050.1 coordinate 4,203,819, forward strand.
TTCCGACCACAGAGTTCTTGACGCGCTCCATCCGCGCCTGAATCGCTTTCCGCGATATCACCTTGGTCTTCTCGTCCTTGGTCCCGCCGTCGGCCAGTTTCCTCATCAGCCTAGCCGTGGCGGCGACATTGTGCTGCTGAGTATCGGAGTGTGTACGTGCCAGTCGAGTGGCGGGGCGCGTAGCGGGGGCGGTTGCACCGGTACTGCTCCGAGTCGTCTCGTTCCTATTGAACGGGACAACGTCGTGTTCCGTATCAGAGTCCGCTGGCAGGTAACCTCCGCCTCCGACCGATGAAACACCAGTTCGCAGCAAGTTCTCGTGCTCCGCATATCTCACCCTCTCATCAACACTCACGTTGCCATTCTGTGCGCGCTCCAATCCGCGTTCCATTTCCCCGATTTGCCTCTCGAGCTTGCGGAGAACGTCATCAGATGGCGGCGTTGGGCCATTCTCATCGGGGGGCTCTGGGGTTTGGAATGATTTCAGATGTATAGGATGCGCTCTGTTCAATTCTAAACGCTTGGGCGCTATACCGGATGAAGTGACTTCATATTGGGCCCTCGACGCTTGAGGGGTACGTTCTAACATAGCTAGTGAGACCGGGGAAGGTGGCGGGGCTCCGTTTACATTCGGAGACTGAGCTTCCGGTGTTTGAGACACTCTCGGAGCGCGGAAACTCTTCCGCATGAAATCTTCGCGGGTTAATTTCCTCTCCATTTTAACTAGAGAGCATAATCGTCATTGGCACAATCACTTTTCCACTCGATGACACGGTTCTAGTTTTTAAGTTATCTATTTTAACGGTAAAAGTTCCATTACTTTGATCGGGATCTGCAAAAATAATTTAAATAGACATCACCCCTTGTTGTTGATGGTATATTGGAATATAGCATCAACAATAAATCACCGGGATCGGGGACAAACTGAGTCCCGATCGAAGAATTTACATTTAGCAATCCTTCACTATATACGATGATAAATAATATAATCAAAAGAATAAGGAAACAAGACGGCTGACGTAACTAGCGCCAACAGCACATCTAAAATTCTAATGACGCAAAAGCACCTAACGTTTTTTGTGATAGTGCTGTTGCCGACGCGATAATCGATCGATCTGATTAATTATTACTCAAGTTCGTTATCGTTTCTGTGTCTTCACTAGCACGAACCAAATGACTAATTTTAGAAACTACGTGTATTCAAGGAGACGAAAAAGACATCGATATGAATGGTCAAATACCTACTTCTATTCCTCCAAACATAAAATTAAAAGTTTGAATTTTACATCGTTGATAAGTACAATACTTCCCTGACAACATCTAAAAAAGTAACACGAGGCAAGAATCGTAAAATAAAATATTACTATGAATCTATTTTGAATCACGAACAATTCAATGAATTTAATGTAATTTACAGACACGAGAAAGGTTTTGAATAATTAAAGTACATTAAAAAGAGAACTTGCATGGACATACAAGGGAGTAAGAATATTTTTAAGAAATAATTGAACAGCGAACTTATATTAAAAAAAAATACCAAGACACCAAAAACTCGCTCTTAATCACTGCAAAATTCACTAAAAGCCCTTGATTTTAAATAAACAGTCGTGATCGTGACACTATAATGACACAAGGAAAAAACTTCCTTAAAAAAATTATACGACGTGTAATTCCACAGTCCAAAGGTGAAGCGAGACGGCAGCAACTAGTCCATCTGGAAAGAGAGAGATAAAAAAGACGAGTTAATTAAAAGGTAGCCATATCACCGTTCACCGAGACCCCAAACATATCTGCGGCACACAAAGCGGCTCTTGACATCTGAAATAGACGCAAATGTCGACCCAGTCAACACATGTGTCAGTGGACGAACACAACAGATAAGCAACACAATACAAAACATAAAAGTGGCAGCCCATTAATGCCTAACAGCTGGGCAAAGGCCTGTCGTCTATGTTAAGATTTTAGAACCAGAATGAGTCAGTGCTATTCCAGTGCGGGGAGGCGGACTTCAATATTTATTCATTACAACGTAAATAGATCCAGATTGCACTAGTTAAATATCATCAACGGAGTTATAAAGCGGCATTATAAAATGTCTTACAAAAACCTTGATCCGCACAATGCAACAGATGGCGAATGAAACGAGTATGACTCACGCACTCCGTACATCGACACAAACAAACGACAGTTTCGACTTTTCTGTCGCATCTGACATCAAGAGAATAAGGTTTGCCAATTACAGATACTGTGATATATACTAAACAGAAATATTTATACTGGTAAAATAAATAATGAGACATCGAAATTTTATCATGGTATAAATTATATTATTTATATGATTATTTTTGGTAATTACGTTACTCTAGTGGCTTTACTAATGTAATAAAGCTTTTCATGTGCCGCACTTGATTTTACACATTTCATACTAATTTATTATGAAAACTACACTTTTAATTTTATGGATATATAATATTCGGTAATAAAAATAAAATTTAATACTTTCTATACAGTTACTATACGGTAAATGTAACTAATAAAAAATCTCCAGCCGTTCTAAATAAACAGAATTCAAAGTTGCAGTCGTTACTGTTGACAGTATGAGACCGTAGAACGATTTAGTGCATTATATCCCTTACAATAACCGGAATAAAGGCGTCGCATTGAGTTGGAAAACGCAACAGCGTGCAACCGTCGGATAACTATCGCGCTACATTCAAATCTTATGAAATAATGTGAACTCCTATGCGGTTTCTTAAACTCTATTACGCGGTATGTTTTATTAACACATGACACTGAAACATATTTAGCAATGTGTGTGCTTGTTATTTACTTAGTTTCTATTTAATTATTTTAATACTATTTACAAAATCTTTGTTCAGACTTATGTCTAGGTCAAGCGGTATCGGTTTCGGTTGGCCGCTGATGATTCGACTTAAGTTTTCCAAGGTCGATTTACAAAAAAGAAAACAAAAAAAAATTATGATTATCGTGAAGTATTACAATAACATTTCAGTTTAACTGATACAATACAAAAACATTTTAATACTATACGATAGAAATCACCATTAACTATTTTCTGCGAAAACTGTCATTATTTCTTTACAACTTATTTACAAAGCACGTATTTAATATCGCCATTATTGCCATAATTGTTACCTCCAGAAGATTTTTTTTTATAAATGAATGAATGAGACCCATGCAAATAATATATCCAATATACAAATGATCTTACTAAGTATACATAGATACTATGGCAGATTTCGTCAACAAATATTTTCTTACAACTGTAGTTAACATGGAAATAACTTTATTGCAAGATTAAACTACTAGAAGACGTTACTAAAAAAATCACCAACTGTCAAAATAAATACAATAATGTTCTTTTTCTTACTTTTAAATGTTAGTTTTCGCCTGCTCACGCAGTAGTGAAAAACAGCACTTTAATTACTATGCATAATAGTTAACGCGACGTAAATAGCCTGTCCTTCGCGTGAAAATTATAAATAGCACGTTAATGCATACTTTAGAGTTATTTTCAGACGCATACAGGTACACAATCTGTATCACGTGAATCCAATAAAGTTTAAGAATCAAAATATTGGAAAACAATTTATAAAAATAGATCTTTGGCAAATATGAATTTAAGTTTTGAACATAACTAACGTCTCTCTATAATTCGCATGGGAAATAAGAATACAACGATAATTATTAATACTAAAATTTAAAACGCATTCGCGGCCCTAAATAATACTTACTGCGCATGGTTTGCAAAAAGCCGTAAAATAAATAATCTTTGTTTTTTGATTGTCGTATTATAAAAAAACAAAGATTACATATTATACGGCTTCAAGGTCCTAGATGGCACGGGCCTAGTATTTTGCCAGGCAGGGGTCCTGCCTCAGTCGAATCGATGTTTGACTCTACCACATGTCTTTTGTCTGTAACTTTCGCTCGCCAATTCAGTTAGTCGAGACATGGACAAATCTAGGAAGATTTAAGAACGTCCAATGTCTTGCAGATTGCCAGGATAAAGATCTTATTGCAGTGGACATTACCTCAAAATAAAATAATTCAAAAACAAATAAAAATGTTACCAATACAATTAATAGATAACATACGAATCTCAGTACGCGTAACTACATAACGTTAATCCAGCGAGCAATGTCACGCGAGATGATAACATTAGGCGACCTTGCTCCCAATGGGTTAAAAAACAAACAACTCTACCAATTTCGCGTGTTAAGAAATCTAGTCTTGTTTGCATCGTGAGTAGTTTTAGTCTAAGAATAGGCAACGTTTTACATGACGTCATTATATGTGTACAAGCACTCTCGCTTTTACATTAGAGTAGACTAGGAATACGAATTTCTTTTTGTCCTGACCCAATGTAACCAAACAAAAAACTCTACAACCCACTTTTGCCCATAGATGTATCCACATTTACGGCAAGGAAGAAAGAGGAATGACTTTAACGTTCAGTTTCAGAATAACATCCGTACAGTAAGTTATGTAAGTGTTCCGTAAAACAAATTCTAGAGAACTATTTTGATTGATACATATGTCAATTGTTTTCGAAATAAAAAAATTAAATATCCTTTACCTTTCTAAAAGTAGCTTATTTGTTTAGCTATAATTTTTTACATATAAAAAATTTGGACATAAAAACGGCGACGGGCTCACTACCTGTCACGTTATCCCGAAAATGTCTTCGGTGGAAGGTAGGTCGAGGGGACTTAATTGTCTAGACTAGACTTCTGTCTACCCCTGTATAGGAATTGCGTGAAGATATTTTTATTATAATTTTTTAATTTTATTTTCTGTAAACAATATTTGTAAAATTAATACATCACTTCTGTATAAAAATAAACTTACTAAAACGAAAAATTTATAGACATTCTTTTATGATTACGTAAACGAATGTCACGAGCTCTCTGCCTAACTCCCGCAAAGCCTATCGTATTCCAACGTTTGCAATAGCCGTGTGTAATCTAACCTTTTTGCCCGCCACTGTGCCCACTTTAGAATGATACCAATTTGTGGTTAACCTAACCTCTATTCGAGAGACACAAATGACAGATTGGCATAAACTGATTACGTAAGATCTCTGCTTGCTTAATACAGGAGCTTTTAAATCTTTACAAAGAAAGTCTATACAACTTTGCAACGAAACAATAAGCATTTTTTTGAAGTTTAAGGCATTTTATAAGTAATTAATGATTAAATCAATTATATTTTGTACAAAATCTCTGACACAATACTATAGAGAGCCAATAATATAATTACACGTGAGCCACCTGCTCGTTTGCCTTCCTATTCTTTAAAAAAATGTGTAAAGCATAAAAATTTATTATTAAATTTATTACGAATACATAAAATATTGCCGTTTTTATGTCCAGGCCACATAGGGTAAATGCGGGCCTTCCTCCTGGGGATCGAAATCGCGTCTTTTGACTTAAATTGCGGTCACCCGTCCACTCGGCTATCGTAACTTTTAATGTACAACGTAATGTACAATTAGCTTCCTTTTTTTGTCTATCTGCACATCGTTCACAGAAACGTTACATCGTTAGTGCGGGAATGACTCGGGACATTACAAGAACGCCAGACTATATGAAGCCACATTATAAAAATCTATTTTAGATCTAGACATCATGATTAATGCTGTAATTTAAAACCTACGCAAATTAGCGAGCGATTAAATGAAGAATTACAGCAGCAGTTTTGTTAAGTAAAAAAAAAAAACTAAAATGAATCATGTCAGGGCTGCCACATTTATAATCTACGAAAGATTAAAAAACATGGTTATCCTCATATATAATTTTGTTACATTTATTGAATGTATTTTTATTACAACAAAACTATCGGAACTTGAAGACAAAAAGATGTTTAATCCAAAAATATTGATTGAAAAGTATCCTAGCTCAGCCAAAAGGCTACAGACAGACAGTCGGAGATATTTTTAGTTTTATCAATACAATTTAGATTAACTCAACTACATACTAACATTTTACACTAATGTTTCCGTTACTCTACCAAAACCATTAACATTAATTGAGCGCAATCGATTGTACGATGCGCGGACGCATACAAGATGAACGGGCAAACATTAATTTTTACATAATAAATAACTAAAAGTTATAAATATTCCGGATAACTAACCCTGAAAGCGTCTGATGTTTCGCACGCCCGTACTTGCTTCATTCCGTTCGTCTTTTTTTTTTTTAACAAAAATAACCTCGTCTCAGGCGGTTAGGTGGGTTCCTTGTATACGTGAAACGATAAACGATAAGGAGGCAAAGGAGATTCCGTTGAATGAACCTCAATTTAAACCCTACATCCGCGATCTTTTCAAATTTTATGCACCTGCCTTTTTTATCTACTGGAGAAAGGCAAACACGGCTTTATAAAGTGGCGTGTGAATAATCGGGAGTATAGGTAAAATAACTGAATTGTATAATTTTTCTATTATGATTATGCAATGAAAAGGTAGTATACGTTTGTTTCTTAACTTGGTTTGCATTTGCAAAATGTTTATAACTATAGTTTTTATATACAACTGTAGTCGCTTGGGGGAATTTAGTAAATTTTTTACAAACGAAATTTCTTACAAATAGACCTTTAATAACGCCTTTACAGGCGAGACCGTTTAGGTTTTTTGTTTAACTAGAACCAACTAGGCGGAACAGTACAACAGTTACCGATGGTCATGACTCATCTCGAAGTCAATGATTCCATAACCAGTCTTTCGGAGAGAATCACTGCTTCAATTTATTCCCAGACAATTGACTGGGTTATACTTACAGTGTAAAGTCCGCCAAAGTCAACCCAATAAGATAAGGAATGACTATAAATAGAACTTAAATTTTTTTTTAACATAATGCGTTTGAAAACGTAATATGTAACATGTAATGTAATATACATTACAAAAAGCAGCTACAATATCGTACAATAGAACCTATCAGTAAACTATAGAAAGACATCAAAGAGGTTTTTTTAAAGGCCGATGTTGAGAACTTTATTTGTTAAAATTTTTAGCAAATTGGTGATGGCAGAACAACTTTTCCTTTATCTGTGTAATTGTTTAAATGATGATCTCTATGACTGGGAAATCCAAACTTCCCTTATATATTGTATAGTACAACTATCACAACTTATTATTTAACAAGCAGTCGTCATGACAGCAATAGGTTTATCATTCTCATATAATTTACATGACACCAGGCAGTTGGCAACATTTAAATTACGAGCGAAAACAAAAACTCGCTCGCGCTTAACCACCATAGTGAGTCATGATCGTCGAACCGAAAAAAATGCGAAACCGCGACTGTCTCTTTCTAAACCTGTATATTTACTGCCTTCTGTCTGCATTTTGTAATGATGCCGTCTCTTTCACGGAATACCAGCACTCACTAACGTTAACGCCATCTGTGTTTAGGTTGAATTGTCAGGTGTATGGCGATCGTTCACGGTCATGTGTTGTCGTTGTGTGATGCGTAAGAATTTATTGCGCCCTTTCTTCATGAGGTAACCGCATGAGATAACTTAACGAAAAAGGTTAGAAAGTTACAACTTGTACCGACATATGCCATGACAAACATCTCTCAAAGCTATGTGTAACAAAATTAGATAGATTTATGACCAACCAGCAGCGTCCAAGACTACTGTCTGATTCTGCGGTCATCAATACGTTGCGGTTATCTGAATACTTTAAACGGGAGAGGTCCACGTCTAGCAGTAGACACCTGAAGTCCGATAAATAAGTTAGCATTATGCGGAAATAACTATTAAACTCAATATATATAAAAGTTTAATTATCTTTATGGCAACAAAAATGAGTATCAAGAAATTGGTCTCACAACACACGTGAATGATCGACCAATGACTGAGCAATGTTCGGCCTGATCAACCACGTCACAAGTGTCTCGATGAAAAATCACCTACGTGCTATAATTTATCGATGAGCAGTTACATATTTTCTTTTGCACAGTAAGAATCTTTAGGTCTCTAGTGAACATATTTTAAGTGTGAAAGAATTTTCTATTGCATGCATATAAATATTTTTTTTCACGCACAAAGCTGGAGCCTGCCTTACCTTACCTGATAGTAAGTAGATACAGCAGACCGTGACACCGGTAAACTAATTTAAAAGAAGAGGGTTACATGTGTGTTTTCACTCCGGAGTACTAAAATGAAATGCCCAATAGCCTGTCATAACACTGGCTCCCAAAACCCTTCGAACTGGAACACAACAGTTCTTACACTTTGTGCGGCGGTCATAAGCAAGTGTGGTGCTAAATGATGTGACTTCTGACTGTGGAATGGGAGTGTTAAATTTCTGTAACATGTCTAAATATTATTTTACCCAAGAATCTATATTAAAGTGTCTAATTTTTGAGTCACGCCGAGTTACTTCAGTGTTCTAAAGCGATAAATTACAAAAAATTTATAATATTAGAAAAAATACGAATGTAAAATCTGTAGGTATAATAAGTAAGTTATAGTTTCTATCCATAACAAATCGTATTGCAAATTACCAACCATAACTAATAAGAAATGCCTGTGTCTATGGTTATTACGTGCGTATGAATCGAACAAAATATAGTATTTAACAAATATAAATTTAACTTTATTGACTGCAGCCAATTATTCCAATGTGATGTCATCATGTTCATTGTTTGTTTGTCCTTCAATGAAGAATTTACGACTGTATGGATTCAAGCAAAATTCGAAATGAAGATGGACAGTTAAGAGTTATTTTTTATCGCAAAAATTATCGGTTCCAATTAAATTAGACCGCGATTGAAATGAGTATTTTATGTATAAAAGCCTTTGAAATTAAACCTATTCTTTGACAGCGAGCATAAAATTAATTTATTAAAGTCCTATTTTCTTAAGCGCCACCGTCTTCAAAGCCTCAATGATATTACGAGTTCCATTGATCAGTGAACAAAACAAGCCAGTAAATACTATGGGTACCGTATGTGGTCGTACAATAGGACAATACCCACGGCCGACGGTGAAAGTTTACGTACTCAGACGTACCATTTCGGCATCTTGCATTGGAGACGAGAAAGCGGTCAAGAGTATCTATTATCACCGTTAATGTGCTAGTCGTTAACTATCTATTACTGCTTCATTATGGAGGTGGGCAGTCATTAAAATGTCTGTAAAAGTATTCTACGTCACTCTTAGTGTACATAATAATCATATGCAATTTACTAGTTAACTACAATTTTGTACATGCATTAATCTAGGAAGATTACCATCTTTTAATTAATTAATACTTCGCATAATTACACAAATACGATAACAAATAAAGGTTAGTGGATCAAGCTCAAAATTCTAACATTCGAGATCTCATTTATGTATATGTCAATTTTAAATAATTACACCTAAAATCTAAGAAAAGTAAGACCAAATTACATCACCAGCTCACTTATCGAACAGACATTTAAAATAAATGCCTCTGCTTATAAATATAATACGTACACGATCGAAATTAATCCCTAAACCTTTTCGCGCGCTTGCGGTTTCGGGAGCACCAATTTACCACGAATTCTAATCAAACTCGATTGGAACTCGAAACCGTCGGCGGCATCTAGCTCGATATCCATTCCCCGCTGTATAACGTACAATAATACGGTAAATAACCGTCTGGGGTACCGCTGACAATAATTTACGCACGTTTCCAAGATTGGCGATGTCTGTTACTTTAATAGGGAGTTGTCTGCTGTTCGCGAATCTCATTTAATTTATTCAGACATTTAAATCGAAATGAATTAATTATTGAACACATTAATTACATTTATGTTCATTTATATTGGATGAATCTTCTTTGTGTGATCAAACGAAAATGTACCTAGTAAGATCTATATTATGCATTTACTTGATAATTAAAGAAGTTGATAATTAATTGCACAGTGAAATAGATACAAATGAGTAAAATAGTTATATCCCCAATTGGGCAAACCGTTGCTCCCCACAGTTCGAGCGGTGCGGCAAAGCTTACATATTGCCGAAATAGTTTATTTCTCCTTCAACATTCACGTTTTTACACCATTGGCTGGAAGCTCGTGGTAAATTTTTCACTTACGAATTACCATTTCAAAATTAACTTGCTAACAAAAGAGAATCCGACGACCTCCTCCGTGGACGAGTGGCATATACACCGGTTTTCGTGGTGTCTTCAGCTCCAAGGAGCTGACGAAATAACTTTTTCTACATGGTCTCGGATCTAGGTGTTTGTGGCACCTTCGCTGTTTCCAATTCTATATATATACAAGTGCTTTAGGCTAGTTACTTTGGTATCAGAGTAGTGTCTGAGATATTGTCCCTACCTATGTGTTTATTATATAAATTTTTAATAAAATTGTAATGCAAGCTCTCTGACCTCACAACAATGTATCTCTACAGTTGCATGTGTGGACACAGTGATAAAATATATCTCAATGTAGTACAACACTATACCATTCAAATAGATATAACTACACAAGCTGCATAACTCGAGACATTGATTCATTCAACTTCATTCAAGAGCACGAGTTGCCTTTTTCGGTGTGTCCAGACTAAAGAAGGCTAGTTGCCGCGACCACGTCAAAGTAGAAAGCTAGACGGACGATCTCTCTGTAACCGGTCGTAACAAAACTAATTCCACTGGTTAAAACAACTTGTTTGAAAACGATACATTTTTTTTACAAAACGTCAAGAAATCCGATAATATTCGAGCTTATTCTATGTACTAATAAAAGTCTATTGCAGGTTATGAAACTTGAGAAGCATGTTCGCCAGTTGATCAAAGTTAATGTACTTTAACTTTCATGAGATACTTACTATTAATTAAATAATTAAAAACTCATGATTTAATCGGTGCAGGTACTGACTAATTTTTACTTTTCTTATCTGATCAGGGTGAGTGGGATGAGTTTCCGGAAACTAGTCGGTACCTACACCGACTGGACGCGAGGTTATTATTTTACATTATCTTATATATAAAATTCTCGTGTCACAATGTTAGTTACCTTACTCCTCCGAAACGGCTCAACCGATTCTCATGAAATTTTGTGTGCATATTGGGTCGATCTGAAAATTGGACAACATCTATTTTTTACCCCCCTAAATGTTAAGGGTAGTCCAACCCTAATTTTGTTTATTTTTAAATATTTTATTTATGATATTAAAAAATACATAAAACCCTAAATTCTCACCACCCTACGATCAAAACCCCTATTTTTATATGGCAAAACAACGTTTGCTGGGTCAGCTAGTATTACTATATTAATGTACTTATGTATACCAAGCACGCTATTAAAGTGGTATGAGATATATCCTATATCTCATGTCAATACACAAAAGTTGGTACGTGTCCTTAAATAATAATAAAATAAAACGTCTCGTACGATTCGTTCGGTCTCGGGCAGAATACGTGCGTTCACTTACCGCCGGTACTAACTTTTAGGCGTCACAATTAATCGACTCTCCATACGCTGGAGTACCGTTAAGCGACCACTACCGTTACTATAGCAACAGCGCGAGATCAGAGACGGCAGGAAGACAGAGTTAAATATGTATTTAACATAAATGTAGGTGTTGTATAAGCAAAAAGTATATACATCTTTTGCCACGTTTTTGCACGTCTAGCCATGCTCCGCGGTTCCACTCACAGTTTAATTATTAAAAAGGACAGTGCATTTTTGTTAAAAAATGTATTCATGTGGTGATCAAACACCTACATGAACGTTGGTTTGTTTGACTGATATTAAACATTTCTTGTTGACATTAACAACAAAATCTTAATAACATTTCTTGTACTCGTAAATAGCAATAGTAAAAATGACCACCGAGAAACAGTTTACTTCATACACCTACTAATATAATTATTAGTATGTTTTGCGTGAATTTTACTGGCTAATTTTAATAGCTAATAATACTAGAATAGCATAACATATATACTAGAATAACATATATAATAAATATTGTATCCTGATCATATATTGATATATATGATCATATATTGTTATCCTGAAAAAAGCTGAATTTTGCTGAAAGGATTTTAATTTGTAATAAGGAAGGTGCATATACAATTAAAGGATTTATTTTATACTAAGGACAAATTAATATCCATATAATGAACGAACGAAGTCGCGGGCAAAATGTAGCTTAAAAATAAAAGAAAAAGTGATACTCCACCAGCTTAATTAAAACTTAAGTTGAAAGATAAGAGTTTACATAATTAATTTCACTTCTGCAATGTCTACGCACGAGGTTGTATTTATTATTCATAATATAATTAATGTATGGTACCTACGATAAGATTAAACTGATGGGCGAAAGTTTGGTGAAACTAAACATTATATCTAGTTTAATTTGCATTCATAAATTGACGTTCAATTCCCAAATGTTTAGATTGTGAACAAAGTAAATTATGATGAAGCTAAATTACGTTTTTGAACACCATCTTCCTCTCACACCGTACAGTCCACCCACGACGCTTTCATTGTCGGTCTGTAGGTCAGCCGGTTGGCGTTCGGCGATATCTGGAGCATAACTGATCAAGAACATTACGAACAGGTAAACGCAAGTTTCCGTTCTTTTGATTGGGTATCAGAAGAAAATAATTAGTTATTATTTAAAACGCTGTTGTTTTGAGCGGTTGAAAAGTAATTTAAAGAGAAAATTGGTAACAAATACCTGTTATTTATTATCGCAGAGGATAAAGAAGAATTGTCATATGCCGCGTGGAATTGCCACGCTTGGAAAGCGAATTGGCGAACACAATACTAGACTATACACCTCACCACACCATTGATTGGGTTTCTCTTTGATTGAGTTTTTCACCATTAATCTGATATTTCTAGAGATGATCTACCATCAGTAGCCGCTGTTCTATTTAACAATTGTCTCAGTTGTTTCGCAACCCTTCAAATTCTAATAAAAAAAGAACATATGTTATTCCTAATACAGAATTTAAACGACATAAAGGTGGTTTCTTATATTAATAGGCCTTTAGTAGACAGTAGATTGTTTGAAATTTTGTTTGATTATGCTAATGTAGTAGGCCTTGAATTCTAATTCGATTCCACTGTTGACTTGCGCATATATTAACGTTATCCGATCTCCACGTCCATCGACAATTTGCTAAATAACTAATCACCAAAAATTCGAAACATAACTGGTTATTGTATTAGATTATCTAACATGTATCAACATACTAAATATAACATCTCGTTAACTATACCCATGTTGAGAATGCCAATGTAATTTTACCTCATTTACCGACTACAACAAAAGGAAGGCGGTTCTCAATTCAGTGGTATTCTTTTTTTTTAACGTCCAATATCACAAAAACACCTAGGATATTTACAGGCCGATGCTAAATAAATTTCAATTTGTAACTGTGGTTAAATGAGTGGTTTATTTTTATATACATTAACTTCGATATTAATTTTTCCAACCAACGGCCCAAATGACATAGATAAAGGTTTCAACCTACACCTTTCGTCGGCGAGGTCTTCCCGCGTTTCCACGCGCTGTGACTCATGCGCGTTAGCATTTGCGCAATTCCAAGTGACCGCTTTGACGGTAATACTATCTCGTTTCCTGCGCAGGTATCAAGTGAACGGTCAACTATAAAAGATTTATTGCTTCTTTCAAAACTACTGAATTGATTCGAAACTCTTTCAATAAAACTATTTAGCGTAACTAGAAGCTCTTAAAAAGCTAAGAGTATAGGTAAACTAAAAAGATAAATATTAATTTTTATGCATATGACACCAGATCGCCAACAAGGAATTACACATGCGGTTGGAAACAAATTAATATTAATTTAAACGCTTAGTATATTCCAAAACATCTTTAAATTGTATAATAAAATAAAAACCTGCTGCCTTAAAAATAAGCTACATGTCTCACTGAAAGACCAATTAAACACTTTGTTACTCTTAACAACAATTCCTTCTTAAGCAAAGTTAATCCATACAGGTGTATACTTTCAGAAGAAACATTACATAATGAATATTGGAAGCGTCATTGACCTAGCTCTACACCTCGAACTCGACACCGTGATGCCATTTTCGCGAATCCTCACACACAGACATGAATATTCTATAAGAAACCCAAGCTAGTGAAAATGTGAATGTTGAAAATGTCGAATAGATAAGCCATGTCAACTAGCAACAACCGTAAGTAAATAGTTACACGGCATACTTAAAGTTTTGTCGATGTTTTATGAGTAATGTGAATCGTTTCGCGAAAACGAATTCTTGACAAATGACATGTTATAAGGTGAGTTAGGATGAAAACTGGGAAGATTGGGAGTACTTACTGAGGTATATACTGGGCAGTAAGAGAGAACACGTAGTCAAGTGTCACGATCCTTACATATCTCTTTTATTTCTCTGAAATTTATCATTTTCTTCATATACACGTCTATGTATAAGAGTACTCTTAACCCTCCCCTCATGTCATTTGCAGTTAATTTGCTTCTTTTGTAAATGTAACGCCAGCAACATGAGACTTTGAGAGAAGAATAGAAATAATATAAATGATTTCCAAAAGAAACCGTAAAATGGAGAAAACGAATTTGCAAATTATTTGTGAAAGTGGTCTATTTGATTATTTATAACCGTCTCCGAGCTACGAAATCGGCAACAGATTATAAAAGTGATAGTTGATCTTCAGCGGCTGTCAATAAATTCGCAAGCGACCTACATACAAAAGTTTTTTGATAAACCGATTTTGATTCGGAGTTCAAAGATTTATCTCGAACAATACAAGAATATAATGAGGTAAAAGTAGTTCGAAAGCTAAAGTGAATCTGTTGATTCATTGTATGAAATTTGTCAAGAATTAAAAACTATCGAGTAATAAGTTATTAAACTAGGAATAATCTGTTTCATCTAAATAAAATTGTAGGAAAGGAAATTTTCTCAAATGACAATATTTCTAAAAACTTATTAGATATTTTTTTTTATTTTCAGTATTACCTAACTTTTAATCTTTCCGAAAGTTAGAATACCGTGTGGCCGAATAATGTAATTGGCTCCCTGTACATCCACAACTTTAGGACAGAGCGTATGATTTTAATGACAAGAAATAGTTAAAACAAAACTGTAATTATTTCTGGAATATAAAATTATACAAAGAACAGAAATAGTTTCATCGAAACACGGGCATAGCGGTGTTCCTTATCATGTCAATCAGCTACACAGCTTGTTATCTGATAACGGGACTGCTTTAGTGATACAATGAACAATTTCGTTGGTCTGTCTAACTAGTAGATAATTCTGTTATAAAAAGGCGACGAGTAAAAATATTATCACCCAACATAAATTTGACAAAAATTCACTTTTGCCTGTGTTACAAAGTTTGGAATGGAGTTTTCTATAATCTGTCAAATCTGATCATTTTAATAAAAAGTGAAATGCAATTTTAAAACGTCAAAAAAGATACATGTCAAATATACAATATTTAATGTAATGTTATTACATTTTTTATTGTGACACTGTTAGATTTAAGTGTGTTATTTCCTCTTCTAACAAAGTTTTGGGCAACTTTTTGTTTTCATAATTCAGGATATGAATTTCGTTTTTATAAGACTTGCATCAAAAATTGCGTTAAGTCTTCACATTTTGCTGCTGTGAAACTTTATAAAAGTGCTTTATAAAAGTGCCTAGCATGTGAACTTCTACATGGTGTCTTGTACAGGTTTTGTTTTTACGACCATTACGAAAGGGCTGCCAAAGTTTGCCGAAATTATTACATTAATCACTTTTTGATCTGAGATGGCAAATGTCTGAAGTCTTTTATCAAAATGTTTCATCGAACATAAATTTTAAAAAGCTAAAGAGAATCATATTTTTTCTTGATATTTGTTTTTCGGTTAACAACTCTTACCAAGCTCACATGCTTATGTCTGGAGTGCTTTACGACAATAGTCGAATGGCGGACCTGTGAATTTGTTTCCCAGTCCGCACCCTATACCATGAGGCTATTGATGTCAATGCTGTCAATATTTTAAATCAAGCCTTTACCGCAACTCGGAAGTTACGTATAAACAGTACATCAATAAATCATAAAAACACTTCACTTAATGTCTGTTCGTATAGGAATAACAAAACGACAGCTTATCTGACGCATCGTCACTTTAGAACTAGAATCGATCACAGAAGTTTAATACCCGCAGCATCGCATATTGTTCGAAGAATACTTGAAACAGATAAAATAAATAAAATAAAAATTCTTTGCATTGACAGACAACACATAATACACAGAGTTGAATCTATCTTTAAAGAACAATTACGTGTACTCAGCGCGCATGAAGAATTCTAATGAGTCAAATCTACGGCACATTTTTAAACAATCGTAATCAGTTTACTTATATGCTTGGATGACGCTAACAAATTGTTTTTAGATGTCATATGGCACATTGCGTTGTGGACGAGACAAACGCAATAAAATAAAGCAGAGTGATCGCTAGAATGAAAATAATTAATTAAAACTTTATACATTACATATACAAGTCTCTAGTCCCAAACATAAAGTATGGAAAGTAGGTCGAAACTGCTTTGTCTGAACCTCTGCCTGATCCAGTATAGGAAATTGCGTGAAAATAAAGTCTCTTGTAAGTTTTCTAGTCACACGTAATTAAATATATAAAACTAGCATACCCCGTTTCGTATTCGAATTATTTGCTTGAGAAAACATTTTCTTAATGAAAACTAATTTGAAAGGAGAGGAAATGCTAACATAATGAAAACTTTCTTAAATCGATGTTTTTGACTGTCGACTAAAGCACAACAAATACGTGGATTCTTTGTTTCCCTACTCAGGTAGTGCTTATCAAACGGCGACATAATACATTCAATTAAAATGCGAAAACGTGACGCTCATGGCATGCGAAACGTTTTGATTAACTGTCCGGGGACGTGACATAACAAGGTTACCTGGCCGACATGTATATGTTCGCGACTGTTATCGACACACAGAGTGAGCAGTATTGTATGTCGCATCACTTATTACTGTACTGTAACACACTCGTTATTGTAAGTGCATATAAAATCAAACAAAAGACGATATAACAAGCTGCGATTTAATAGCCAGCGGTTATCATTGGTACACTTTATTACTTTATAACCTACAATTATTTACAAGCAAAGATATGTATATACGGATTGACAATGTTAAGGTCGACGTAGTACGAGTAGATGCTAGGACAGACTACCCAGTGCAATGCAATTACTCACTCGACACTTTTCCCACATAATAATAACACGCGAATTGAATTAAATTTCCCAGGGGACAACACTAGCTATGCGAATTAAAACAGCGTTTATACACTCAATTGTAGCTGCAAGATATATTCCATTGTCTCTCGGAGATTGCATTAAAGTACAAAATCGTATTATTCGGTTGAATCACCGAAGAACCAGGTCATTGAATCCGTTGAGCTTTATTGAAACATAAAAGATCTCTATCTCAACTTTCATATAACTTTTATAAGCACTCTAGCTCTCTATGTGATGGAATACCATCTTGAAATGTTATTCCTAAATGACAAAATCCAAGTTAGATATCGCATGCGTCTTAACATGCTATATATTAACATATTCACATTGATTGTATCTTCATAACATGATACCGTTTTATCAATGCATACATTTCGATTTACACTCGCAACGCACTCATTTGATGTGATGGACGGACCATCATTACCCCTACGGATTCTTCATGATCGCCACGGTTGGATAACGAGTTCGCAACTGTTCGCGATATCACACTACGCAGTATAAGACAGAAATACGGTAATTCCAACAAGTGTGGTAAAGTTACATTCAGTATGTGTTTACGAAAAGGGATTGACCGCACCCCAACTGTATTCCGGTATCAGTATCATATTATTTTGTATTTTGGACATTAATGACGGACTAGAAAGTTAAAGCTACAGTTGCCAGCACCTGTATTGCGCTATTATCTTTATATATTTTTGTATACTCATTCAATAATATATACAACCTGTCAATCAGATCAATTCAGACTAGAAGGACAACGTCTAATCGGCTCACAAGGTTTTTTTTTTGCATTCCTTTCGGAAATACCTTGTCACCTATGTAACCTTCTCTATATACAGGTATTACAAATAGCTGGAGCACTAAGAGAAAGTAAACTCGAGTTACTGGTGACATCACCGGCCCACTTTATCATGCCTTATCAACATGATAACTTCTTTAACGACGCGATAGGAGACAAGTGCTAGAGATATTACAAATCTGATATTAACTTATGCGAAAATGAACCTTATCACGCTAGGAATTAGTTTAACGGGAAATTTGTGTCTTTACGCCGTGCTACATAGGAGTAACAAATTGTTTTGTTTTACAAATGAAACGAGATAGTACACAGCGTTCGAGGTGATTGTTAATAAATTCTGTTGGGACTGATTTACGAACTAGAAACTTGTGGTAAAGGTTTCCGCGTAGGATGATAATTGATATGGCATTTGTATAATTTAATGTATATGTTTCGATGTTGACTGTACCCAAACACTTCCACTAAACAAAAGTTTACACAGTTACATAAATTCATGGCTACACAAAAAATCTTTCAGATATTTTTTCGTGATAAAAGTATTTTCTTGAGGCGCTTTCTATTAAATATTCAAGTTCCATTAGTAAAAACACCCGAACAGTTTAAACATTACTCCCCTAAATTAGCCGAAACGGAAGTAAATAATTGTACGAACTGGAGGAAGTACTGTCCCAAGCAATTAACTGTACCAATTTCAGCAAGCAATTAACGTGTTTCAGGACAAAAATTTAATTTTAAACGTAGCGATACTCTATATGGCTGAAAATATACTCTTGTTCCAATTTTTTGAATGACTGCCAATTTTTGAAAAACATTAGATGACGATTATTTAGTTCCATAAACGTTGTCTTATGTGCATAAAAAATTTCCAGACCAACAACGCATTGAAATTTCTTACTTCGCACGAAGTTGTTATGAATGAGTTCAATAGTAGAAATATATCGGTTTAAATAGGTTCCGGCGTCAATAAGGTCGAAATGACATGGACAATATCACGCTAAGTCATATATTATAGTGCATTAGTGAGTGAATTATCGAGTAACACATAGGGGCCTGCCTGAAAAAACTAATGTCACTGTTTACTGTCAAAACGCAACTGAAATCGAGGGACGTAGCCAGTAATTCACGAAATATATCTAAGACATGACCCCGAGCTTTAAGTACCCATAGGGAGATATACCTCGGACTACACGTGGGAGCACTTTTCACCGTCACCTAGTTACGGCCTAACCCAGTGCGTCTAACCAGGTCACAGCTTCCGAGAGTGTTGACAGGCTGACATCTCGTGCCTTTCTCTTATGACGAGAATAGTAATGTTAACAATGACGCTCTAAAGACTGATGACTTGCGATTTTTGCAAAGTGAAAATGGACTCATAAAGTCGACATTGCATTAAGTTATAAAAATAGAAACTTGTGAAAAAAAATTGTGACTTACTCGTTTTAAAAATAATGGTAACCTTGTTCTGGTGTTGTAGCAGTATGTTACGTAAGTATGTACCCAAAAACGAGATTATGGAATCGAAATTTTTGTCTGGAAAGCAAAAAATTATTAATTGAAAAATTGTAATTAGTATTTACCAAGTAAATACTAATTACATTTAAACGGAATAATGGCCAATACTGAGAAACGCGTGCGTCCCATCCGACACGTAATGTCGTCATTTTCGGATAATTTATTTCGCTTTATGAACTTGAACAGGGCACGTCATTTGGAGCAAAGGCTAATACAATTCATAACGAAGTATGCATTAATAATCCGAATCGCTGCAATTTAATCTTTAAATAAAAATAAAACCCTATTCATTGCTATACAGTGATCCACCTGCGCACGATGCACATTTCAATAATACCAAAAAAACCACACTTCAATATAATGGGTTTACTCGTTCTGAATGGCTTTGGATAAAAATAGGAAAAAACCAGGTAGGAAGTTGATTCTCTCTTTTTGAATCCTTAAACAGCAATTCGTATGCACATTCAAACTGTCTGCACTAGTTAAAAGGTTTAAATAAAAGCAAAATAAATGAATTTCAAGTTTTAGAACATACGTCAACTGTTGTAGGAGATCCTAAAATAACATAAAATTCAGTTAGAACTCATTATGCTACGGTAATCTAAGTACCTAATTGGTTTCAGATATTTGTAAAGAAATTGTTATTTAAAAAGCGACAATAGTTTAACTAAAAACCTTCAGCTAGGAATATATGATTATGAAAGAAGTTATTACAGGAACTGAGGAATGAGGAAGGAAATGAGATGAGAAATTTCTCCCTATGTTGATGTCATAACAAACAAGAATCTAAATCAATATAACATATCTGTGGTAAACGAAACGAATCGTAAAATCGTGACTCCATCGGCATAAAGAGCAAGTAATAAACTGGCAAAATAAACCAAACGACAATGTCGGACAGAATGATCGTAATTGCGACTGTTGCAACTCCGGATATCAAGGTCCAGTTGCCGCCAGTTTCACTCGAAACAAAACCTCCCAGCCTCGGCGCCGAGCGACGAGCCATCAAGCGTGAACATAAAGAAACCAGACCACTGATCCATTATTCCTTTCCAATTTTTAACACTACTAAATTAAAATTTACAGTCGAAGCACCACTTACAATGTTATGGGTAGGTAAAACTATCGCGTTTTACCATATTCGTCAAACAAAAGACCATGTATATAACAGTATAAAACGACACCTAGAAATGATATGACATAAAAACACGTCTCGAGGATCACCTATCATTTGTCGATTCGATCATCACTAAATATCGATAACAATTCCAAGAAAAGCAAAAATATAGTGGGTGACTCAAGTAATGCTAGCGATAGGTAATAATACTTCATTTCAACCAATTTCCATCGCCGCTAAATCAACAACACATAAAAAATAGGTTACATAGAGATAGCGATGGAGATAACAGAACACTTCAAGGCGAAAACCCTCATATATACGTTTCACCCGATCAAGGTAAGTGACCTTTGTGCTGTATTAAATCTAAGCGAAAGCACTATAACACAGTCACTGTAGATCCACAAGTTATTAACACAACCACCGGACCGCGACACAACGGTACACAGAGAGCCCGTGGAAGCTTTGAAGCTCCCCTTCGCATCCGAACTGAAATCCTGTCACACGATACACTGCACTGGCACTTCCACGTTTCCGATATCACATCACTGCTTTTTTTATTTTGTTATCTAGAAATAAATTAAAATAATAGAACCGCTTGCACGTTCACTACATGCGACGTAGGCGAGGCGACTGAGGCAGTAGCGGTGCGCACGCGCCGCCCCTCGCCTGTTTATCAGCCTTTCGGGGGAAAGGGGGGACCGACAGAAAGAAAAGTCTACACGTGACGTAGAGATAAGCCGACTGAAAATCTTTTTATTGCAGTACATTAGTAAATATATAAAAGAACCTCAATCATTTCATAAAAAAATTACTACAATTCTTTTTATGAAATATGTAGACAACATTTTTTCTTCTGATCACTATTCAAGTTACCTTCAAGACGACACCGAAATTAGCATTACAATATGCTTTGAATTGGCAAAACTAGCAATAATAACAAAATTTCTTTGAAACCAAAGCTTGATTAGTTGCAAGATATACTTTCACATACAAAACAAATTGTGAGAAAAGTTTTAAATTATGCATGCTTACGATACTATGCAAAACAAGCAACCCCAAAGGAATTCACGAGATCCGGAATTGTCTAACACGAATTCATAAGTTCACTTTGAATTCGGGAGTGAAATTTGCATGCTGATGGAAAAAAGGCTTTCGCTATAATGCTCCTTTTGAAAACCTCAAATAATTCATACTTAAAAATAATTTAAAACATAATAACTTAAAAAATTGTGTAATTATACCGTAATGTTTAATTTCATATTTTAATATTCAAGCCGAAGTGCCCTAATGCGGTTTTTTTTCGGGTCTATATTTAAGGTTTATGTGATAGCCACAATGCTTTTTATCCGTTGAGTATTATAAGATCTTCTCATAGCTATTTAAATAATTTTATATATTACACGATATCTTTAAAGATTGTACACTATTTATTATGATACTTTTTATTATTGTAATCTATAATATCGTAGAGTGGAATATTGGCAATAACATCGAATGAAGTAAAAGAAGAGACTGGAAATCAATACCTATCCTTTTCCGCAATCCATTTTGCGGTTTTAACCCCTTATTGTACAGCGAAGACCGACAATACACGAATTACGTCCGACCGAAGTAGCCATTAACATTAAGAACTATTGTGTGTAATTTTTTAAGAGAAAAGGTTGTTTGACTACAGGCAAAAGGAAAATGTTTTATTTTAAATAAGTCATTGAGCGGTCTCCACCTAATTGTGATCTATCTGTGTTGGCTGCATTGCGAATGGATCGCAAGCAATCGTTTGTACCGTGCGGCGGCACCGAAAGCGGAGGACGGGTGAGTGTTCCCTCGGAGTCATATGACCGGAGCGAGTGCACGGTTCCAATGCACGCTGCTCACGTTATTTGTCAGACGTTTCATTGATCAAGCGAGTAAAAGTCACGAGGTTATAAATAAGCCAAGCTGTTTTCAACAAAAAAAAAACATATAAATGAAACATCAACACAGGATGTTCAGGGTTTTTAAACTTTTTTTGTTTACCCTTATTTAATAGAGTGGCAACAATTAAACTTTAGAGGTGGTCCTGATGGTGAGCCCTGAAATACGTTGAAACAAAATGATACGACACTTAACAAATTCTATTGTGAATTTGTATATCCCAATTTGGGGGCGCATTACTTAAAACTTAATAATTATATATTTATTTAAGAAAGGGGCAAGTTATTTAACTAAAAGGAAGAAGAATGAGATATTAATAATTCATTTACTAATAAAAGCTTCATACATTTGAGATAAAATAGAGGTTCCACCTATTTTCACCAGCGTTCAGTTATAGCAGTTTACCTTTGGGAATGCATACTACAAATTAAGTAGTTCAAGATGATGAATATGATTAAAAGGAAAAGTTTTAATTTAAATATAAATAAATTTGTTTGGCATAATTCGGTAATCTACCGTATAATCTGCCTTCATACTAACAAATATGCAAATATAAACACCGGCCAATAAAAGTCCACTGCAGACAAATGCCTCTACTGTATTTTTTTTTTTTTTTTTTTGATAACCGTGGAGGAAAATGCTTTACGCACGAACGTTTCCTGACCGGGAGGCCACCGAGACGAACAGTGTCGGACTCGAGTCTCAGAAGGAGAAGCATAGCGACTAAAAACCATCCACGGGATGCTGTTCTTCCGGAAACCTTTACAGCTTCATCTAAAGAGACCTGCGAGGACAGAGGCTCGCAAGTAAGAAAGCCTCTCCTGTAAGGAAGACATTTCGTATTTAAGTCCTGGCCGAATTTTTCTATGGAAGAAAAAAAAAAACGCAAAAAATACCGTATCGCATAACAAAGGAAGCGCACGATCCGAGCGCACGGGCGTGAGTCACCGGAGGCTGCGTCGGCGCGTGTAATGACATACCTCCACAGTGCGCGCACGCATGCATACCTGTGTTATGTAGCGTTGCCTGTACCGCGTTCATGATAAGCATTATAATCTCGTTACAGGGCAATGGAAAAAATAAACAACGACTGTACTTTGAAGTGCTGTCACAGCCTGGATCACAAACCGGTTAGGAGACATGAATGCAAATTAAGGGGCTCAAGTTAAATTCCCAATTTAAGAGCGAACTTTCCGTAAATGACTTGGGATTTGCATCGACTGAAAGACGATAATCTCGTCATCAGAAGACCAAAACATGCTCTGGCATTCATCTAGATTGAAAGACCTTGACTGATTAGACCTCAAGCCTTAAGACTTATTTTATAACTATCACTGTAACGGGTGGTTTATTACTCTTAAAATAACGTCGAAATTTAAAATCTTCGAGTTCGTACTCAGGAGATTCAAAATTAAAACCAAATGTAATAATAAAAAAATAAAGTGATCGGTTTTCATCAGTCGGTAAGATATTTATATGAATTTATATGAATTTATATGAATTTTGTTCGAAACGATCGATTAATTTTTACAATTTTTCGATTACACAAAAGAACCAAATTCTTAACGTTAAATAAATAAAATAATAAAATAAATATAAATATCTTCACGCAATTCCCAATACAGGGGTAGATAGAGGTCGAGTCTAGACAATTAAGTCCCTTCGACCCACCTTTCACCGAAGATATTTTCGGGACAACGTGACAGGTGGTGAGCCCGTCGCCGCCTTTATGTCCAAGCCAACGATATTCGTACATAAGTTTTTGAAAAACTCATTGGTACGAGCCTACCAACTGGGGATCGAACTCGGGTCTATTGACTCGAAATTCCGACCACCCAACAACTCGGCTATCGTGACTTAAACGTTAAATAACATTTAAGAAATAAATTAAAATTGACAGTGATACAGTAATAAAAATAATTGAATCGACAGGAAAAAAATTAGTTCATAGCTAAGCAATAATTATCATAAACCCTATAAATGCATGTGTTTCATTATATATGCAAAGCACAACATAGTTTGCGAAAGCCTAAATAGTCTGCTAGAGCAACAATAATGTTGAATGCTAGAGTTGTGCTTCCATTGGTCGATATTGTAAGAATTTTAATTACAAAGAAAAATAAGATGTTATTGATGTATGCGGGTGGTGGGTCAAAACTCTACAAAGTAACATACATGACGGCAATCAAATGTCCACTACAAAGACATACGTTACTTCTCGCGATAGTAACAAACCCTCTCAGTTTCCTACCAGCCGATTGGCGAGACACCTTGCACCTTAAACGCTGCTTACCGTCTCCGGTTTACTTAGTTTTGGTCTGGTATTTGATGGCAGCCAACGAAATTATCACCCGCAGTCGCCTCTTACGACACTCACAAAAAAAAAAGTTAGTACCACACGAAAATACCCAGCAATACACGGGCGATACCATATTAGAAACTGTATTAAGATGCAATTTAAATGGCAATAAAATTGTGACAGTGACGAAAAACGATAGACAACATTTCTCAAAATTTCTTTTTATCTGCGATAGTAAATTGATATTGATGGATTCAAAGTATTATTGATATCAGTTGATTGATTGTATACACGATACACTTGCTAAATACTAAATACTGGTTAAAAATACAAGACAGAAAAGTGCAAAAATATGACTATGACGCATTCTTAAATATTTAACAGTTCTCGATAAATCGCAACCACATAGCCCACCACTAGCTAATAGTACAATTTAAACTCGGGCAGCGGAAATACATGACCGTACAATAGACAACCGCATTATACGATATTCTCGATCCGCTTGTGTAATTAACGTCTCGCCCATTAGTGGGATGAAAAACGTGGGCGTCGTACAAACAGAGCAATGCTAATGGTGATCCGTAGGCGTTACATTTGCAGGACAGATTGTAACATTTTTAATGTTGTAAATTATAAAGCAATAAAACCTTAGTTGCTTGTTGTAATACAGTGACATAATTTTTTAAACGGGAAGTTTAAGAACCAATATAAAAAAATTGATGCATTTTGAATTCACCACTACCCTCGTTACGACACGTAAGAAGCGACTAAGGGAAAAGCCTTAAAAATGTAATCGAAAATCAAATCAGCAAAGGACTCTCACGTACGCCAAGCACGCAGCCAAAGTCATCATTTGGCACTAAAGAAATTTTAAATTTCGGATCCCGATGAGAATTTTGTCTTTGCCTTGGAACTCAACTCTTAATATTGATTTACACGGCATACGTGTGACTCCCAAGGAAATGTCGGAATAATTTAGTTTAGACGGTTTAGAGTACATCATTAATAATAGTATAAATAAATTAAAAGACGGTCAGCGAACCAAAAGACATATATACTAGTAGCTGCAGCAGCATATAAATTATTTATCTATAAATAACTTCTAGCTTCACCTAAGTGATTTACCGATAAGTCGCTTATGTAAGACATTGTCGATTACATTTTATCTCACGGAAGATGGTTAATACATTGAACAAATTAAATCGAAAGAGCTTCTTTTCAGTGGAAGTGAAGCGCGTATCGTTCACCAGGGTACAGGGCGTATTATCCATTATTTGCATAACGCCGTTGAGTTTTAATCGGGCCACAATTCTAAGCGAGCGGAGAAATATTAAACGCCGTCGAGAAAATTACTGCCGAGCTGAACATATACAGCTGTAGGCGGGCGTTTCATTGTTCTTTAAAAGAACTTTTGAAGAAATATTTTAGAAATAGCAGTTGAATTACGATATGGAAGCTGAGACCTGCTAAGTTACGTTTAAGTTTGTAGCACTATCAAATGAAGTTATTTATTCAGCGATAGAAGTGAATACATTGCATCCATTTTGCGATGGTGTAGAAGACCCAAGAGCCTAGTTGGTAGTGACCCTGTCTTCGAAGCCATGCGTTACGGGTTCCAATCCCGCTAGGGGCAAACCTATTGTGTGATGAATATGAATGTTTGAACTCGAGTTATGTATTTTTAAAAGTATATATATTAATATTTATCAACATAAATACATTTCTACGTAAATATATATCAAAGTAAGTATATTATACCGCTGACTTGGATACTAAGACGACCAGATATTTATAGCATAAATATCAAATATTTTGTAGACAAAAAATACATTGAATCAAAACTTAAAATATTAATAAACTCGTTTCAAACCCGGGCCCCTCGATTTACTTGATCGACGTGCCACGTGGGCGTTAATAAAATCAAATGCTCTATTATAAATCAAAATTGAACCAACCGCATACAAATTGTCTCATTACGAAACACTTTAAAAAATAATCCGTAGTTATCTGAACATCCTTAAATGGATCGATGGTATAAGTTTTAAGTTACATTCCTCATACATTTCAATTTGTACTATGAAACCTTTGGAATAAGTTTCAATTTGCACTGATAATTAATTAATAATTGGATATTTTACATAGTACAGCCAAATATAAACTCTATAAAGTAGTATTAAGATTTCTTGTTGTAGTATACCGATGTCGCGAATATATAGATCAAGATCACTATTTCAGTTCATTGAACTTCAGATGTGGGCGAAAGCTATATTATTATGGAAGTCGGCAAATAGGTATCCTTAATGTTAACGCACCTGTTACCTTTAATACATAGTTCAGTTTCGTTTGAAATTTATATCGCCATATCTCTGTACGGGCAGAAAAAAATTCTTTCAAGTATTCGATAATTTGTCTAAAACATTTTATTTGTATAATTTATACTTGCGATTGTTGTCACTTGGTAAAATTATATTACATTAAAATTCATTATTGAACACTTGTACACAATTCGCTTTATTTAATTATTAATTAATTAACCGACCGGTTTCGCCTTACGGCATCATCAGGGTATTGCACAGAGTTTATTACACTACATACTAATCTATGTAGTGTAATTTTATCGATTTTTTGATTTACAAGACCTCAACAGGTAAAATTTTACGTGGATAAAGTCTGTTGAAAACACAGGAGCATTACATAAAAGTAAACTTAACAGGTTAGTGCTGCCATCTTGTAGCGAATGGAAGCAGCGCGCATAGGCCTATTACTTTTGTAAGTTTTTTTTTTTACAAAAGTTATGTCTTGGTAACTTTAATAATATAAATTACAATATATATATATATATATATATCTATACTACACTATAAATATATATACAGAAAAAGCATAACATTTACATTAAAACAGTATGTTTGTAGTTACCGCTACTCGCCGCTAGATGGCGTACACCAACAATCTACGATCTCAATTGAAACCAACATTATAACATTTTGATAAGGAAGTAATTTTGACATTTATGACAGACAATAGTTAAATACCTTAAATAGTTTCATATGCATGCAAAATATTTAAATATTACCTCATAGCTTTGATCGCGCCTCAATGACATGGAAATTATCAACACACACACTTCTTGTATCTCACATATGACACTCATACATACTAGTAACCAGCTAGAGACAGGACAGTTATGGGCGATTGTTAAAAAACGAAGAGATTGCGTACAACTGTACAAAGATTTTTAGAAAAGACCTTGCCAAGAATGATTTATCGTTGCTTTGGACCACTTACATATTTGATGTCGCTCAACACTGTTGAAGTCTTCACTCCAACTTCAGGAGATTCAGACCTCTGTGCTACAACATACGGGGTCGCAATGCAGATACATTTTCTAACATGGTTTTTGGTTCTGCGATCTATGTGACCGGCGCTTTTAGCTTGCTATATCTACTTCCGGTAAGGTAATTATAAAAATTACTTTCGATTTATTCCGCAATACCGGTTTTAAATATAATAAATCGCAGGCTAATACCAGACCAACATAAATAATTCTATATAATCGGACTGCAGTTTTTAATACGAAACAAGCGAATCGACAACGTACCAGGCATTTGTATTACTTTTTTATTCTTCAGTCGGCCACGACTTTCTAATCTATTGTGATTTGCGATCGCAACCGCGGCTACAGCAGTACAATAAAAATTTAAAAAAAAACTATACCGGTGAAATTATTGTAGGCTCTCTTCATTCGCGCAAGAAATCAGCAAAAAAAAATACGACAAATCAATTGGCTGTTCGGAACCGGCACGGTCATTTTGTGCCGTGTTAAATAATCGAAAGTTGAAAAAAAAAACTAGTTCTACGATTATGTTATTTCCAGTAGTACGCTTTCTAATCATCAACTAAATAAGTAAGGGGTCAAATGCATATGACATTGGTCTTATCACTTAGGCGGTCAACTCCCGGCCTACCTAATGGTAGGCGACCACCGACGCATCCGCTGCCTTCAGTGCTATAGTCTATATAACAGAGAAATTGCCATAACCACCGCTTCCGCCGAAACCATCGCAGTATATACCAGTCACCAAGGTGTGGTTATAAACCATACCATACGTTGCCCTTACAAGGTTCATTGACCGGATTGTGCCGCTCGACAGGGGTATCACAGCCTCATAAAATACAGATGTAGTAGTAAATACGTATTTACCTTACGCGTTTCATCGGTTATGTTGCCGGTTACCTACACCCTGTACACCTTTTTTTTTTTCATTTATTTAAGATACAAAAAAACCTCAAGTTCCAAACTGCTCTTGCCTCATAAACTCCTTCCTTGAAGGACAGCAACGGACACCTACACATGGCGTGTCGGAAACACTTATCATCAGGTACATCCATTGCAGGTTTCTCCCTTTTCATTTCTGCTTTGTTAAAATTGCCATCTTTCAGATGTCGGATTAAAAAGGACTGATACAGTGGTAGCGGTATTGTTATGTTGATAACAACTGAACATCGTAGGTTTCCTGTATACAACAAATACGATCTTGGCCTCTTATCACAGTCGGAACACGATAAAAAACCCTTATCACGGCGATAACAGTTCCCCCGAAGTCGAATCTTAGCTACCTCGTGCTCTTCTTATTTGCTCTCGGTCGCCATGATTATTGTGACGTCAAATGCACGTCTATTTCGTATTTGACTATGATTTAACGAGTGTTCTGATGAAAACATATCCATATTACTTCAAGTTTCATTTATTTTTCAATTATCCAGTAAAAAGCAACTGGCGACTACACGTATGGGGGAAAAAATAGTACATAGTTACGTAGGTATTATTTGTTTCCTAGAATACCTTTAGAGGTGTCTGCCATACAGGGTTATAAAATAAGAAAAGAAGTTTATTTCTTTTTTCAAGGAAACCGATGTTAAGAGAAAAAAACATTAAAAGGCAATTAATTCTAATATGGACTTTTAAAGTTATTTTTCTATAAAAAAAACTAAAAACTAATCACAACATTTATTTATTAAAACTAGTCTACTAAATTTCTAGTCCAGTCCAGTTTTTACTAAATTTATCTAAATATGTATTCAAATATTGCTTCTAAAGGATATTGAAACCTTATCTAGACGTTATACAGCCAGATCCATCTTGGTCTTGATAGCATTGCAGCTAAAAGATAACTACTTTAAATTTGAAAACATAAGTATCGCTGGCAAATCTCCGCTACACTGATTTGTCTATCGAGGATCAGGCTATAAATAAATGGACGATGCACGCGCGGCCTGATTTAGAACTCTTGCATGCGTTCAAAGAACCCAAAAGGTTCGTTTATTGGGTCGGATCGTAGGCGTCGTGAAACATTAAGTTTACTTCACTCTTTAAAACTGTACTAAAAGAGCCATGTATAGATATATAATTATACATACATAACCTCTCACGCTTGTCTACTTCAATTTATTTGTAGCTATCCCGACACACTTATTTCTCCCCTTGAATAATGTTTTGAAATAAATATATAAAATAAAAAGATATTTTATTGGCACTTACATGTCTGATTCAGATTATTGTAATACTCTTTTTTCTACAATATTGATTATTGTTACATTCATCACTTTATTCATACTGCTGTTGCATCAACGCGTTCATGAAGATATTGTTAATAATATAAAAAATCCTCACGCTGAACATAATTTATTTCGTAGTCAAAATAAAACCGCAACGAGATGTAGAAAATTTACATGAGAACATGGGCGCGAAAATAACTTTAAATTAAAATGGACGTTAAACGAAATAGTTTAATGAAAAAAGTTTAATAGACCACTCCCACGATTGCAGTAAATTAAACTGGTTATATTTGCTTACAAACAAGGCAGTAACAGTCTACTACAGGACCTGAAGGAGAATTTTGCATAATCTTCATGCTTGACAAGCGGATTGGCGATCGCAGTACCAGACATCTTGCATCTTACACTCTACTATCCATCGCCGGTCTACTGAATTCTGATTTGGCGTTTGTATCAAAAGTAACCAGACCGAAAATCAAGAAATGAGATCAAAAAAAAACTGCCAGTAGATCTTCAATCCATCTTCCAGGCCTAGTTATTGTGAGAATCGTCCTTGCGAAAGACCCATATGTACTTCCGACTCAAAGCCTCTCCATCGAAGGTCTTCTTAGTAAGTTAGGAAACTTCATGGTACAACAAAAATTCGATTCGAACTTGGTGACTCCATTGATAGTACTATAAAATAAAGATATTTAAAATATTAAACATACCACAAACATAAAAAAGCATAGGGCAGCACCAAGCAACTGCTTTCTGAAAACAAAATTGCAAACCTAGCCTGAAGCATTTTGCTCCTGACAAGAGTGGGCTGAAGACGTGTACTAGAAATGAAAAGCTGCTCTAAAACTGAAAAGGGCTTTTAGAGCATGTAAAGTGTGCTTAGTAAAATATGTATTTAAATGTATTCCTTGGAAATAGTTATGATATTCTTTTATGAACATTTCAATTAATAGTATGATATGATATTGATTTTGCAACATGACATTAAGATATTTAGACATTTCTCTAAGTAGAGTTGCAATTATAGATTTGAGTTACAACCCTGTTTAAAAACTTACTCCCCCGTTAACTTATGTCTCCTCTTTATCATAGCGTTCAAGTTTACATCGGGACTGACATCGATATTAATATAAATTTTAAAAAGAGAAAAGAGAGTGACAAAGTAGCAATGATATGTAATCGTATTTTAGTTGCCAAGCCTGGCATGGAGACACCGTCTTACCGGCAATCTTCGAATACAGGGTAGGCTAACTTTACCACAGTTGGTAGCACGAGCGGTCGGACCAATAGTTCATTACCTTCATGACTATAATAATAAATATGTATTTTCCTTTATGTCAGATGCTTAACATGTACATTTGTATAGTCCGTACTTATACATTCCGTACAGATCTTTAAGATAACGTGATTTTTATAAGCAGTATTTGCAAGACAGATTATTGGTAGGTTCATAAGTCCACAGTTTTTATCATCTGAAATAACATTTAAACAATACTTACTACTGCCTTGCTTAAATATTTATAAGCGAAGACGTGTTTAATTCAATAAAACAGATTTATGTTCGCAGAATTTGTATCATCCCCTCTCCATTCTGCCCGAATGTTCCTCTGTCCAGAGCAAGCAATAAAAGCGAATTTAGGGCAACCTTTCACCCCGGTTCAACAATTGCTTGTCGAGCTGGTTCCTAATGAAAAAATATTCCGCATCCTTGCTTCATTTCGTGCTACGCGTATACGTCTAATACACATATATGCATGCAAACATAGTCATAGTATGCTATGTCCGCCTGTAAACTACGGACGGCCATTTATTGAATAATTATTTAATAGTATATATATTCATGAACATAATTACGCAACAACTAAGTAACATTATGTCTAGCGGTAAGAAAAAAACATAATGTCTAAGTGTAACAGTCAAAGTAACATAAAATGTAATAAATTAATTACATATCTTATCCAATTTCTATATACTACACAACAATGTACCATAAAGAGAAAGCATCCGACTTATTACATATCGGAATTACGTCACATATCCGAGAAGAATTATGAGGAAACTGCATACATTGTATATATTATTTATTGAATGCGAAACATATCCGATTAAAGACAGCTGAATCCGCAAATTCGCATTTATAATTGATGTTATGATGCACGTGTATCGAAAGAAATAACATTTAACGGAAAAAAATATAAATAAGTAAAGAGATATTGATTAATTTATTTGATGGTGGGATTAACCATAATTTGTATCGATTTATGGTGGGTTTGATTTATCAATAGCCCGTCACAAGCCCGTCATTCAACAATTGTTCTGAGTAACCTTAGATTCAAGCATTTAAACGCTTGTATCTTGTAATTGGTATTATAAACTATTACTCTTAAGTAAAAGCAATTGCAATTTACAAATCCATGTTTTTGGATGTTTTTTTTTTGAGATTGCTAAGCACATGCAATGCCGCAAACAGTTATATTAACAATAAGATAACGCAATGATCCATGACCCGTGTATCCATAGACAGTGAAAACCCTATTTGAATATTCGAAGGAATGTCCGAAAAATCTATTGTAGTACACGTGTTTACAACATGTGTTTTTCGAACTATTTTTGTACAGATTCATTAATTTCTCTGTAATAAATTAATTATTAATACTCACCAATACAGATATAGTAACCAGAAACCGGATTAGAAGTATACCTTTATTAAAGTAAAATTAGGACTATCTAGACTTAGTTATCACTCTAAGAAATTGCAGTTGCATTGATTAATAATTTACAAAAATCGAAAACTGTAGTATACAATAGAGACTGAGTGGAATCTAGATTTCACTGCGGCCTTCAGTAAAAACACTGCAGATGATTGCAGCAAAGTGCATAATGTTTGATGGATGAAGGCCGTCTGCTGAATCCGCGAGCAGTTGCAATGCGGTATTGTGAAAGATACGAATCCATTGAAACAGAAAAATTTTAAATTTTGCAAGATTCTATCGTTACAGGTGTTTATTTCCGCAATTTCGAAATGAAAAAATTCTTACTTTAATATCGAATGTTGTATTCGTTGTTTTATATTAACATATGTTTTACTTGTAACCTTTAAACTGAAGTCGAGTGTTGAGACCTTTTTTCCGAGTAGGGAGATTCAAGTTTAGATTCCCTGCGGGGAGATACTTAAGAATGAGCTTTACGATTACACTACGCTACGATTGTTTTTTTTTTATCTTTAACTAGGGCATGGAAATAAAATTTAGCTTGGAATCACCATTGCTAAATTTGCATGTCCATTGTATAATGACTTTCATCGATTGACAAGGAACAGATGACCAAAACACAGGTGCTATAATGGATACGAACCCTACCGTTCAAAGTCAACATACTCAAGTGCCATGAGTTCAAACCTCGCTATACATAAATATTTGAGGTATAGGTTTAAATGTACATATGTATTACTAAGTATACTTCTTTCACGACCTTCAAATTATCAAAACGAAAGGAAATTTACTTTGAGACTGGATGACGTGTGTCACAATTTAGTTTATGTTAGGAGGTTAATTCATATTGTTGGTATTTGTATACCAACAATATGAATTAACCTCCTTAGAAACATTAGCGCTTTAAGTTTAACACGGAATCCCCATCGGTAACTCTATCGGTTACAACCGGTGCTGAGACGGATTTCGTAATGGCGCCGCGTCAAAACATTTAAAACGCAAATCTGTGCCAAAACCTCACATTATTCTAAACCTGGGCTAACGTTCCGAGTTCACATATAGTTAAAATACGATTTTTTTTGCAAAATAGGAATATATGTTTCTTGCTTTTAATTTGTTAGTAACGAAAAAAACAACAATAGATTTTTTTAAGCTATGACGCACAAAATTCGCACTGGACTTAACTCTTGTAAATGTATGCGAGTAAGTACATTTCGTGCATTTTCCCACAGTGCTTTTATCCTTAACTTTGAGGCATTTACAATTACAAGTTTGTAATAGTAATTTAATAAAAACTAAAATCACTTCAGGTCAATCACTGAAGGTTCTTTCAAAGAATTCAGTCTAAACTATGTTTAATCGTATAATATCTAAATATTTCATTATTTTTATTTTGTTTATTATTTATTTTGTTCTTAAAAGTCACAAATATTTTTTTTTAAATCTAAGCTCTCTTAGGTGCTTATAAAAGTTAATATTTGCTAAAACGCAGTGGACAAATTGTATCTGTATCTTACTTAAAGTCCAGTAAAGCCCACTACAGGACAATCCACAGCCCGCAATTTTATTTTATTAGTAACTCTACTCTTTACTGTTTCACAACAAAAGATAGTGTTTATATACTGACAACAACCTGTTGGCAATGGTTGTTGTCCAAGAGTATATGTAAGATATAGATGGACTGTTCGAAAGATGGAATTGAAGGATAAATTACGTAAAAGAGTTTATCATTCGAATCCAATTAAAAAAATATAAATGAATTTAGTGGTTATGTATGTCTATAGCGAATATAACTGTGTGATAAACATCCAAGAGCTATTCATCACCCGGTAGCTTTGTCTCTAGGCAGAGTAATTCCAATTCACGGCGGCACGAGACAGCAACACGGCGTGTCGCATGTGATACCATTATCTCATAATTCCGGCCTTAGACGTGACGGTAATTGAGATTATTAATGACGCAACGCTTCGCGGAATGCAAAGGGAGTTACTAATATGTTTGAGAAGTTTCTCGTATTGAATTTTTTATGTTATAAATTAGTAGAACCCGCAACTACGGTTTTAAGGCTAAACATCCATTTATTCAAATGTTGTATTCAGATTTTTTGAAATAGATTAAATGAAATTATTTTTGATAAACACATGAAAATTGTGAATTGCATTATTTAAAGAGATACAATAAAAGTGCAAGGACCACACACACTAACAAATTTTTTCATATTATTTGTATTTTAGCCTATCAGCTAGTGCTGATGTCAGTGTGTAAAAAAGTGTGTCGAAAAAAGTATGTCGAAATGTAGTGGTAGAAATAATCTTTTTAGACGCTTAGTATAAGACTATAATCTCTTAACTAGCTAAACCCGGCCTCGCTCATCTAGGCGTTATCCAGATAGCATCGGAAAGAATATCATTTGTGAGACACTAACAACGTTACCATGGAAACTCATGAAATTATTATATCTAATAGAAAAAAATACAGTATTTAAAAATATTTCCCGGTCCCGAGAGGAATTTCGGATACTTAGACACTGTTGTTAGAGTACTGAGTCAATAGTTAACATAGAATCTGAATATGAAAACGATAAAATAATACCAAGATAACATTTTCTCTGAATTTGCCCAGCTGTGGGAATATAAGTGAGTTCTATGCGCTATGAAATATAAACAAAACATTACTTACTCGATCGTAAATTCAGAATAATTGAGAACAACTTGAAGATCAATTAACGCGTTATTTTCCACTTGCTTCAGACCTCAATAACCGTAAAAGGTCTTAATTGAGGAGCTACGCAGTTAAAACTATTTAAATACCACCTTCAACATTACAGACATTTTGCATTTGAGCTCATACAATCGTGATAAAAACGCAATGTTAAATTAAAAAACCTTTGTTAGGCGCTCGCAGCAGACGCCGAGTCATTCAACTAACACATAATCAAACTAGCTCCGTATAATTCCCACAGTCGTATTACTTCTTGGAATCAGCAAATAGGCACTAATTTAGCCTTACCTTATCTCTGTGCGAGTGTCGATGATGTGTCACGGGCGGCGGATGCTGAGGCGGCGGTGGGATTTGATTCTGTCCGGTCACCACTACTGGCAGTCCGTCGACTATGGTCACCATCACACGTTTATCGGCGCTGCGGCGTCTCTCCGCCGAGTTCCTTCGCCTCCTCTGCTCGTCAGCAACTGGCCGCGAGAAGACAGTCCTCCTGTCATAGTTCCGCGGATCGACTGGGATCTCAGCCGCCCTGGTGGCTGGTGTATGGCTTTTGGAGCGTTTCAAGAGCCTCATCACGTGAGATTTCAATGCGTCCGGCTTGCTCACCGGCGGCGGGAGCTCGGGCTTGTGTTTGTACGATTGGGAGTGCGCGTGGTGGCGCTGCACGGACACCGTGTGCCCCATGCCCGGTGGTATAACGTTCGACAGGCTCTTGACCGCGTAAGCAGCGTCTACTTTGTTCCCGGCAACGCAGGATACCTCGTACATCCCGAAAGTCGTCCCCCTTCGCTCGCGGCGAGGAACTTCCCTTTTTCAAACCGTACTAAACTCCAAAGTCCATTTTGAGCACTGCAATCCTTTAAACGATATAACAAAGCACTAAAAACTAACTAACACAATCGTAACACCACCTCACGGAGCATCATTTGCGAACTGCGTATTGACGAACATCGCACTCATTGTACAAATTGAATTCAAGCGGGACCCCGGTCGCGGAAATTTATAATCGCACAACAACAAAGACAGCACGTATTTACTTAACCGAACGCATTCGTACTGTTGACGGGCGTTTACGTGTTATTGGAGAGCACGCGACGCGCGTCCACATGCGCTGCTGTCTCGCAAACGACTGAGGCCAGCGCATTAACTCAACAATCGCTACGTGATAGGATGATAACGGATGCGTAAGTACATACACATTGGTGTCAGCGGTGCCCTACCTAATCCGTGAAAAGGTCAATGTTTCAATGAAGTCGCCCGGACAATTGGTGTAATTAGTGCGTATTGGCATCGATGGTAAATATAACTTAAAAAAAAACTCTCATTCGCGTTATATATTTTCTTAACAATTCATTCTTCACTCATCCGGCCAACAAGTCTGAACCATCGTTGCGCGCCTTTAACAATTTGTCATTCATCCTACCCATGCTTTGTCTCGAAAACGTTCGGTTTTACTAATGTTACTTGTTTACTTTCTTCGTTTTTTTTTTCGGCGTTACCAATAACGGCAGAGGTCGAACTGCAATTCTCAGCTTTAAAGGCCAGGTCACTACCAACTAGACACGGGTCGGGTAGTATCTATTTTTATTATTTAAAATTTGAAAATAAAATATTTTCATATAAAATGCCAAGTATTTTAGGAGATAGTCAAATAACAACGCTATTCGAATCTTACACAAAAGAAAACTCATCCGAATTATGTTTATAGTACTCAAAAGAATTTTCATCTTCGCCCCTCGTTGTTTTAAATATCCGCTAGAAGTTTTGTAGCAGTTATAACTCTTAATATTGTTCTATTTTTTGGATTATCTCCAGGTAAATATAGAAAGAAATTATTATTTATTAATGCGCAACTGGTCTATAAAACAAAAACCTCTACACTTAACAAATAATTCTGCTGATGGTTAGAGGAGAAAGGAATTGATATAGCATTTTTTTAAAAGGATTTGGGGTGAAAAATAGTATAACGAATAACGGTCCCCCTGCGACAATTCCACCCCATGGAATATTTTGCGTTCTTATCCTCGAACACTGAAGAGGATTCCTCACAGCCCCTGATTACTGGCCTTTTGTCTATTTCAATCCGAAATGTACAGTCGCTATTTGGTGCTTAAGATGGTAAAATGATTCAGGCGAGTCGTAAGAAAAGGAATGTGCCACCCCTAAAATGATACGAGCCATATTATCGCATTTAACTCGGTAGTCTGTAGTAGTAAAATGGGTACTTTACTAAAAATTCTCTAAATTCAATGAATGATGTCTATAACGTATTGTCGGATTAATGGGAATCTATATAAAAATATATATATATTTAATACATAAATAAATAAATATCTTCACGCAATTCCCAATACAGGGGTAGGCATAGGTCAAGTCTAGACAATTAAGTCCCTTTGACCCACCTTCCACCGAAGATATTTTCGGGACAACGTGACAGATGGTGAGCCCGTCGCCGCCTTTATGTCCAAGCCAACGATGAAATTCGTACATAAGTTTTTGAAAAACTCATTTATACTGCCACCTGGGGATCGAACTCGGGTCTCTCGACTCGAAATTCCGACCACCCAACAACTCGGCTATCGTGACTTTTAACACAGTATATTTTTAATGATTTTTCGCTACATAAATCATAGCATGATCCGATCAATTTCAAAATCGTGCGGCTAAAGACTTCCTGTAGTCCATGATTTCAATCAACAAAAACACCATGGTTACGTAAAAACCATTACCTTCCATGAACTAACCGACCGTTACGGCCTCCTAAAGAAACGGTCCAAGACACTTCCGACATTCGATACGAAAATTCATACGGAATCGAAACGTACGTAACACATTGCAAACATATTCCTCATTCAGATAGATATTTATCAAGGGGGTCACAACGGTATAATAAAGTACATATACTTTAGTAACAAAGTATTGAACGGTACTACTGTGTTAAATATTTTATCGTAAAGGTTTTTGAAGACATAGATCATCACAAAATGTGCAAAAAAAAATTCTAAAAAGGTAATCAAAGATGACAATCTTGTACCATCAGCATATATCGACTATACACATACATTATGGAGTGTTGGTGTCAGCATGCAGAAGCGGAAATTAAAATAAAATCTGCTCCAATATAAGAATCATTGGAATTGAAACACAGAAATAAACAACGCAGCTGGAATGACATTTTTTTTTCTCATTTCCTCGTTCGAAGCAACCATAACAATCGGTTAATTTACAAATAAAAGTATTAACAGCACTAAGCTTATATGATTAACGCGTACCATAACTCAACACTTGAGCAACTGAACAATACCGGTACGGAGGCGTTGGTGGAACAGTTTGCGAAACTGATGTTACGCAACCATAGGTAATGGGTTCGATTTATCTTTCGTATTATCGGCGTAAAGCGCGAGTGACCTGTTCCCTTTAGAACTAATACATTTTTTTTTACAATTTAGAATGCGTTGAATTTATGTGTTGAACACGTCAAAAACTTTGCAATCACTCTACTCATAAATTACTTTTTGCTTGCCATAATCGCCACGTAATAAGTACTATTATAGTATAGTGGACGCTGCTGTCCGACAACAGATTTTATATATCGTTATTTATGGGTCGTTTTTTATTTTGGATCTGGATATTTATTAATTCATTATTATTCTCGACACCTGTCGGTTGGCACTACCATTTTAAGCTATGTCATCTCTATAAACACTAACGAGGAATCATCTACCTATATCGATTCATACACCGATACGTAAAATAACTCTAAGCTAGGCTTTCGCCTAAAAACATAAACGGTTTGTTCACGTATTAACCTTGAGCCCAACCTCCCATACAATCTCTGCTATACCCCGCCCATGAATTATAAAATAAATTATTTGTTAAAATAAATTTGTTTATCAAATAAATTATTAATCATTTAGAAAAATTAAAACGTTCAAAATACATTTAATTACGTTTATGCAAACAAATAACCAACGATGGAGGTCCCTAGTGGAACATCGGGAATTGAGCAAATGCAAAATTTCCGCCCTCATGACAAAGGTTCACAACAAATGGCCGGAAGGAAAATAAATAAATTATTGAATCAGTAAAAGTTAATTTAAATTGATTCAACCATATATGTATTGTCCATGGGAGTTATTTAGTTTCATTTCGACAATTGCAATACATTATGAAATGCTGTGAAATGAATGGCCATAAATAAAAGTTCACTATCCATTGCCGACGCGGCGCACACCCGAACCGGCACAACAAACAAACCGACAAACTGATACAAAGAAATCAATGATGGAACTATTTAGCGTAGCAATGAGTCATAGGCCCACTGCTGCCGCGTTCGCGTCTATCGAAGTGAAATTCAGTGAAAGTGGGCGAACCAGGGCGCCGAATGACACATTTGCGTAAAACATTGACTGTCGTTCTAATCGGAGAGATTTTGATGTACGGCAACGCAACATTGGCAATACTGAACTAAATTTCTTGAAAGGTATTTAGTTAATAATTTTTTGAAGAAAGCTTAAAGAATAATGTTTCGCAAGGTAATTCGGAGTCAAGAGAAAATACACTCATAACGGCCACTAGTAGTAGTACTGGATTATGCTGCTGGAGATTTTCCGTGGGAGAGTTTCCAATAATCACCCCAATCAGCAAGTGGATGGGGGATCGCAGTATCTTACACCTTGCACCTTAGACGCTGCTGCCCATCACCAGTCCGCTTATTGCAGTCTGGTATTTTTTCAAGACTGTCATCTCGCTATCTTTCGGTAGCCACTGATATTGTCACAGCTTTTCACTTAGACACTCGACGACAATGAAAAGAAAGGGCCTCCCCCTTTCTTTTCATTATATTCTTATGTTGATACCAGCACGGCAAAAATAAATAAATAAATACCCAAGATGTATTACTTACACCCTCTACATAACCCTACACGCAATATTATGTAAATTTTAATTATTACAGGAAATATACATATTGTACAACTTTACCTATAATGTTATTTACGCAAAATAAAAGAGACAGCTAAATGTCAGACGTTTACGTGTACAGATTATATCAGAGACATTAGCGAACAAATGACTGCACAGCTCGACGCCATTGTACGTAATTGCGAACGACTGTTTCAGTCGCGATAACTGTCGACAAACAATAAACCATTACGTAGAACAACATTAGGATGCAGCTAACTGTAAAATAATGTCCGGATAATAAAGAACACGCAGGTCATTGAATTTTAAACAAAAGTATGTATTTTAAACTTTTTAGAACTATGTCAAAGCGAAACAAAGAGGTTTTTCATGATTCATTTTACTGGAATTTTAATTAAGGCATATTATGTATTTGTATTACACGATGTCTTCATATTTAAAGAAAATATTACGTTATATACAATTTCTATGAAGCTATCGGGAACGAACGTTGATGCGTTAACCTACATATTTGAATATTTAATCCAAGAAATTTAAATACCAGTCGACGTTACAGTTCTTAAACATCTTGCATGACTTCGGAGATGATTGCAAAAAAGACTACGTTGAATCCGAGCCTCACGAAAATTCATACTTTCTTTTTAACAGTTTAGTTTTTTAAAACAGTTCTTGATGCAATATATAAAAGAGTTATTGAAAAACTCTATGATCGCTCACGGGTATTTTTTTCTTTCAACGATCACTTTAATGCACCATCTCATTACCCCAAGTCTAAAACAAATCCGAGCGCCCACACATTGCACTCGAGAATACCGTGAAAACGGTACAACTATGAAAACAAACCGAACAGTAGCATAAACGTTTACAAACAAATAGATGCCGAGAGTCCGAAGTGTTAACACACGAATGGAGACTCCATGATTTATACAGCTGATAATGGGACTTCAGGGATCTTATCCCCCTAATTGGTTATTGATAACTTACTATTAAGTCACGATAGCCGAGTTGTTGGGTGGTCGGAATTTCGAGTCGAGAGACGCGAGTTCGATCCCCAGGTGGCAGTACCAATGAGTTTTTCAAAAACTTATGTACGAATTTCATCGTTGGCTTGGGCATAGAGGCGGCGTCGGGCTCACCACCTGTCACGTTGTCCCGAAAATATCTTCGGCGGAAGGTGGGTCAAAAGGGACTTAA
Organism: Sericinus montela; assembly: GCA_029286605.1. Taxonomy (NCBI): domain Eukaryota; kingdom Metazoa; phylum Arthropoda; class Insecta; order Lepidoptera; family Papilionidae; genus Sericinus; species Sericinus montela. The sequence continues at coordinate 4,245,856 of JAGSMR010000050.1, forward strand.
TTGTCTAGACTTGACCTCTGTCTACCCCTGTATTGGGAATTGCGTGAAGATAACCTACTATTAGCCGTGTGTTGATAGCTAAGAATGTACCGTTCCCCTTTACATATAGGGAATGACGTATAAATATTTATTGATTTATTTATTTATTTATTATAAGAGTAATATTTATTTAAAACGTGTGGCAGCCCCATATTATGACTCTTTCACGGGCGTATCGGCCTTGCGGGTCAGTAATAGCCGCGGTTTGATGCAACATGATGTTACAATGAAACACCAATTTACGTCTTTTTATTAGCCAGACATTTAACCAGACACAATATAATATGACTTATTTTAATATACTATGTACTAGACTAATACTTTACTTAGGTATCATATTTTAGTTTAGTTACTTAAAGTTAATTTAATTTCTAAAAGTGAAGTTTGTCCTTGAAAATTAATTTTGTTTACTACCAGAACGAAACAGAGGTTTTGGCTATTACGTTTTCGAAATTCATTATACCCAATTATGGATGCGAAGGGGGATATAAAAGCATCTTTGCAAATTTTATGAAATACATGTAAAGTAAAATAAATAAATAAAAATCTTCACGCGATACCCAATACAGGGGTAGACTAGTCTAGACAATTAAGTCCCTTCGACCCACCTTCCACCGAAGATATTTTGGGGACAAAGTGACAGGTGCTGTTCCCGTCGCCGTCTTTATGTCCAAGCAAACGATATAATTCGTTCATAAGTTTTTAAAAACCCATTGGTACGAGCCTGCCACCTGGGGATCGAACTCGGTTCTCTCGACTCGAAATTCCGACCACCCAACCACTCGGCTATCGTGACTATCATGTAAAGTGATAAATTTTATTTAAATGAAAGAGCACCCTATTATAAACAATAACTATCCAACGAGAAATGATATTTTCCCCCCTAAACTCATATCGACAACAACAACAGAGAACGGTACAATACGTAACACATACACATATCTGATACACGGCATACAAGTAACGACACAATGGCGTCTCCACACGTCCCGCCGACCTTTAATATTGACATCTAACTCGGGCGAATCTCGCATTTCACTGCACCACAATACTAGGTACGTGTATTCATATCGCGGTTGTACGTTGACGTCGTGCTTCCTTGTATGGCTACTGTTTCATTGCGGGCATCACAGCGAGTGGGACAGTTATAAACTCTAATCGATATGATTAACAGAGTGTTAGGTCAAGCGAAAGCGAATTGTATATAATATAATAGAAAAAACTCGGACATCTTTAAATTCCTGAACAGATGTTCATAAATTATTGCTAAAAATCATCAAAATCGATCGATCGCCAGAGCTTTCAAGAAAGAACCTGAATAAAATTGTTCCCTTAGTGTGAGAGCCACAATGGAATAGACATAACTATATACTACTCTTGTTGCCTCAGGGGTTAAAAAGAATCCTTACAAAATTGATCAGAAAATATAACCTTGACCTTACAGTATGTCTATATCTCATAAATTAATCTAGGAACAAATGACAATTAATGTTTGTTGTATGGAAACCATTAATACTGTTCAAAATATTAAAAAAGTAATTGAAATACCGCAGTATATTAATAACGGTTTTAATATCTTCACGCAATTCCCAATACAGGGGTAGACAGAGGTCGAGTCTAGACAATTAAGTCCCTTCGACCCACCTTCCACCGAAGATATTTTCGGGACAACGTGACAGGTGGTGAGCCCGTCGCCGCCTTTCTGTCCGGTTTTAATACATTGTAAAATTATAAAACGAAAATTTAATATTTGTGAACGATGTATGAAATCATGTCGTTGCAATTTACGCAATACTAATAGGAAAAAACAAAATAATTATTTAATAACAAACAAAAAAATGTATATAAAAATCCTCTTCGAAACAGAAGCAGAAAATCCAGTTACAAGGAGCTCGGTGGCTACATTCAAATGTTCAAGTGTACTTGAAAACTAACTAGTCCGGCTCTCGTAGCAAACGAGGCATCGAGCGGATGCCGGTTTCTCCCTATTGTCCGGTTACCTTATAGTTATTTACAAGGTCCCAGCTCTATAGGCTTCAAGATAAGGCCGGAAGCCCTTTGAAGGCTCCTTTCGTGCGATAGTGGACCCATCCACGGTTTGGTGGCTATATGATAACACCTCAGTGTATACGCTATTCATGTTAGGTAAGTAGAATAAAGATATGTTTAAGAGATGACATAAAAACGAAGTCGAAATTAGACATGACAACTTAACTTGAATAGGACGGGTGAAGTGGTCAATCCCGAATGTAAAGGAAAAATATTTTATTATCTTCACGCGTTCTTAATACTGGTGTATTCAGTGGTCTCGACAACTTCTATTCGACTCACATTTCAGCGAATCTAATGTTTGGACAACGTGACAGATGTTAAGCTCGATATACATATATACATAAAATTTTTACGAATATGTTTCCTAAGATCCAAGTTAAAATCGTATCCTATTACAAATTCTCTAATAAAAATTACAAAAATCACAGAAATTTAATTTAATGCAAATGTATGTTATGTATACGCGGGACTCTACCGAACACAATTGTAGCTAAACGACATAAACTACGAATGATCACAAGCCCTGCGTACGCCGGCCCTTGCATTACTTAACAACTCATTGCGAAGAACAAACCCTAGGCAGACTTGTTTTGAACCTCCTCTTTAACCCAAAGTCTTAATTCAACATGTATGAGAGGAGGGGACGAGCAGACGTTGATATTAAAACAGAACCCGGCAAACATACACGCACTTTAATGACAAGAGGAGGTACGTGAATGATGGAAAGACTAGTGTGGAATGACGCTGGAATTTGTTTTGAGTAATTAACTTAATGCAATGTAAATATAAAATAAAAACTGAACTGGATAGTTAGCACTGTTAAAAGTATCATATGGTAATAATGTTAAATAAACTAAAACAATCGGTAACAAACAATGTATATTAGTTGCTTTCATGATATTATGACAACGTTTTTTAATTTATATCTTAAACAATACAAGCAATGGGACACAAACGACTAATTCGTTTGTGTCCCATTGCTGAGAGATGAAAGGCCTCTCTCCATTCTCTCCATCTTTTTCTATCCCGGGCCTCCCCGCGCCACACTTCAGCGTGGTGAAAAAAAGTGAAAACTATTTATTTTCTGATACTATAATCCATTCCTAGTACGTGCGGTTATTGTTTATAGAACAATAATAAAACCACAGAGGAAAGTGAGTCAACGCGAATCGCAATGATTGTCACGTTGTTGACCCAGCTGACTCATCAAACAGCGACACTGGGCATAGTTATTAATTAGGTCTTCAGTTGCTAATGCTGCGTATGAAATTTCTAGATGCTTCTAAAGCACCAGATGTTATTACCTCGACATGAATGTCCACAACTGAAAAATATATAATATGGGAAAATAACTTATAATTTATATAATGTATATTTAATTTTCACAAAATTGTAGCCCAGCTGGCAGTGTACCATACGCTTGAAGCTAAAAGGGTTGCTGGTACGTTAAAGTGGTTGGTGGTCCGGCAAGGGTCAAGCATTGTGCGATGAATACGAATGTCTATACTTGAGTCTTGAACGTTAATATAATATTGATTAACATAAAATACATATTTATATATGTAGATAGGTATATAGTATTGGTTTACAGTATGTGGATGCTATGATTCGCAAATGGAATCAAATGACCCGACATCACATTCTGACCTTTAACTAATAAATAATTAATATAGTATAACGCTGCAATGGAATTCACTTTTTCCCGGTGGTCCTATTATGGCGATCATCATATCAAGACCTATTAGCATTTACAAAGAGTCAAGACACAAACTGCACTCGTTATATATGACATGTTATTTTCTTTTTGCTGCACGGAACACAATCGCTAAGTTGCGTGATAAATGATTGTGGCGAATTTTATATAAAAAAAAAAACACTTAAAAAATTGTCTAAATTTATATTGTAAGGTTAAAACGGTGTGTAAATATTACTAAAGGCAAAATAAATATGTTATAACACACTGGTTGGAGGTAACAGAATCAAAACACCACGCGAAAATTAAACGTCAAAATTAATTTATCCATCCATCTTCTTGGGTGTCATGAGAGGACGTCACATGGCGAAATAACAATTTTGTAAAAATACCACTCCAAAACTGAGCAGACACTAGCAGCTAAGGAATGACTGGAAGGAGGCGAGGTGTCTGGTACTGTGTTCGCCAATACGCTGCATAGCGTGACGAATATCGTAAATCCTTTTTTATGGAAGAGGGGAATGTCCTGCAGCACATCTTACAAGTCGTTAGGTAAGTAAATACGTTATATTGTTTGTCTTGAACAAAAGTCAATGATAATTTACAAAAAAATTCTTAATTAATGTACAATTTATACAAATCAACTTAAAATGACTGTCTGAACGAACAATGACATCTGCATTGATTCTCCCCGTGATAATCACACAAACAGAACGTTTTAAATACGTGCTACTGCCCTGTTAAGAACGTAGCTGCATATTTGCATATGAATTAGGTGGCTGAGCAAATAATTCACATGCATTCGGGAAGGTGCATGCAATCTACAAATGCTTTTTCTATAGTCTGCAATGATAAGTCGTCTCAATGAGATGTAGAACTTCTTTATAATTTTCTTTTTATATCGCTTTTTATAAGATAGAGCAATGTCTCTAAAATAGCAACGTCTTTCACAACAGCCACCTTTTTAAAAAGAAAACTATTTACATGTCTAAGCATACTTGGGGGCAATCGTCACCTACATATGTACGTTCGTATTAAGTATTATTTATAGAAGTTCATATCACTTTAGCAAAAATTTATAAAGTTATTGTTAGAAACAGCAAACAGATTACATAATTTATCGAAAGAATTAATAATTTATAACAGCAGACTTCATTGATACTTGGCATTCCACCACAGTGCGTTTTTCGCGGAATTTTCTGCACGCACTTGCACTTTATGGAATATGCCGTTATCTATTTTTTCGGACCGATACGACTTAGGGATCATCAAGAAAAGAGCCTATACCTTTCACAAAGGCCGGCAACGCATCTGCTATGCCTCTGGTATTGCGGTTGTCACGGGCGGCGGTAATCACTTAACATCACGTGAGCCACCTGCTCATTTGTCTCCCTTTTCTATAAAAAAAAAAAATTGAACCAGCAAACGGAATGCATTCTGCGTCGTGAACAACCAAAGCCAAAGTGAAACGTAGTGAACACTAAATCCGAGTGCACGGGTTCGTAAAGCCCATGCCGGTGCCCGTCGGGGGAAGTGTTTGCAACACGAGTCGCGCACCTGCGACGGAAGCACTTAAATTGTTTGCATATGATTACCGAGTGCTCAATGCGACATCAAAGGTTGCCATGCAATGAAAGTTAATGTCTGCCTTCCGAGACACAAATACGCCTCTAATTCTGACCATGTACGAGATAGTAGCTGCATTCGTGGTTATTTATAAGTTATTTATATAAGTTATTTTTAATTAATGATTTTATTAGATTATAATCGGTATCAAAATACATATCGACTTGTAAAATTTTATTTATTTATTTATTAGGGACATAAAACAGTTATACATTGTGCAGTACTTAAGAACAGAATATTAATAATTATCTTAACGTATAACCCACAACAATGTCCACAAATTTTACTGCTGGATATAGGTATCTGCCTTATGGCAGGGTTCAGGAGGGCAATTCGCCGTACCAGACACCAGCGACTGCTGCCCGTCATCAGTGTACTGAATTTGGGTCTTAAGTGTTTGATATGAATATTCCGCCATCTGACGTAATACTTTTGCATTTTAAAGCGTGTTTGGTCGCCACACCCACAGGAAGAAAGGGAGGCCACAGTAGCCTGTCACTGCGAAACTTAACGTCGTAAATTTGAATTCGCCATTGAAACCTCTACAAACAAAAGCATATTAGCTTAGTTAGAGTGATTAACAGGAACAGGCATATGGACATGAACTCAAGACAGTAGTCATAACAATAGTCTGAAAAAGTTTTCAAAAGTTCTACAGAATGAGAAAAGTTGATATCATAAGTTGTATAGAAGTAATATAGCGCTGATTGAGTCCCAAAGAAATGTAAGTTAATCAAAAGTTTTAGTACAAATGTTTTTGTAAACAACAAACAAACAAAAATCAATACGATCGGTTTTTAATAACTGTTTAAATTTCTATGCGGACCTATTGAAGAGAGAATTCTATACCAAGTTTTATAGGTGGAAGTGTATAAACAGGAATGTCGTCTTAAGCCTTTAAAATAGAGTCTGCTCTGAATTATTTATTAACAAATTACTTTGTTTAAATATTGTTATTATATATTGATTTATATATTGTAAGTTCAATTAGGAATATTTTTAAGTAGCTTCTTTCTCTTCTATATTTAGTCATAGTTCTCTGGATTTAATTTTAACTCTGGGTTTTTCGTTGTCAGGGTTACTAACCCTGACAACGAAAAACCCAGAGTTAAATTTTAACATTTTTAAATTAACCCTGTTGAAAGTATGTAAATATAGTAGAAGTAGTATATATAAGTACATACAATTTTATCAATTATGGTCAACAAATTTACTTTTTTTAAATATAACTTTTTTAAATTGACTTTTTTGTTAAATCATCCCATTATAGAGACAAACCCATGCCCGCCCTATTTATACTTATATATATTGAAATAAAATAAAAGCATATCCATTTATAACTATTAAAACTTTGGTGTCCAGCCATCAAAGTTATAATTGAATATCTGAAGTTATAAATGTATGCTTTTATGAAGCTCGTACGTACAATATTCAAATGAGCTAGCCTTTAATAGCAAGTCAATGCCGACGGGCATTGTTCAGCGATAATCATCTCAGTAATCAATTCTATGCCATGAGGGACTACGAAGTACTGATTACGTTCAGGCTATTACTAGCCTTAATACGTAGGTAACATGTACAAACATTATGTCGTGTCAACAAATCCTTAGACAAAAGTAAACGGATGTTGTAAGTACTAGGGATAGTACAAAGGTTAAAGACTGTACGTTGAAGTACCGCCAAGCTCCCTTTAAGTTTATTGCCTGTGCCTTATATATGCAATGCCCAGATACTACATCATTTATTATATTTTTGGAATCTGTTATCCAGATGCAAGATTCAACAAAAACTATTAAACATATTATAAAACCACACAATTAATTTACAATAAATTAAAATACAACAAAACAGCACACTCACCCATTAAAAAATATTCATTTGAAAAGGTTCCACGACATTGCACTCGGTTTGCTAGATAAAATTGCAAGTCATAAGACATCTGCTTATGATTCAGAAGTTACAAACATATACGAGAAAAACTAATGTTTACATCATGTTCGCCGGAATGCTAAATTTAGTCGTCCGCGAAATAATTTTAGATGTCGACAAAAATATCCCAAATGTCGAGGATTCAGACGGGGAAGGCACCGGATTGATATTGTAAAAAATCTTATATTTAGCAAATTCTCTGTTACGTATTTATTTGCGTCAACATTTGACGACTTTGTAACAACTTATTGCTACAAAAAGTTGCCTCATTAGGTAGGAGATGTTCATCTTACATATGAAGGTTTTTGTCTTTTTTCTTGGATATTATTACCTTCTATCAATAAATAAATAAATAAATATCTTCATGCACTTCCCAATACAGGGGTAGGCAGAGGTCTAGTCTAGACAATTAAGTCCCTTCGACCAACCTTCCACCGAAGATATTTTCGGGACAACGTGACAGGTGGTGAGCCCGTCGCCGTCATTATGTCCAAGCCAACGATATAATTCGTACATAAGCTTTTGAAAAACCCATTAGTACGAGCCTGCCACCTGAGGATCGAACTCGGGTCTCTTGACTCGAAATTCCGACCACCCAACCACTTGGCTATCCCTTGGTGACCCATTAGATATTACCTTCTAAGATTACTTAATATCATACATATTGTAAGTGGCAATTTTAGGAGGCGGCTCAATTGCAATAGCTACCATCAGATCAGATATTAGTAATATCTTTAAAACTTCAGTTTATGAAAATGTATGAGAAAAAGCATTTACAATTTTAAACAATTTCAATTTAAATTTTTCCTAGGTTTTCCTAAGGAGCGCCAAATTTTATCCACCCATAATATAAAATATTCAAGACTATTCAAGTGACGACTAAAACGGCGTAGACAGCAACTCGAAAACTTTAACCTTATTTTTCAATTTCCGAAGTGTATGTGCTTTGAACTGTATCTATAACATGAAACAAAGTATAGTGCGATCAGTAACAGCCGGGCTTGGCGCTGGCCCAACCATCGGCCACCCGTATCACACGCGCGTTACCTCATTTTACGCGCGTTTCAACCGATTCATTACCATTTATTACGTTTTTACACTACAACGACTTCAACGTTCCTTACCGGGAGTGGCAAATACACAACTGCTTAACGAGTGAGCATTCTTTGGAATTATTTCAATGAGCTTAGCTGTGATTTCTTATGTTTGATTAAAATTTATTTACATATTTTCTTTGAGGTCAAATAAAATCAAATGATTCAGTACACAAATATATAGGTTAATTATATAAGACACTTTAAAGTGTATAAATGTGGAATACACACACAAAAGTCTTAAAATTAGACATGAAAAGGCCATGTATTTGTATTTTTAAAACACATATGCATATGACTAAATGACACCAATGCGATATGAAATATGCGCAACAAATTGCGACACATTACCGTTTCACATCCGCTACTTGAAACTCTCCCAAATTAAGATACGCCTCGGTTACGCGTGCGTTAACACTTCCCCCCCGGGACCACGTCAGCTTCGCCACTTAGCGGGCTCATCATTCAATCCGACTCGCGAATCGCCCGAAAACCCTCCCGACCAATGACGTATCGTTAAGTGGATAAATGACATGCTGTCACTGCTTCACTTGGCTCTATTTGCGTTTCGCTGCCATTTGCGTTAAAAAAGAAATTGACAAATTACCGACACATTTTGTGCGCCAATACGACAGTGCGTAATGAGTACACAGCAAGTGCGTCGAAATTTTAAATTATTATTAAAGATAGTACAGCAGTAAGACAAATTGTGGTATAATGGTAATAACCTTTACCGAATATAGCTAGATAAATTCATCAAAAAAGTATTAAGCAGATCCAATTATTATTATTAAGCAGTAATTATTAGGCAGATTCAAGATGGGCAAAGGAATGAAGGGATAGTAAGAGATGACTTTTAAATGGGCGGACCTGCAAAAGCCGTTTCGCTCGCAAAGCATGGTGAACATGACAAATCCTACTGATGCGAAATATCTACGATGGACTTTTACATTCTGTTAGTCTAAAGTAAGAAAATGCCAAATAATAAGTGGCGTAAGAATTTTTATGAAGTCGTCCAAGAGTAATGTTTCAAAGATCAAGCTTTTCTGTAGGTAAATCAACATCTTGCACTACCACCTGTTAAACAAATAACAATATTGAGAAAAGGGTTTTTCATCATCCTATTACATGATCGGCTAATATAAATTAACGACCATAAAATAATAAAAAGAAGAGAAAAGCGTTGTCCGTACTATTTACATTACAAACCATTTAACACTAACGTATATATTAATATACATTGGTATCACGAATCATGATTTTTGAAACTAAATACGAAAATTATAATTCAAGTTAATCTGATGTGTTCATCTCTAAAAGACATTTCATGCATACAAAAAAAATAATATTTCATGCATAGAAAAAAATATTATTCAAGTTCCATCAATTTACGCTAACTTTATGCACCCAGGCATACAAACATTGGTATCTTTATAGTACAGCACCAGGTAAAATATCCTCTAAAGTAAATTAAGTAAGCCACACCATCGACACGTGCTGAATCCATTAGGTTCGCCTTCATTTGAATGGCACGGTTGTGAAGCAGAGCGTTAATACCAACTGCTATTGTCAATGGGCGTCGTAGTGCCAATAGTTTTAGATAACTGTACGCCGAACAATGTCGTTGCACGGCTGACGTGATGTTCGTTACTAATGACACGTATCCATTATTTTAAACGCTGAATTTTCTTCAGCGCTTCGCTGAAGAGGCTTTCACAGTGTTCTTAAGTTTTTTTTTTGTTTAATGGTATTATGTAGGTATTCAAAAGAGACGTTTAAGAAAATATTTAAAAGAATTTACACGCGAAATGTATATAGTTTAGCAGAACCTCATTAAGATACAGAGGTAGATTAAAACAATGACTCGATAAACTAATATATATTCTTATTTCTATGAATAAACGGTTTGACTTCTTTTATTGTTCATAGTTTCCTAGTTCCTATCACGGTATAAGTTAATACATAATTAGTGGAGAAGCGTACCGTATTCACTCTCAGTAGTAAGGAACTAGTATTATTTTAAATATAAAAACAGGGTAAGGTAAGGTAAATAAATAAATAAATATCTTCACGAAATTCCTAATGCAGGGGTAGACAGAGGTCTAGTCTAGACAATGAGGTCCCTTCGACCCACCTTCCACCGAACATATTTTCGGGACAACGTGTTAGGTGGTGAGCTCCGCGCCGTCTTTATGTTATAATTCGATATAATTCGAATAAAATCATAAGTTTTAAAAAAAAACCTTTGGTACGAGCCTGCCACCTGGGGATCGAACTCTGGTCTCTTGACTCGAAATCCCGACCACCCAACCACTCGGCTATCGTGACTGTTGTAAGGTAAGGTGGTAAAATAAAACAAAAATAACAAATTCCAATAATAACTTACAGGTTACAAAAAGACATAGGAGAAGCAAAACTTTTGTCTGATTTAACTTCTAAACAAAAAGAGTATTTGTTTCACTATACATATACCTTACCAAATACCCATACCTTTGTGGCACTTATTTTTTGTAGCAAGAATGCAAGATATTTATGGTTAATTATTAATGAGGAACATCTGAGGAGATAACCTGTTTGGCTTGAATCAACTATTTAAATCTAACTTGAACTTCTATAACTGTTATCAGAGAACTAGTTAATTAAATTTTAGCTAATCGTATATACGTAAATCAACATCGATTTCTAAAAACTCGTGAGTGGGCACAGAGAAGAATCTGATAGGAGCTCTGAGATGTTTATGTATTTAAACGGGTTCAATCAAAATTTTTAACGAAAGGAAATGTGTAAATTGTTACAATAGGTTGAAAAAAAAAGCTTTGATTTAAATTATGGTTTATATTAATTTTTCATCATGACTTTCGTGGACGAATGGCGTACACATCGGTTTTCATGGTATCGCCAACTCCAATATCCCAGTTTCGATATCCGGTCAGGTCAATGTAGAAAACACTTTTCCTATATTTTCTCGGGTATGGTTGTTTTTAGTACCTACGTTATTTCTGATTCCATAATACAAGTAATTAAGCTGCTTACTTTGGGATCAGAGCAATGTAGTAATGTGACGTTGTCCCTATGTATGTATGTATAAGTATTGTGGCATTAATTAGTCCTTGAACAACAACAATAAAGAAACACAGACATGACAAACCGAAAACACGTTTTATCCGCAAATGTTCGCAAAATGCTATGAAATAAACATACAGCTCCCTCGCCATAATCCATTCGACTAGAAAGACATGTTAACTTACCTTTTTTAACAAAACAATTATGTGACGCCATAACTGACGCCGTAACTAACGCCCTTTGCTTAATAAACCTGTAAGGTCCACCATCTAACAAAAATATGGTTGCAAAAGGAAAGTAGAAGAAAAATAGGTCCTTAATCCCTGATCTCAGAAACTTCACTTATCATTAAGTATTTACATATACTAAATAAAAAAAATATCTTCTAGTCACTGCCAAAACGGGTAGACAGAGGTCTAGACAATTTCGGCCCACCTTCCACCGAAAACGTTTTTCGAAATAACGTGACAGGTGGTGAGCCCATCGCCGTCTTTATGTCCAAGCCAACGATATAAATCGTGTCTAAGTTTTTGAAAAAAAACCCCATTGATTGGGAATCGAACTTGGGTCACTTAACTCGAATTCCAATCACCCAACTACTCGGCTATCGTGATTTTTATATAGGTATCATTAGGTTTACTCCATAATTTAATTTGCTTCATACAGTATCTCGACCGATTTCGGTCACAGCGATTTGGACTATTGCGAGTGTCGTTCGTGTGCTCGCAGGTGACTGACGTAGCCGATGTTGGCGCTGAACGTGTGAGCACATTGAGCGCAAGTCAGCACCCCTCCGACATAGTTGTAGGTGATGGCTGCAGATGATCGAGTCTAGAGCGCGTCTCGTTTGGCATCGTGCTCATTCACACTACTCCATCATACTCTGATACCTTAGTGCTCACGGTATGCCTCCACAGTGATCGGTCGGCAGCCACAGCCTCAATATTAGTGTAATAAATTTAATTACGTCTGTGACGGGCAGCTAAAGTGCAAGATGTCTTGTACTGCGACCGCCAGACCGCTTGCCGGGCGTAGTGATTATGACAAACCCTCCGACGGGAGAGGCCTATGTCCAGCAGTGGACTATTACAGACTGTTATATACGTATGTATCGTATATACATACGTATATAACAGTAATACCACAGAATAATACAGAACAGAAATACTGCCAAGAGAATATGTTATATTCTGTGAGAATTCTTTATGTGAAATGAATCATACTTTAAAGGAGTACTAAATCCTATTTTGTTATAACTCTTGGCATTGCAAACAATAACCATAAATATTTATCCACATATACTATCTTAGTTTTAAGTTTACCTGCGCCCGTCAAGCGTAAAACTGCAATTTTATTTATCGCTAACACGAACCGTTTGGCTTCGAATGGATTGCAGTAAAACTTTTAAAATACATCTAATAATTTATATTTCATAAAGTTTTAATTTCTTTAAGAAGCAGAGTGTTTGGACAGAGAGAGAACCCTTCTTTGAAGAAAGTTAAGAAGACGAAAGCGTTGAAGAGTAAGGTGTTTTATTTTTAAAATTAAAAAATTGTAAAATTTTAAATAAAACAGATGTCTTAAAAATTAGGATTCTTCATTAACATGTTACATTCGTGTAGGTGTGGTAGGTTTTACCTGATTTATCACGTTTTTAATTAAATTAGTTACGGGCGCAGGTACAAGTACCAGACTCGTCCAAAGCCATGTTGCAACGACTGCATTTTATGGTATTTACTATTTACCAATGCCAAACACATTGCCGATGTTATTTCAATCTGACCCTTTGGAGAATTTGTTGGGAGTCTAATCCTTAAAAGAAAATTGTGCTTACCGAGTACTCGAAATATGATCTCGTTTCGAATGTATCGATGCATAGTCTATATGCACGATATTCTTGATTCGAACAAAGCCATCGATTCAAACTATCGCGATCACGTCCCATACAATGACACGAAATCGTTGTTTGTACACTTTAAACTTTTTTTCATCAATACGCTCTATTTGCGTCCTTTGTCGAGGTCTGCGTAGTTTCCTTGTATTTTCCTACTACCTTGTGCTTACGTGTCATTTAAATGACTTTTCTCGTACCTTTACACGCTCCTAATGTCGTTGTGGTACCTTTATTTAAATTTCATTTAATCAAGGAAAGGCGACGAACGACAAATTAAACAATAATTATGATGTCTCACATAATGGGAAAAGTTCATTACTAATTTCAAGGCAAACGATATTTTTTAACAATGGCATATTAAACATTACCGAACATCATACTAATTTGAAAAAAGAAATTGAAAGTGGTAAAATATCCGTGCCTACCCAAAATGTTTTTAAAACCGACTCGAATCCATGTATGACTGACGCATAACATTTCTTTTTTTGGTTCTTGAAAAAAAAATACAAAGTTTGTATTTATATAACTTTAAATAAAGCATAGTGCGCTGTCTGTCATTACTGCATTTCCACTGCCCTTGAACACCAGCACTTCAACAAAAAAAACCCACTTTCGATAACCAACAACCGAAGCAAAAATACCTGCGCTATAATTACTCGGACGCCTAATTACAGAAAAACTCACTGCCAACTGACATTACGTTAATAGGTTATAACAGTAGACACTGCAGGACAAAAAGCCTTAACCATAACAAGTATTTTCCATAATTAAATACTATTTCCATAATAAATATCTTCACGCCCTTCCCAATACAGGGTTAGACAGAGGTCTAGTCCAGACAATTAAGTCCCTGCGACCCACCTTCCACCGAAGATATTTTTGGAATAACGTGACAGGTGGTAAGCCCGTCGCCGTCTTAATGTCCAAGTCAACGATATATTTCGTACATAAGTTTTTGAAAAAACCTATTGGTACGAATCTGTCACCTAGGGCTTGAACTCGGATCTCTTGACTCAAATTCAGACCACCCAACCACTCGGCTATCGTGACTATTTTTTAAGAGATACACAAAATCGAGAATCTCTTTATAGTAACTTATTCTAGACTATACAGGACGACGACCTCCGTGAACGTGTGACTCGAGTCGGGAGTAATTGGTTTGATTCCCGAATAGATTAATGTAGAAAACCCGCTTTTTCTACTTTTTCTCGGGTCTGAGCGTTTGTGGTCACAAATGCTTATTGCATTATACATAAATGTTAAGCTACTTACTTACATATATGGATTACATTACATAACTTGCAACCGTAATCTCACCATGACCTCGGAGAAACGTATTAAAAAGAAGTGGATTGCTATTTCTTCTCTGTCTTTACGACTTCTAGGAACGTAGTTGGCGAAAAGCTAAGAAAATTACACCGCAGTAAACTTAACGTTCGCTAGCAAAGTGTTTTCATACGCTTTGTAACATAATTCAACAACAACAATACAATGCTCCACACAATGATAAATCTGTCTGCTCTATCTCCATTCTAATAAAATACAGTTATCATACGTGACTTGTGTTATTCGTGTGATCAATGTATTACTGCAATATATTTGCCAAATTTCACCGCAAGTTGAATTATTCAATGCCAGAATGAAACCGTACAAGACAGTTACGAATGCGTATTCAGAACCCAGATCTCCTCGGAGTACGTTCTCTGGCGTCATCCTAGACAAATTCCGCGACCGCCTTGTGCAAGCAATGTGGGAGTTTCTATAGGAGGTCCGACGATCTCAGGAATTCCAATAATCCAAACATTTTAGCTTAAGGACGTCCCCGTTTCGAGTAAGCTACATTATTGGACACTATGTTGCAGATAAAACGAGCGCAAATAGATTTAGTCGAAAATATTTTATAAACTACGTTTAAATTTGATACATTGTAATAAAATTTAACCTGACGTATGAGTATTAATAATATTTAATAAAAAATAAAAGCAGAAAAATATATTATTAGTTCGTTTTAGTTAAAAATCTGTAAATTTTTAAATATTAATGTAAGAGATAAAATATCTGTTCTATTCCATTCACTTTTCCAGTAAATCTTTAAACTGGTAATACTTTAACCTGGTTAACTACAAAAGGAGGCACAGGAATTTTATCACGGACAATTACCATTGTACTTAAAGAAACATTACCCGTTATGATAAATAATAAATGTGAATTCCACAAATTTTATGTCAAGGAAATGGAAGTCAGTACTTCTCTATAACACATAATTCTCTTGATTTTGCTTTTTACATAACCAGTATACTCTTTTTAATGTGAGTTATACATATAGTTCAAATCGAAATTGTATGAGTGGTCGTCTTTTATTAAGAATAAGCACATAATATGATTCTATTTAACTAATATGAATACTATGTATAATAAATCGAAACATGCTGGACCATAAATTATACAATCAAAACAAACTATGCCATGCGTTTACGAAAATTAAATATCCTTGTAAGAAATATACAATATTCGTAGAATTAATGTAATAAATATATGATAACTAAAAACAATTATTCTTATGAAAAACAAGAAATATATTCAGAATATAACAAGAATTATATTTATAAAAACATATTTTTATTTATTAAAAACTTTTCAGTGTCGTATATGAAAGTAAATTTTATATGTGATAAAAACATGAACCGATAAACCTACCGTCATACGCAAAACAATGAAAGTATTTACAGAGCTTTTCTTTCCAAGTAGACGCTACTTACTAGTATTACTAGTAAAGTAAGCGGAGATGGAAATAAAATATATTTATTGAACGAACTTTTATATACGATATGAAATAATGAAGACATAATTTAATTTATTTTTTTAATTGCGTAGCTCTTCGTTCTCATGCAAGTTCTTACTTATTGTTTAAGAGTACCATGGAAAAGGGAGCACACATACTTGACTAATACAATCTCTTCAATCGTAATTGATTAATACTATCTAGAATATCCGGTACCAACTTCTCACGAACAAGGTTGCAGATGCGTTCTCGTATTTTACAATTGCACGCCGAAGACTTAGACGGAATGTCTCATTACATAACCACTCTACACTCCTACTATTTGGGGACTATTTGGGTACTGACCTTGTAGACTGCTTGTCAGAAAAGGAGTCGTTCACCTCGAAAGGTTTTAAATTTTACTTATAACATGACAAAGTATCACACTTTAGGGTGCATCTGATCCTGAATTAAATAATGCAATTGTTTCTGAGAGAACAATCATTTTGGCGACACGTCAATGTACTCCTCTCTCTAGTAGGGTTAAATGTGGCGACGGATGCGGTAGTCCCCGTGCTAAATTTGAATTTATGTGTCCGGTCTATTACATCTGCTACTTGCATCTCGAGGCGCGTATTGAATGCTAGAGACGTTGATAAGTAGACATTTCAAACCTATATACATTATCAATAAATAATAAATTAAAATATCTTCACGCAATTCCCAATACAGGGGTAGACAGAGGTCTAGACTAGACAATGAAGTCCCTTCGACCCACCTTTCACCGAAGATATTTTCGGGACAACGTGACAGGTGGTGAGCCCGTCGCCGTCTTTACGTCCAAGCCAACGATATAAGTAAAGAAGATCGAACTCGGGTTTCTCGACTCGAAATTCCGACCACCCAACCACTCGGCTATCATGACTACATACAATGCAATTGGTTTATTTAAATAAAGCATATAGGTTACTCCAATAATAAAGACGAATCTAACTTTGTCTTCCATATCTGAGCGCCATGAAGCTCTACGTAGTGGTCGATCGCCGTGCCGACACTGTTTTCTTTTAATAATAATAAATGTTTTTTGCAAAGTGCTCGAGGGTGAAAGAAAACATCATAATAGAATCGGCATGTCTGGGAAATAATTAAAGAAAAACATTTAGAGGACTTTTCCACTTTCGCCGTTCGCCACCCCACTAGAGCATATTGGTAGACGTTCCTTTGCTCTGATGTCTCTCAAAGCATATTTGAGAGAAGGTCTTCAACTAAATAGCAGTGTATTCCTTACAGGCTTTTTCTTATAATGGCGGTTGTGCCAAGCTAATATACATAAATAGAGACACATATGCTCTCTGACCACAATACCCTCCTCAATGTTGTAAATGTTTTGTTTTGCCGATAATACATCAACATTTTAAATTACAAAAGTCACGATAGCCGAGTGGTTGGGCGTTCGGAATTTCGAGGCGAGAAACCCAAGTTCGATCCTCTGGTGGCAGGCTCGTACCAATGGGATTTTCAAAAACTTATGTACGAATTATATCGTTGGCTTGGACGGCGACGGACTCACCACCTGTCACGTTGTCCCGAAAATATATTCGGTGGAAGGTAGGTCGAAGGGACTAAATTGTCTAGACTAGACCTCTGTCTACCCTTTGGGGTAGACAGAGGACTAGTCTAGACAGGTCTAAAGGGGTATTGGGAATTGCGTGAAGACATTTATTTATTATTATTTTTCATTTTGAATTATAATCTAAACATATCAACGAATTTCCAAATCGGAAAGACAGTACTCGCGAGATAAATTTATACCTTGTTAGCGATGACATCGAACCATCATCTTCGCAGTTAAAACTTTTTAGCAGTTAGTTAAAAAATTAACAATAAAATGTTTTCTTTTTAAAGCCAGCCATATTCACATGTTTTTCGCAATTACATAAAGCAATAATGCACACGATAAAACACAGTGAACGACATGCGTCACTTAAGTTTATTAACCGGTTCTTACATTGACCAATTTATTGCCTGACATCACTCTTTGACCTCATCCTTTGACCGTTCGCAGACTTCGAAACTCATTGCTGTTAGTTTTATAACTTGAAGGAGTCCAATTACAAGTTTTTAGAACGAGATTATCCCGTTTGTTTTTGTAACGAAGAGTAATACTTAAATTTCTTTAAGGTACTTTATTGAGTAAACTTTATTCCGTTTCCATTAATTACATTTTTTTTCATTACAATTTTTATAATATGAAAGTTTTCATGATGCATGTCTTTTAACCCGTTATTAATGATACATATGAGAATAGAATACACATTATTCACAAAATAATTAAATGCATTGTAAAATTAAAATTCCAGAATGACAATCATTAGTTTTGTGTATCATACGATAAGTGGGAAAAAAGTTTACCTTCCTACCCTGACTGCGTACGAAATGAAATATTTAATTAAATGTATGTAACATTTAATACAATAACAAAGCAGATCGAGTTAACAATTTAATTCTAAATTACATGCAAAGCGAGTACAGTCCTAGACTGTGCACATAATCCCGTGTCGCGAAAAGTGAATTAAGATCGACCGAGTCATTTCACAGTCTGCTGCATCCGGCGTGAGTGTTCGCTTATCGCCTTTTTCGTAGCTTTACGACTTGATAATCTAGACGGAATAAATGAAAAAGTCCAAATAAGAAAATGAACGTAATAGTGAAGTCAAATGGAGGGCTGAGTGGAGGAGAGAAAACTAAATAGCTTTAAATTGCAGAAAATGATTAAACAAATGCTATGTGAGAATTGTTAACTGCAATTAAGAACAGGAAACTACATTTAGAATTAAATACTAACTGCAAAGAGCGAATTCTACACATAGGACATTTCAATTAATAGTCACATTCTTATAAAAAGATTGCAAGACAACTTTGATGTTTTTTTTACTTTGTCTACTAATATCTAATAACCATTTCTCACTATACTGTAATATAGATCATTAACTAAATGATAAGTAGCAATACGAAGAAACGAAGAAGTTATGGAAAAAAATAAAATATGTTCACCAGAAATGGACATGGAAGAATCCTCAACATCGATGTCCGAATTTTTCCTTTGGCATTTGTAAACACTTAGGCCAACCCCGTATATCTTACCCCGGTACCATTTTACGACGGGTACAACCTCGTAATGTAAACGTTGAACTGTAAATAAAGCCACTGCGTAGCCTTAGAGTGTGCGGTAAATAAACAATTTATGTTGTACGCAAGCTACTCTAGGTGTTGGAATATGTAATAATGAAATAAACACGGTACTACCATTTTCCGTTTAACGTCAACAAGATTTCGTTTGATGAAATTCCCAACATAGGATCAACATTGGATCCCTCAGGTGCAATAACAGAGACAACACAATAAAATATATAAGGTCGAGATTCTTAAGTCACGGTCACAACCATGACCATATGCTTATTCTTTATCAAGCAAAATGGATATGCCGCTCATTCTAATTTTAGTTAATTCAAGCAAAAATTATATAAAACCCGTTTGATTCTGAAATCTGGAAACTATTCGCGATATTTCGAACACCTGCTTGTTTGTCTCCCATCTCTATATAAAAAAAAAAAAAAACTACTCTTTGATATAAGGCTGATTTAAGTAACTATACAATTAATTATCAAACAATTGAAAACTTTGTCAGCCTGTCTCTGTAACAACCTTGATTATTCTATGAAATTTCATTTTCATTTTAAAATTACAATGTTAAAAGTATATTGAATTCACAAGGCATTACACAGCAGTCTTTCGATTTTAAAGTTTGACAAAGCAATTTGAATTGACATTAATTATTATTCCAAGAAAAATGTAATAATATAAAATATTAATTCATCTAATTCTATAAAAATGCATTAGTCATTAATCTAAAGGTTATTACCATTTATCGAATAAGAATTAATTAAATAGTCTTAGTCTTTCTTAAACTTTTACTTAGAATGTTAATATGTTTAATATAATTATGAAAATAAAAATAAGGCCAAATTAGATTTTCAGTCAATTGACTTACAAATCAGTCCCTAATCAAAAATAAAATTTTTTCATAATTTTATGACAAATGTAATATACATTTATTCCTAAAACGTATTAGTTCATCAGTGCGTTGGAGAGTATCCACTTATCAAATGTTATCGCGAAACGTTTAGCCGTGAAAATGCTATAAGATTTACTTTCACTATTATTACGTAATTATGTATAGATAACAACTAATGAAAAATTTAATAAGACTCGACACACGACTAAATATTAGCATAATCCATCCTGGATTAGACATTTTAGGACTTTTTCATTTACTTATGTAGCAGAATTAGTATATATTCATAAATACGTATTTTTATGGTATAAGTGCAAAAAAAGTTTCATTGTTTTTGGGTAATTTAAACATGTTTGCAAAAATATTTCAGGAGGATGCATTTCTTGAACAGTTTGATCAGACCAAGTTGGATTTTTTGCAAATATTTGTGTTTTGGTGGCCACAAAGGTATTCTATGATAAGTAAATAAACCAGCTAATAAATGTCAAATCAACAATTGATTTTACCGTGTATTTCGTATTACATATAACATAACCACGGAAACACGTAGGTTTTCCCAATACGTTTTCCTTTACCGCCAAGTAGGTATTAAATCACGTTCGCTGTTTATTTTCTTAATACGTTCAAACGTCATTTCCGCGTAAATTGAGTTGAGTACAAAACTACTCAATGAACAGTATTACTAAAAACATACAACCGTTATACTAATATACGCTGCTAGATTGTATAATAAAATTGTCCAATAACAAAATTCTTAACCCCCTGTAAAATGTGAGAGAAAGGAAATAAATTTCCTAAACTCTTAACCTAGCTTCCTCTGTACGGGTAATTGGGGTAGAGTAAAAAAATTTAACTTTGAAATGAAACAGAATTTGGAGAGTATATCAGTCCTGATTTAGTTTTTTAATTATTCAGACGTCTCTAACGTTCTCTAATTTTAGCAAATTTCTTTTTAATTTTATTAAAAATAATTTTAGTAAACTATAAAAGTCGAAGAGAGAGTCATACGTCAATAAAATACGTCATTTGCCAATTTTTTGCCAAGCGTTTGAAGGGCTGGGTAGTGGGGTCCTTCAAAACACTTCAATGCGAAGTCTTTAATTGCTTTGACTTTTCATATTTTTCCTCTAAGGTGAAAAGATTTAATTACGTTTTTCAATTATTTAATTAAACTATAAAGTGTACATCTTAGTATGTATCGTGTTATAAACGCATTCGCTCATGAAGACCGGCGAAACCTATAAAACTTTTTTTTCGAAGCCAGCATTAAGAAATCGAAACACATTTTTAATCACACTTATATTCAACTCGGATGTAAACATCGTAACTACTAACATATGAACATCGAGGAAAACGTACCGTTATATTTGAGAAGTGCATTAGGAAAATTAAAAATATATTCCACGAAATTGAAAGTTTTTTGAACTAGCAGTGACGTGACGATAATTTTTATACAACATGCAATATACTTTTTGCTTCTACTATAGTATTAACGTAGGTATCTTTCTGACAGACTATCTTATAAGTGAGTCCGTACAAAGTTCGATTCTAAGATGAGGTCAAAGCTAACAAGCCGCTACTGCATATTGCAGCTCATGGTTAGAACGACTAATTATCTAGAGTTATATAAGCAATAGTAATGTAACGTATTACGTATTACAAAAGTACAAGGACAAATATAACAAAAAGTCATCTGGGTCAGTACCAGTCTTCATTTTTTTTTTATCTTCAATCATTTTCAATAAAGTCACGATAGCCGAGTTGTTGGGTGGTCGGAATTTCGAGTCGAGAGTAACCGAGTTCGATCCCCAGGTGGCAGTACCAATGAGTTTTTCAAAAAACTTATGTACGAATTTCATCGTTGGCTTGGACATAAAGACGGCGACGGGCTCACCACCTGTCACGTTGTCCCGAAAATATCTCCGGTGGAAGGTGGGTCGAAGGGACTTGATCTCTGTCTACCCCTGTATTGGGTATTGCGTGATGATATATTTTAAATAATGGGACAGTAAGATGTTTAGGCAGTTTAGTACTTTTAACACACATTTCACATGGGCTCACATTTCACGTGTCATAGAGATCGAACTTTGTTCTCCTGATTCAAATTCCGATTATTAAACATCTCAGTTACGTTGGCTTTTTTCTCATTTCTGCTGCCAAATAGTAATGTTACAACGGTTATTTCCTATTTGAAAGGTGTAGAGAACCAGAGGTTATGAAGCGTTCCATTTAAGTCCTCGTGACTACGCTTCTGCAACTTTCTTTTCTTGAACTGGATTACAAGGGCATGTCTGCTGGCTAGCCACTGGTAGACCTACTACCAATACGTTTATCTTTATCTAATCCTAATAAAAAAAATACAAAAGCAGAGAAGTGACCAAGACCAGTACTAATAGAGTAACAATAGAACTTTAAATAATAAGTCACAATAACGGTTGCGAGTAAATAACACGTTTGCTTCTATGCATTGTCTTTGTGATTGTAAAGTTAAAATGTTTAGAGAATACCAAAGGGAGTTTTTATTGCTAGGAAATCGTACGCGGAAGTTGTGGTTGGCGCAAATACCGATCTAGAGTTGTTTAAGATAAGCTTAATGGTTTATATGTTCACTGTATCTGTATAATATTTTTTATATTTACACAAATTCCCTTAGACAGTTTGTAGTTTAGTTATATTAAGATTATACCTACGCTGGACTAATAACTAAAAATTTTAAAAGATTAAAACAAACCATATAACTAGCTATTCCAGTCGTCTTTGCTCCAAGTAACATTTGTAAGTCATTAATAGAGAAAAAGTCACGAACGCCGAATGGTTAGGTGATCGGAATTCGAGTCAAGGCACTCGAGTTCGATCCCCAGGTGGCAGTACCAATGAGTTTTCAAAAACTTATGTACGAATTTCATCGTTGGCATAAAGACGGCGACGGGCTCACCACCTGTCACGTTGTCCCGAAAATATCTCCGGTGGAAGGTGGGTCGAAGGACTTGATCTCTGTCTACCCCTGTATTGGGTATTGCGTGATGATATATTTTAAATAATGGGACAGTAAGATGTTTAGACAGTTTAGTACTTTTAACACACATTTCACATGGGCTCACATTTCACGTGTCATACAGATCCTTATACCTAGAGATCGAACTTTGTTCTTCTGATTCAAATTCCGATTATTAAACATCTCAGTTACGTTGGCTTTTTCTCATTTCTGCTGCCAAATAGTAATGTTACAACAGTTATTTCCTATTTGAAAGGTGTAGAGAACCAGAGGTTATGAAGCGTTCCATTTAAGTCCTCGTGACTACGCTTCTGCAACTTTCTTTTCTTGAACTGGATTACAAGGGCATGTCTGCTGGCTAGCCACTGGTAGACCTACTACCAATACGTTTATCTTTATCTAATCCTAATAAAAAAAATACAAAAGCAGAGAAGTGACAAAGACCAGTACTAATAGGTAACAATAGAACTTTAAATAATAAGTCACAATAACGGTTGCGAGTAAATAACACGTTTGCTTCTATGCATTGTCTTTGTGATTGTAAAGTTAAAATGTTTAGAGAATACCAAAGGGAGTTTTTATTGCTAGGAAATCGTACGCGGAAGTTGTGGTTGGCGCAAATACCGATCTAGAGTTGTTTAAGATAAGCTTAATGGTTTATATGTTCACTGTATCTGTATAATATTTTTTATATTTACACAAATTCCCTTAGACAGTTTGTAGTTTAGTTATATTAAGATTATACCTACGCTGGACTAATAACTAAAAATTTTAAAAGATTAAAACAAAACAAACATATAACTAGCTATTCCAGTCGTCTTTGCTCCAAGTAACATTTGTAAGTCATTAATAGAGAAAAAAAGTCACGAACGCCGAATGGTTAGGTGATCGGAATTCGAGTCAAAGCACTCGAGTTCGATCCCCAGGTACCAATAGATTTTGAAAGACTTCCTTACTATTTATATCAATGACTAGGACATCAGCGGCAGACAGACGACGACAGGCTTACCACCTGTCATGTTGTCCCAAAAAATAGCTTCGATGGATGGTGGATGAAAAGGACTTAATTGTCTATCGTAATATCCAGAAAATAATTATTTCGACAAACCTCACAATCCTAACAAGTTGGCTCGAACTTCCACGTATTTAAGCATAATTTAATCATATCAACTTTGAAAGGTATCCGGACGGATATACATAACATAGATATAATTAAAGCAATCAGCCAACACGTTCAACGTTTAAATCAAGAGTTTTTCAATAAATTAGCTCATTCGAAGTGTTTTCTCAGAATTTATAAGCACTTCTACGACCAGAGTACTTGATTGATCAGAGTTCGTATATGCAGACTCAAGTTCGAGAATCCTTGTAAGTTATCGGACATGGTACCGCGGTCCTTTTAAAATCTACCTCTGATATCAAACTGACAGAGTCTCGTTCCGCTTTTAAACCATTTTTATTTTAATTAACGTATACGCTGCATGTGGCGGCGGCGTTTAATACTTCCAAATATTCGGGCGCCTTTGTTGCGGTTTTTTCGTGCATTCGTATAAAAGCTTTGTTGCCATGCCTCGCCTGAAGTGATGTTTTAATACACGTCATACTTTACTTCACATACACCTACAAACGTTCACATACCTAACAGCTTGTAACAACCTTCACAGGATACAGGCCTCTCGTATACAAAGTATTTGCCATAATTGTCATGCTTGACAAGTGGATTGACAGACAGATTGCAACTGAAACAATGCTGTCCTTCATCTTTTTGCTTTAAATGTTGCTCTGGTTATCTCACTAGCTGTCGGTTGCCATTGTAAATCCTTTGTTTTCAAGAAAATTTCCTTAGTCGCTTCTTACAGTAATGACGGGAAGAATTAGAATGGTAAATTCTAACGCGAATCCCACATGACATGACATAACATGACAGTATGACTACTGTTATTGTTAAGTTATTGGTCAAATCCTGGTGACGCAGGACCGGGCCTTATTTTAAAGGGTTGTTATTTTTTCTGGGTTGGCACCAAAGAAATTGTGAATGTAATTTGTGAAACTTATAAAGGAAAGAAACTTAGCACAGGAATTAATATGGTGTATAGTTCCTATTAAATTGCGCAAGTGCTTCTGAGCGTCGTCCTACACGGCCTTTGACTATTGGCGCATATACAAACGTAAACGTGCAAATTAAAGCGCTTAATCAGAAACAGCACTATAACGAAGTAGGTACCTACGTATACGCTAATCTGTGTCTTTTAACAAAAAACCTTGAGCACGCGGCATTGACTTTAATAGCTTATTGCTATTTGCGCAAATTGTCGTTTGCGTATTTACAGTACGAACGGAAATAGCAGCCAAATAAAAAAGCTTACCTGTGACTTTTGTATTTCTACGGAAATTGTAAGTGTCCGCTAACAGTTACAATGAGGCATGTTAATTTGAAATAAGCACTTGGAATAGAAAGCGGATTGGATGTTCATTGAGTCAAGATGCGTGGGCCGGATTTAATTGAGGATGAAGACATGATCAAAGCGTAATTGCATTTAATGAACATTTGCGAGAGACATAATAAAGGTTACAACTAAATAAATTATTTCAACTACTCATTTCTAACGAAAGTCAACACCAGTTGCGTCACTACACTATCGACAAAGACTAGACAATATTATCGCGTCGACTGGGTTTTGTTGATTGAACTGGAAAGCAAGATAAGGATTTCAATGTAATCACTGAGACGCTTTCAATGGAAATTCTCAATTTGAAGAAACAGGTAACTTCGTGTTTAGTTGTTCTATGGAATTAAATCACGCTATGGTTTATGGTCTATACTAGATAAGTATGTGTTTAATTTCTTTATGGGCTGTCTGTCCTATATACTTTAACAAATCTTTGATAATAGACCAAAGGCTTTCATTGAGACCGAACCTATGTGTTCATGGTCCTTCGCATTAAGGACATAACTCTTGATCATGAGGATGATCTTATACATGTTGTAAATACTAAAATAACTCTTTCTGATTTATTTGAAATTTATGTAACTGAATAGAGAAACATTGAGACACGGTGTAAAACGAAGTCCTTTAAGGAAGTGAAAAGGGGAGTGGCAGTTTCTATGGGAATCCATAAATTCTTCAGCTGTATATTATATTAGTAATAAGTGAGGCGGCAATATTGTGGAATTTGATCTGAACTTGAACCCTGGGGAAAGACATAGAATTCTTTTTAGTCTGGAAAACAACAAATTTGATATAAAGAAACACGAGTGAAGTTGCGGACAATATTATTTATGTATATAATCTGTAAAAGCTATTTATCTTTCACGCATTTCCAAATACAGAGATCTAGATAATTTAGCCCATTCGATCCACATTTCACTACTACAAACTAAATGCTGAATATTAATACTAAAATAATGTAACATGTATTAATTGACTAGATGGAACTAAAATTCTACGAATTTTCTTGTCACCAAGGTTTATTTTTAACGTGACTTATAAGCGTGTCACTATTTCAAAGTGTAGTTTAACGAACTGAATAAGTTTCGTAACCAAGGAAATTCAAATGTGCAACTACAATGATGCAAATTCAAATCGCCTAATTTAAAACACTGTAACTATTCAACTATTTCGGCGCTACTGCTAAATTTATATGTTGAATAAAAACTAACGAAACATATTTGACAAACAATATCTTAGGTAACAAAAAACACATATGTGTTTAAAAAGACATTAACGTTAACTTTTAAAAAATACCACAGCAACCATAAACAGGTATAAGTACCAGTTGCGACCGGTCGCGCGACCTTGCGGGTACGCAAACATAATCTGAATACGGCGAAGCAAGAAACACAATATCATATTCCAAAATTAGCGTGTTCACTACGGAGCGGGAATATTAATGAAATGTGTGCAAAATGTTCCTAAACTTTATAACGTAATGTGTGATTAAATCAATAAACAACAGCGATAACGGCAGATAGGGACAC
Organism: Sericinus montela; assembly: GCA_029286605.1. Taxonomy (NCBI): domain Eukaryota; kingdom Metazoa; phylum Arthropoda; class Insecta; order Lepidoptera; family Papilionidae; genus Sericinus; species Sericinus montela. Next base: position 4,273,056 of record JAGSMR010000050.1, read on the forward strand.
GGATTACATAAAGACAAAAAGATTCAATGATGAGTCAGACCCGAAAATAGTTGGAATAAAGTAATAGTTTGAAAGAAATAATTATTCGTTAACTAATGTATATCGAATACGCAAAAAAACAGAACTTTGGGAATGATATATGAAAACATTCAAGTAAATATAAATAAATACTTCAAACAGAAGTAGGTAATCTACAATGACAAAAGGTTAAAATAATTGCATTATTTATCATGGAGGTACGAAGCGTAATTGGACAATGACACGAAAAACTTCATTAGGAAACGTCAGATTTTGATATTTCTTATAAATCATAATTTATTGCAAGTGGAACACCACATGAATGACATGTTAAACTCGAATATACTTCTTTACTCTAGTAGTACAAGACTGTCTAATAATAAAATATTTAAACAAATGTTACTTTTCAGAATTTTTTCCATACTTCAAGATAAAGCTCTTTGAAATCTAAGGAGAGATGGAGAGTAATCATCCACAACCTCCGTGGATGAGTGGCGTAAACACCGATTTTCAAGGTGTCGCCATCTCTAGGTCTCGAGTTCGATTCTCAGTCGGGATCCTCGGTCCGGGTCGGGTCAATGTAGAAAAAGCACTTTTTCTACGATTTTTCCAGGTCTGCGGTGCTGGTCTGGGTTAGTTGTTTCCGATTCCCATACCACAACATCGGAGCAATGTATGTGATGATGTACCTATCTATATAGTATTTATTGCACGCTAAAAAAATATTCCAGACAGTTTAAACGTAAATAAATTACATTTAATAGTAGCACAATAGGCGTCCTTATTGCTCCTCGCGATTTCTTCCAGACAAAAACCAAAGGTCTACTACTATCCTACTTATATTAAGACAAATGGTATACTGTTTACGGGGAAGGCGAACAAACAGCCAACTCGATATCAAGATACCGATCGACGACCACAATGTATTACAAGTGCAGTGTAATTCCTCCTCTTTTGTAACCAACAAAAGAGGACAGAATTTGGAGCGAGAGAATAGTAACAATAAACAAATATATATCTTCACGCAATTCCCAATAGAGGGGTAGACAGAGGTCTTGGCTAGACAATTAAGTCCCTTTAACCCACCTTCCACCGAAGATATCTTCGGGACAACGAGACAGGTGGTAAGCCCGTCGCCGTCTTTATGTCCAAGCCAACGATATAATTCGTACATAAGTTTTTTTGAAAAACCCATTGGTACGAGCCTGCCACCTGGGGATCGAACTCGCGTCTCTTGACTCGAAATTCCGACCACCCAACCACTCGGATATCGTGTATCGGACATGTGGAGCGAGCGGGCCCTGAAAATAGCTATTCAGAAATGTCATTCATTTCGGAAGTAACAAAACGCTATTCTATAGTTGTGATGAATAACAAAATTCCAAATGCACACACACACATAATCTATGATACACAACCATTATTTACGTCGCTTAAACGATACAGATCCAGGACGAATGGCCGACCCCTGCTCTTTAAAGGCGGACGTTAAGAGATACGAATTCGCAACCGGGCGTAGCTAAATTAGTACCCTGCGTAATGATACACGTGACATTTTAAGAGTCTGCCGCCTCGTATGTCACAATGCTTACTTAACGTACCGAAAAGACTGCGGAATATTTTCAATATTAATTGTAAAATGCTAATATGATAAAATGAAAATATAATATATAATAAATTATAAATAATAGTACGATAGCCGAGTGGTTGGGTGGTCGGAATTTCGAGCCAAGAGACTCGAGTTCGATCCCCAGATGGTAGGCTGGTACCAAAGGGACTTTCAAATAAATTATGTACGAATTACATTGTTGACTTGGACATAAAGAAGGCGACGGGCTCACCACCTTATCTTCGGGAGGAAAATATCTTTGGAAGGTGGGCCAAACGGAGTTGATTGTCTAGACTAGACCTCTGTTTACCCCTGTATTGGGAATTGCGTGAAGATGTTTATATATTATTTTATTTATAAATAAATAAATAGTGGCGAGAGCCGAGTCGTTGAGGACCCGAGTATGATCCGCAAGGCTTGTACCAAATGGTTTTTCAAGTAACTTATGTACGATTTATATCGTTGGCTAGGACATAAACACGGCGACGGTCTCACCCCGTCACTGACCTGTCTACCCCTATAGAAATGGGGTAAAATGGCGTGAATATTTTTTTTAATATTAAAAATATTGAACAATACTCATTCGTAATAGATCTTCTCGTGACAATCCTTCGATTCCATATTTTAGATTTCACTATTTCGTTTGTTATCAAGACGTTCGATAAAACGGCAATAATAGGCTAAGAATTATAAGTTCATCGAACGATAACTTTATACAATTTATGTACCTACAAAATGAATTAAAAAGAAATTCAAAAACTTTAACAACTCCAAAATATGGGAACGGAATGTTTTGAAGATATTCATTTAAATTGTGTTAGCACGATATATTATGAAAAAATATATATTATATTATTAAAAAACATATCTTCACTTTATTCCCAACAATGGAGTCTACGGTCCACATACAATGGAGTAGACCGAAGTCTACTCCATTGTTGTCCTTTCGACCCACCTTTCAACGAAGCCATTCTTTTGAACCGTGACAGGTGGTAAGTCTGTCGCCGTCTTTATGTCCAAGCCAATGATATATGTGAATTGTACATAAATTTTTAAGCCACAGATACGAGCCTACCTACGTACGATCGAACACGGGTCCTCAACACCGAACCAAACGGCTATCGTGACGTTTTACATTACATTAAAACAAATTTATTACATTAAAATCGTCAAATCTCAACAACTATTGCGACATTAATTGTGAACCGGCCGTAGAGAAATCGATTTTGAAACGGCCGAAGCGGACAACAAGTTGCACTTGTAGTAGACATTAGCCGGTAAGGATTTTTTTATAGAGCGATTACTCTAATAATTATCGAATGTAATATTACATAACTCCGACAGCGCGCAAAACTTGTATTGCATTTTGGAATAACGATTATAAATATGCGGGAATACCACAAAAATAGAAGCAACATACAAACAAACGTAAACAGCAGATTACTTTCTTAAATATATATAAAAATTTAAGACAATTCTTTATACAGAGCCAACACATATAAAGCCATGAAATTTATAAAAAAAAATTGACGTCTTTAACAAATACAGACGGATTTTTTAAGTAAGGGTATCTAAAAACATATTTGAAATCGGTTTCGGATTAACGCGTAGGTCAAAAAGGTGACATTTGTATAAATTCAAAAAGCCCAATATGTTTGACTCTCCAATAAACCCCACGCAATAATAACATCGTAAAAATACTAAATACGAGTTTATGTTTACGTCTGTAAATGTTTACGAATAAAACGCATTCTCGCACAACAGTGACAGAAGTGCGCATTACGGGTGATTGACTCAATCACAGGCAGATAATAGAAGCGCGCCACGTGGGCGGTGTGAATCAGTTGGGCCTAGAAAAAAATTTGTCACGCTTACGCTAGCAAACGTTCATTCACTGCTACTTACAGCGTAAAGATGTAGCATATATGTATATGCTACATCTTTATGATGTTACGCTGTCTGTGATTACATTTTCCTTTTCTAAAAATCTATTTATTTTCTTTTTCACATCTTTATAATGAAACATTTTAGCAATTACATGAATAAATTTCTTCACGCATAGTATCTGACTGGGTTGCCAGGTAGAACAGGACGCAAAGTGTCACGATCCCTACATACCTGTTAAGCTTCTTTCAAATTCATCATTTTCATCATACACGCACGTCTAGCTACTCTTGAATCTACCCTCTTCGAGCAACTTGCACACATGGTCTTCGAAAGTTAGTCTCGGTTAATCTCAACCCTTTTTAATATTAATTTATACGCGCTATATACTTTTTTCATCACTCGCTCAACGTGTCGATGTCGTCGAAGCACATTTTAGCAATTGTAAATAAATAACAATGTATTCAAACAAATTGCCGCTATCCTATCAACCACAGTAAATTTTTACCCGCAACACATTTCATCAAACCAACGAATAACTGTCGATACATATACCGATAGACGGTAGAGAACAGACGATGCACAGTTTATTTACGATAAAATGCAAACTTTGCAAATACAGCTACAGAAGGGAAACGCTAAGCTATAGAGTACATAGTTAAAACAAATAAAAGTTAACGGCGAGGGTTATTAGCGGAGTGAAAAGGGTAAAGATCCAAATGTACCATTAACATACATATTAAGCAAGTTAACTTCAAAGTGCACAAAACGAAAGAGAAGAAAGAACAAAAGAAATTACTTTCATTTCTTTTCTTTTTCTTTTCATCGATATCAAAAAAGGAGCCTTATTTTGACTACAAAATATTATATTCATTCTTAAACACTACCAGAGTATTATTTTTTACAATATATTGAACAAAGACACACTTCGTTGAATGCCAAAGTAGGATTTCCCGTGACCTTAACATGAGAATAAGTGTATCTTACGTGGGTAAATAATTATATAATACATATAGACATCAAACATATATTTGCATCTAGTGGGATTCGAAACCACAACCCTCAGCTTCGATGCCTGGGATACTGTCAACGAGGTTACGGGGCCGTCAAATTACCCATATATTAAAATTCTGTAAATTTATCATTTAAACAACAACCTATTCAATACAAATGAAAGCTCTGCGTCGTTCAAATAAGTAAAAAGCAAACACTCGGATAAATGCTTACTTAACAATATAGAACTTCGCCTTAGAATAATACAGGGATAATGAGGGTCAGGAATAGACAAACTTAAATATATCCTATATATATTTGCTGCAGAAGCAATAGAAGTGAACTTTATTTAAACACAATTTATATTTTAATACACAAATTCTTAAAGTTTTCTCTACAAAATTGAGGTACTAAAACGTCTGATTGCAAAATCCGAGTTCGTAAAAGAATACAGAGAATGTGCGATACAATAAAAAAAAACAAACACTCAAAAGTTCTGTTCTTTTCTTTAAGCCATCTTTAAATCTTCACTTTTGCGTACGACAATAAAGAACGCAAATATGAAAGTTGCAAATATTCTAACAGATAACCACAAAATGTTTAGATAAAGAAAACTAACAACTTAGGATCTCATTCAAATAATTAAAAATACCGCTACAATAATTTACCCATCATTTCCTTAGACAATATACAAATAGCGTGCAAAAAGGTAATTGCTAAAAACTAAATCCAATCTAAGCTGTAAGCGGTTAGGTAGTTCCGAGTTTTCGTTTAAAGGCTGAAGTTTATGACTAGGAAAGCATAATCGACTCGGTATGCAAAACTTCAAAAAATAAAGGGAAAAGTGCTAGTTTCTCCTATTAATGGTAGTTGCAATAGCCATTCTTTTTATGAGCGTAACACGGGGAAGCTAGAGGTCGAGACATTTTTGTTCGATCCACAATTTACAAGACTGTCGCAATCTATATGTCCAAGCCAGTGGTACAAGTCCTACATATGTTTTGAAACAAACAGACACTGGTATGTGCCCATCTTCAGGGGATCGAACTCTGGTCTCTTGAGCAGACCACTCGCCTATCGTGACAATTATTGTAGTTGTTTATCTAATAAGGTATATAATAAGGTATATAATAAGGTATAAAATAAACAATAATGAAATATCAATTTGAAATAGTTAAACGTTGTTAGCGAACGAAGGGAAAATATAAACTCATAAAATTTCAACATTGGAATTGAAAAATAAACTTCCATATTCAGCTTTCCGAGCTCGGCGGCAATTCGCTCGAACAACAAAAAACAAATCCAGCCTGCTATTCGTTACGTATATACAGTAAGGACGACTGGCCGTCCATTCATTGGTTGAGGTCGGTGTAAATGAAACTGAATACCCGCTGCAACAAAGTTTCTTATTTTCCGAGTAAATAGGAATTGTTCTACAGAATCCGGAGTTTTACTATTAAAAAAATAAACTAAAAAGAGCTAACTCAGAACTAACATGAGAGCAAAGTTCTTAAAATGAAGAAAATAATAAGTCAAAAAAAAATACAAATTGTGTAATTATGGACAATTATAAAAATAAAATAAAACCCGATGCGGTCTAAATGTATGAGACGGTCGTTTTACACGTACCATGCATAGAACACATCATCAATAACATTCTTATTTCAAATGTTAAATAATTGGGTGCCCAAGCATCACTCGGTGAGAAACAAATAGCGCTTTAGTATATTTAAATTAACACTTACAATATTAATTTCAACAGACGTAACACTACACAGGTAAACTTATAACTGTCTTTGACATTTACATGTAGATACAAAACAAAGTACCAATTGGTAAAGTAGTTATTGAAATTACAATATATAATACTCGTATATAAATGCAATATTAGCACGTCTAAGTATTAAGTTACTACGTAATGCGATAAAAAGCTTTTCATAGAGGGATTCTTATTATTTTTTACCGAATAAAGTCTTTTATTACGTTTGTATATGCGAAATATTATACTAATACGTTACTGTAGCAACGGTAAAATTAAAGATGTACTAAAAAATTTACTTGTTAGATATATTAAAACAAAACGAGATAATAATAGCAAACCACATGTCCTCACCAATCACACAAAAACACAGCGAAAATCCATTAGACAGTGACGCAGGCTCAACCGTTTGCGGCCCGTGTCAAACCCAAAGGATAGAACTGCGCTCGTTAAGTACGATTTCCCACAGGACTCGCTTCCATCCCAGCGAAGCGGTCTCGGTTATCGACCGACGCGAAAACTAACTGAACTCTGACCCATTTACCGACAAGAGATCACATATATTATTGGAAATCACATTTGAGTCATAATTTTTTATTTCCTGTGTCACTTTTAGAAATTTTACAATACGGTGTACATTATACCTTTTACGTTCTTACACATACACAACATAGTCTAACCCACGATATACATAGAAATCTACGACTTTACATGCTTTTTCATAGCGGTATACGTCGCCGTAAATCCTTAGCTCCGAAAATCTAAGTCTCATTCGCTCCATCATACATTGTAACATCGGGTCCAACAAAGGAACTAATAGTAAAATATCAACATTATGACAAGAAAGTGTTATCTGTAAATCTTATCTTATATATTGTTTGGTATTTATAAAAAAAAATCTTGATGAATGAATTTATCATTCACATCTCGCATCTAAAAAGAGAAAAGAATACAATAATTGAACATTAACAAATAATTACAAAATAGTTTAATTAAAAACGTTGGCAGTTTAAGTCAAAAAACAGTTAATAAGTCTCTAAAATTCACTTCAATAAAGTCGTAACACTTACCTATCTACAGGCAATTGTTAATCACACATTATGATGAAAAAAGTAGCATAAATTTATGCTACTTTTTTCATCATAATAACACATTATGATGAAAAAAGTAGCATAAATGGGCCACTTATTTAGTGAAAGAGTTGTTATATCAAACAGGATAGTAAGTATTCGTATATTTGTCTCCAATTTGTAATTTTTAGTTCAAATAAACATTATCATTAAAATTACGTTACAATCAAAGAATAGACGACGTGTTAAATAGTTTATATTGTAAAACATTCTAGGAAAATTCCAGATTCCGTCAGCTTAGGAGATAAGATTATTTATTGGATAGTAGAAAATGTTGTTATAGGCACTTTGCTTATCCCATTTAATTCCCTCGAAACGGTTTACAAATTCAATAAACGAAACCAACTCAAATAACCCTTCGATACCCAAAGCCGTCTGCCTGAGTACCTCCCGAAATTCTAAAGTAGATTGTAATGCTCCTAAACTAATTTAATTCGAATGAAAACTACTCTTGAACCTAATAAATAGGAAATGGAAAAGGCGAAAACGTATAAAATATAATAAACCAATAATTTCTACGTTCAACGCCTTAAACGAGCCTCGAACTACAGCAACGAACTGCAAAATCAATAAATACACAGGAAAACTTCTTTTTACCTTGTTATAAATGTATCACCAGTCCCATCTACTATGTTCAGTGAAGCTAAAAACTCAACTATACGAGTATGTATCGTTCACAGACGCAGCGATGGTACTTAAGTGAGGAAGAAGTGCACAATATACTAGGATCAGATCGTATGTTTCTATTCAGAAACATTAAACGTCCATATTTTTTTTTCTCTAAAAGATATCTGTATGTTCCATCCATTTCTCTACAAAACATTTATTTTTATTAGGATTAATTTTTATTATCATCATCAGATAACAGTTAACCACCAACTCAATTATAACACGACGAAAAAAAATTTAAAACTATTTCCTGTTTTTAAAAACTTTTTTGCGTGTATGCTCTTTTCGTGATGCTCAAGCATCAAGTCCGCCTTAATACAACTGTATGTAAAGGGAAAATAAACAAATAAATTTAAATCGATCCTCTCTCATCGACTTGTACCAGATCCAATGCAATATTTTACTATATTCTGACAACATTTTGCTTCGACACATTGTAAATTATTGCATCATAAGTTTGAAAGTAAAATAGACTCTAGTATTTCTACATACGAGATCGAACCCCGCTGTTACAATAAGGCGTCTAGCTTAGCTATGAATTTTAATTGCGCGCTAGATACTAAAGACTTCCTACGTAAATATGCTGCGTCTCATACGTAATGAAGCATGAAGATAATCACATCGGAAACAAAGTAAATCATACAGTAAACGGCAGCTATTACACAAGATAAATTATATTTTTGATAATTAGCTGGAGATATTGTATGTATCTTTTTAATTGCAATCAGACTGGTTGTTTTTAATTATCACAAACATATAATCAATTTCAGAAATTCGAGGCATAAATATGTTAATTACCCCGAAAAATGGTCCTATACCGGCGTTTAAAGATAAAACCGCTACAACTGGACTCTCTAGGTTACTTTCACTTTTATAATACTAATAAGTTGAAATTAACAGTAACAGTCAAAGCATTCAACAAACATTGTTGTAGACATATTGATTTTCCACAGATTAACACAGTTTTATTATTGACTTTCAAGATTATATCATGACATTACAAGTATGTACAAATAGATGATCATAATAAATATGGAAACTTCCTCGGGCACCGCACGACAAATAGACAAGAAAAACAACGAATACAATAAATATTCACAGCACCTACACATTCCATAACTAAACGTAGGTATGATAGAGCGTTAACTTTGCGGAAATAGAATGGCACTTATAAACTAAGGTAACTGTTTGTATACTAATGAAACATAAGCAACGAAAATACCATTACTATTAACATATAATCTCACGATAGCCGAATGGTTGGGTGGTCGGAATTTCGAGTCGAGACCCCAAGTTCGACGTTCGTGCCTCAGGTGGCAGGCTCGTACCGAAAGGTTTTTCAGAAAACTTATGTACGAATTATATCGTTGGCATGGACATAACGACGGCGACGGGCTGACACGTTGTCCCGAAAATATCTTCGGTGGAAGGTGGGTCGAAAGGACTAATTGTCTAGACTACACCAATCATAATCAAAGCCAATAAAGGGCCGATGAAGTATCATGATAAGTTTAAAATTTTCAGATTGGAATAGGAAAATAGATGGGATGTAAAAAGATGATCAAACTAAACGAACTAAAGCTTAACACGAGGGCACATTAGTTAGTTGACGATATTTCTCAATGAAACCTTTACTGCTCCTTATCACTAAAACTTAAGAAACGACAGTTGCTATGACTTATTATATTCTATGGACGGACGTAATCGTTAATCTTTCAAGCCGTGACATCTGTCAAGATGTTCCACTGCGGCGTACATTTAACGCCTAGGAAAATCGATTATGACAATGTACTTATTGCATGTATTGTCACTAGCGTACTTGTATAATGCCTTAAAAACCTTAACATAGCCGTTCGGAGCAAGTGGACTAAAAAAATAAGATTATATTTATACTTCATTTAAATTTTCATAAACCTCGAATAATAACTTCAGACTATACTATAAGAACGAGAATTTCTACGAAATAACTCCTAAAAAAGTAAACGTTAAGCAGCTTAAAAATATCTCGAAAGCTTCAAACATATTTAGTAAAATGATAATTCGGCATTTTCAATTAAAGCAAATAAATTATTTTTATTGTGTTATTTGTAATATAATAAATCTAATTATTATTCATCACATTATATATTTATAGCCAATATATAATCAACATAACAATTTATTTTTAATACAATAAATTTCCATTTGTAACATGAGAGAATAATGTACATATTCTGTAAATAATCCAAACGTTACAAATGATGTGAAATGAGAAGTATCATCTTTATACCTAAAATCAAATCATACCTTGTTTATATTTTCCGAAATCATTATTTTATGACCTAAAAAGTATTGAGCGATGAGGGTAAATTCATAAATACGTCCTACACAATCAATGTGACGTGCGTTGGCTGAATTTATGTTTGTCAAAGACGAAACATACAAAGTTGCAACTTTACACAGGTAGATGTTTGAACACATGTCAGATTCGTGAAATAAACATGTTCAAAAAATTTACGAACGCAAACAAAGATCCATCTAGTGTCCAGGTTCTTTTTTAGAAACTTAGGCACGTTACAACTAGGTCTCTACAATTAGATAATTTGCCGTAATTTATTCAATTAGTGTCGAATGTTGCCTAATGCCTAGGCGGTTCAGATGATGTAGCGGAGTTGCGGTAGCACTCGCTCATAGGAGAATGTGAAATCATACGAGTAAATGAACCAGTATGTCTAGCATAACCATCTTTAAAACCATTCATCAAAACATACATATATCAAACAAGCTCATCCTATAGAGCTGATTTTTTTATTATTCAGAATAAGTTATTATTTAATAATATATAATATTTTTTTATTATTACTTCAGAATAAAGTTGTAGCATGGAGTAGTAACTTGACTCTGTTACTTATACAAATAATTTCTCAACGGGATGAAAAAGTCCACTGAAGGATATAGATCTTTCCCATAAATATTTACCACAAAGTACGACAAGCGACGATTGCACTACTAGAGCGGTGTGCGCACGGCCGCTACAACCAGTCATTACTCCGCTTCTGTTGTTCTGATCGATTCTGCATTATAGTTTGGTGACAGTCCGGCCATCATTCAAACTACGGTTAGCCTACTCTTATAACACCCATGGGGAGAAAGAGAAAATCATATATAAGGGAATATAATATCGGCCGTCTATTCTCATACGATACTCCATATCAATACCACACGGTAAATACTACACTCTCGGACACATCTATCGACATACTAATCTATCTCAAAACAAATTCAACACTGCATAAAAACTTATTGCTCCACCTTACCTTTATTTTAGCTGTCAAAACTTGAACACAAGGTGGCCCGATAGATGTGTCTGGTGTAATTTAATTAGACGGATTTATTTTACGATAAAAATATTTTTGGAGAAAAATATAAAATTAAATCAATTAAATCATAAACATGTCTAATGAAATAAAATGGTTTTAATGTTTTTAAATTTCCTGCAAAGGTTAAAAATTTTGACCTTGATACACAAGTCAGACTTCAAGTAGCAAAGTCAGAATTACCAACATCAACAAACTTCAAAGTTATTAACTTATTTAAGGCGACACTTTTAATATCATACTCCTAATTACTTAAGTACAGAAACTGATTTTAAATGATAAATTAAATTTCGCAGCGTCGCATTTGCAACTGAATTGGATTAAATCTAAGTTAATCTCAAATTCTGTCACTCTGAATTACTGCGACATTAAAGAGCGAGCGAAATAGAATGTTACTGAAAAAGAAAATTACATTATAGTAAGAGTTATTTAATAAAATTAACTTATTAAAATTTCGTAAATTAAAAAATATCGCCAGCCAGCTATGTTTTTCCCGTCGCCAAAAACTGACGTAGTGAAGTTATAAAGAATTTAATTCATTCAAAATCTGAAGAAATTTATTTAATTCTTCTATTTTACCCTCATCACTCAACTGCCACATTGGAAATTATGAATAATTTTGACAGAAGAAACGCACAATTTTGTGTAACAGTAATAACCCAACAAACATGTTCTTAATATATTTTTGATACTCAAATCAATATATTAAGAACTTATATAAAAATAAAACTCATGGAATCTTCCAGTTACCCAACCGGGGAAAACAACAATGGCCTTCAAAGGTCAAAACGAATGTGACGCGTTTACATAAGTTTTGCATCGGCCTTTACGACGAATTTAAATTCCTATCGATACCACGCCACACAGCCACTAAACTAAAATCGAAGATACACTCTTTTTGTACGTTTTTTTCGTTTGAATTTCTTACAATTATATCAGATTTTGTAAACCCAAAACTAAAATCATTATACATAAAGTCAACATGCATACTTCGTCGGTTCTCTATATTAGAATAGGAAATAACAGCAAATCCTTATTTATCCTATCTCGCATTTGCCAGGAACTTATTGAAAAAAACTCATTTCCCAGAGACAATCTTTTGTGAGCTCCTGCTCAGTGAAACTGCCAGTGACCTGAAAACGTTGCAGGTCACAAGAAAAGCATCGTTATGATGAATATTTTACGTCTGTTGTACTGTTTCAACGGCTGCGGTCAGATTTGTACATTCTATATAGATTTTTTTTCTTAGAGAACAATTCTTGGATCAAACAAATCCTATGGCAATTTAAAGATGATATTATAATTAGATATCTTAATACAGTTTAAATACTGAATAAATTTTAATAATGATGAGAAACGAACAGCATCAAGCCACAGCCTAACTATAACCTCTGCCCAACTTATCATGCCATGTTTAAAAATCCTACAAATCCTTTCTCACTATCTCAATTTTTTATCCTACTGGCTTAGCACTCTCGACACCCCGGACCACCACTGTAAGGAGTCGTGAGAGCATAAGCTATTTATTAAGTTAGTATTTATCAAAGCGGAGCTGATTTATACAACTCCATGATAATAATTATCGAACAATTTTTTTAGTGCAATTTTATTGATTTTTGAAACATTGTGCAATTTTTTTTGTTATTTGTAGTCTCTTTAATTTCGTAACAATATAAAACTATTTGCATATTACAATGGACAGAATTGACCTGTCACGTAGTCCCAAATAAACTTCGTTGTGTCGAAAGGACTTCATTGTCTAGACCTCTACTAACCCCAGTACGGGAAATTGCGTTGAAAATATAAAAAAGACAATATATTAACTGTTGTCCCGTATAAAATTAATAAACAAAATGTTGTTTGCAACAAAAACTGGGAGCCATAAAGCTAATTAAATCGAGGCACGCGCAAGCTCCTTGTGGTCACCATAACCGGACAGCCATGATATCAATTATGCATTCCGTACAATAAGTTATCTATCCGTCGCATTGATTAGTACGTTTGTTTGTTTCTTCGATGGCTTTTAATGATATTTCAGCACAGACTTTTAATTACACACAGACATTTTAAAGTATAATGTATAGAAAATACATGATCTCTGATTCGATGGTGGCCGGCCGATGATTATTTCTGAATCCATTACAGAAGTTCTTCTACTTACTTTGGGATAAGAGCAATGTATGTGACGTCGACCACATTTATATATGATAAGGTTATAACTTGCAACGTCGTTTTTTACAGTCCATAGTCTAATCTATTAAGTTATTGTTGCTTTTAGATGAGAGAAGGAATGATAATCATAAACTCAAACAAAAGTTTAATGAACAGGACTTCCATTAAACAAGAATAATTGCCTCATGCCGTTTTTATGCAGCATTGTTCTCATAACGTATTTAAACACAATATTGTAGTCATGTTCGTACGCCTCAAGGCGTAGTCAATGTGTAGTTATTGTATTGATAATAGCAATGCGTAGACGACCCGATAGCCTAGTAGGCAGGAAAGCTAACTTCAAAGCTGTATTGCCGATTCTAATCCTGCTAGAGACAGATATATATGTGTTGACTATGAATTTTTCTACTTGAGTCATGGATATTTATATGTATACATGGAAGTACGTAAATATATAAAGTATATAAGTTTATTGTATGATCAACTTTGATGCTAAGATGGCAAAAGGCTCAACACTTGTCACGTTGTCCCTAAAGAGCTTCAGTGAAAACAGTGGCTAGATCCCTGCCTATCCCGGTATTGGATTTGGTGATATTGGTGAATAAGAATTGCTATAGCGCTTTCATGAACAGTAAACCTCATTACAGGTTTCCAAGCAGTATTAGTAACAACCCAGAATTTAATGGCACATTTCCCTATTAGTCGTCTTTTAGTAGAAATATTCATAATAGTATGAAACTATTATAAATAATTTCATAAGCAATTATTATTAACCTTTTAATCAAATAATTGTAATACTTTTTTTTGAACTGTCGACTTTTGAGGTCTCATCCGTATAAAAGTCTTAATCATAATAGTAATATGTGATTGTGAAGTATTTAAATCCAAGTTAAAGATTTTTAAGATTTCTTTCAAACTAGGTCAAAAGCTTCTTTCGTTTACATCTCACAAATTTTTCCATTTCAGCCACATTTCACACAATTTTCCTTATACCTTGATTTGATACGTTAATATTTTATAATATGGAAAAGGTATTCTCACGGTAAAATGAATACGATGAAATTAACAAATAATCGATTCCTACTCGTTTATATCCACATTCTTTAAGATTATATAACAAAAAAAAACACATTTCATTTAAATAAATATTACTAGCCGGTCCAACTTGAATTCAATAAATACAAACCACGTGATTTTTTTTTATTTAACGTATTCCACAACTTAGAGTTCTCCCACTCTAATCCTCTCAAAGCAATCTCTAAACAAGACTGAAAGAAGGATAACACTGGCACAATAAAGAAAAACAAAACAAATCACGAACACCGATTCTAATGGCACGTGCTATTCGAAATTTCAATTTCGTTCGACGAACGTGCAGCACAACGGCGTGGCAGTACGCGACTGCCGCAGCCCGCGCGCAGTCTTTAAGGCTGCATAGCTCCAGATCCAGATTAAAACACTACCTTTACATTATTAATCCTAACGCGTAAGAAGGATAGGTGATAGAACAAATCATTATCAATTCTGCCGACATATATTTATAAATAAGTTTATTATTTGTATAAATAAGCCTCAACTCCGCATACTCTGACTCCATGGCAAAGATGCCAACTTCCACGGAAGTAACCTAATAATATTTCGAATGTTTACAAAGTTTCTATATCTATTAGAAGCTTTGTATTCCCAGTGCCTTATCAGACTTTTGAACATATTGAAATAAAAATATTATTTTTATACATACTTAAAACACTGTAAATACTCTAATGTAAACAATAAATAAATCGTTTAAAAACAATAAAGTGCCAACACGTACACGTTAATACACTAACCGCTGAGAAACACTTGAACTTGATTCGTGGTCAAGTAGTACATATAAAATGACCACGCCCGTAGCCATACGTGGGTAAATACTCGCGCAACATACAAAGAATTAATTAATCTTTTGTTTGTTTATTGCTCACGAAATAAACAAACAAAAGATTAATTCCGTATCGTTCATCGATCTCCATGATATGATAGCATAAAATTGTCGTTTCTGTAATATACAATGATGTAATCTTTTGCAACTGGGTTTAGAAGCCAACTATGAATAATCGACATTAAACCTAAATTATATATGCTCGAATTCTAAAGAGCTTCAAGCTATTAAATATTGAAAAATTGATCTTAAATGTTTGAAATGAAAAATTCAAACGGGTTTGGGTAAACAAAATACAATTCATTCAATAAATGTTCAAGAGGAAAATGTTATCAAAGATATTTTTCATTTTCGGTGTGTTATTTTCATACGCTACATAAAATACAATATTCCAAATTAATTACGTAGCTTTTATTAATTACATTTTCAAGTCTGTTTAGATTAGAATATTGTAATTGTTAATTGCCAGTATACATTTAAGAGAATCTTGGCAACCCTTCTGCGGTGCCGGTGGATAAAACGCGAATTGTAATAATTATTTTTTTATTTATTTAGGTACGATATTTCAACATATGGAATAGTTCAATGAGAGTTTGTAGTTTAAAAGATATGGAGCCAAATGTTATTCGAAGCCGATTTATATTTATATAACTCTTATTACGACGAGTTGTTAGAGATTATGTCGAGTGTCTGCGAATATTGTTCTTTTCAAATTGAAAGCTAAGTAATATCACGAGAGACATTTCGTTCCAGGAGTGTCGCGAGTGGAGGATAAGAGTAAAACCTTGACAATCTACATGATCGATTAAATTAGATGAAATGCCAAAAACGCTGGCGTACTCCTGCGTCTAAAGGTGCGAGGTGTATTTAGGTTCTTGTTAGGTCAGTTTTTTACTGAATGAAACCTTTTGGATAAACTACATCTTATGGGAGCTCTGAAGACGTGTAGTTACTTAAACATTTTAGGAGATGTGGAATAAAAAAGTAAAAGGCATTTCTTTTCAGGCAAATATTAGTATCTCATTATAGGAGTTTTCATGCATCTGATTTGTTTAGATCTTTATGGTTAATAGATATTGAATAACTGTGAAACGTAATAGGAATTGAAGGTTTTGTTTATATTTATTCAATTACTTGTAATTTAAGATCACTTGATACCAGAGCTTTACTTCGTCTTATCGGCAAAGAAAGTCCGATGCTTATCCAATTAGAGAGGATTAAGTACTTATTTCGTTGCCTTCTGTTCCGCCCACGGTACCGGCCATGCTGTAAGAGGGGTGGAGGATAGGTGGGAGATCTACTTAAAAGTCAATCACTACCAAATAATAATTGTTTAATAAATAAGCAATAATTTTTATATACATCTGATTACATCAAGATTTCTCACGTAACGTGAGAAATCTAGATCCTGAAATATCTTAAATGATTTTTAAAATAAGAAAATTCAATATCATTTTAGAATTTTTATTTTTTCTATTCGGCATAACTTAATTTCCTCCCGAGACATGAGAAATAAAAAAATGTACAAATCAGTCTTTTCTTATTGTATATTTTTTCCGTCAGTGTCTCTTAGAGCCTAATGTTATTTGCCTTATGTTCTAAGAGAAAACGATCGATCGTAAGAATCGGTGGTAATTTCTATAGGATATTTATACTAGACTGGTCGTATAGCATCTGATGCTTAATACGACTGTCTTTTTTCTCGTTTAATAAGAATGTAAGAGTTAGCCTTACCATTCAACGAGAAAATGCTGCAGGCGTCCATGCGACTGTCGCCAGGAGAAGTAGGCCTTTCAGACGACAATTTTAATTTTAATATTGACGGTAGTGTACTTCTACACTGACGTTGCAGAGTTAACGCAAAATGAGTTAGGTGGTGAATTACAAATTGTAACGAATGTCAATTAATTTACTGTTTAACTAAAATTTTATCGAAGGACGGAGCACAAGATGTAGCGACGGCAAGCACAATGTTGCGGGGCGTCGATGGATGCAGGTGGCACAGGATTGTTCTATGTGGCAATCATTGGAGGAGGCCTGTGTTCAGCAGCGGTCCTTTCATATGCTGTTATGATGATAATGATTCGAAATGAGCGTAATAATTAACCTCTTTTTTTATATTTTCTTTACACAGTTTCAGTTACCGTCAGGACCTTGCGTGATTAGCATCGCTTGCGTGTGTTCGATTCCATACAAATTGCTAATTCTCAGCAAGTTTAAGACATTTTTTTTTTTATTTTCAAAAAATTCAACCAGTAACATATGAACAATTGTGACGTGCGCAGTGACAACACGCGATGCGACTGCGCTAAATATGCACGGTAGCATTGTTTCCGCGCAAAATTAACTCAAAACTGTTACGCGGAAACGTCACCGTCACAGAACAAAAAAGTTAAGTCAAACGGTTTTATCGTACCGCTCGTTCCAACCAATATCGGAATAGATAAGTATTTATTTAAATTAACATGGTTTCCTCGGGAGTGTCTCCCGATTCAGATTTAAGTCACTCGACAACTTCGGCGACTTGCTAT
The DNA here is from genome assembly GCA_029286605.1 of Sericinus montela. Lineage (NCBI taxonomy): Eukaryota > Metazoa > Arthropoda > Insecta > Lepidoptera > Papilionidae > Sericinus > Sericinus montela. The sequence continues at coordinate 4,291,095 of JAGSMR010000050.1, forward strand.
CGTGTCTTATTTTTTATAATAATACACATTCAAAATATAAATACTCAAATTAAAAATTACCACCACATTAAAAATAAGAATATACATTCTGTAATCGTTAGTCGTTTCATAATGAGGTTCCGGGGAGGAAACATGCGAAAGAAACTCGGTAGGTATCCTTTTTTTGCTCACTTTCTTTTTGTATAATAATACAGTATTAAGATTTTTTTTTATGTTTTCTTAAAATAACTTGGGAGCGATTTCCTCATTCCGATATATATTTTTATCCTTTAATTAATCAATGTTGATGTAAAATATTTCATCATCCCATCTCATTATCTTCCTTATAACCATAAAAGAACATAGAAGATATCAAAGAAATTCATAGATTAGTTACGAGAATCTTCGTAAATTAGCAAGCCACCGGTAAAAGCATAGAATATCAAAGCATTGAATGACCATAATCATAGCCATTAGTAACAATCATTTCACTTCTAAAATTAAAATACATGTTCGTATATTTTTCCTAAAACAAAAAAAGTATTTATAACTAATTACAACAAAATGACCTCGAATTACACCATTTGTAAAAGCCTTACAGATTCATGGGATTCTTGTAGTGCTATTCACACTTCGAGTTATTACACTCTCTTTAAAATACATTCATTTAAAAAATCGCAATCACATAAATAGAAATTATAATTGACTTAAAACCACCTAGCCGACCCATCCGTTGCCAACAGAGAAAAATAAACCTTCGTCCAATTTGAATGGGGCATCGAACCGACACCGAGATCTGAACGAGGGTGCGTTAATTGAACTGCGAATGGGTTTAAACACGCCTCGGGCGGTATTCGGCTATGGGTAATAATATATGATGAGATTGATGTACAAGAATATAAATAAAAAAACAGGTTCAAATCGGCCTCGAATAATGCTCTTACAAAGTATCCAATATTGTCATTATAGGCGGGTAGTCGTGTGCACAACGAAAATAGAGAATAAAACAATACTAGTGTTTAATAGATAAGAAAAAATGATATACAAATGAAACAAAAGAAATACAAATTTATTGATTTATTACAATATTAGATAACTTATTGATATAATATTTAAATTTACTAATATAAAACAAATTTAAAAGTTATAATTTATATAAATATGAAAGCGTAAATATGTGGAATATTTAGGCTTTCAAATATATAAAAAATAAATATCTTCACTCAATTCCTAATTCAGTGGTAGATAGGGGTCTAGTCTCGACAATTAAGTCCCTTCCATCCACCTTCCATCAAAGATATTTTCGGGACAACGTGACAGATGGTGTGCCCGTTGCTGTCTTTATGACCTAGCCTTTACGTATGTTTAAGTTTTTGAAAAACCTATTGGTACGAGCCTTACACCTGGGGATCGAACTCGGGTCTCATGACTCGAAATTCCGACCACCCAACAAATCGGCTATCGTGACTAGGCTTTCAAATTATTAAAAAATGGACAAAGATAACCAGGTACGACATCTAAACCATAAGGTATGATGTATCTCCAATTAGGACGAAAATTTCGTAAGCATATTCGTCCCTAATGAAAAATCATTATCACGACAAACAATTATTTTTTGTGCGTCGTGTGCCTCCTGCTCCTAAACGGTTGCAATTTTGTGAATTTTAAAGTGAGTTCGTGAATAAAATTGATTGAAATTAAATTGACATTTAAACCAGGAAGCATCACCTAGTCTAACAGCTTTTACTAAGTATTTCGAGCCCGCTAATATTATAAATAAATTTTAGGGTTTCTGTGCTCATTCCTACTCCAGATAAACTTTATAACTTTATACCAAATCACACACATAAATTTGTACAAAAATTTTCTCATTCTCAGTCATTTAAAAATTAATTCCTCATTAAAAAGTCACGATAGCCGAGTGGTTGGGTGGTCGGAATTTCGAGTCAATAGACCCGAGTTCGATCCCCAGTTGGTAGGCTCGTACCAATGAGTTTTTCAAAAAATTATGTACGAATATCGTTGGCTTGGACATAAAGGCGGCGACGGGCTCACCACCTGTCACGTTGTCCCGAAAATATCTTCGGTGAAAGGTGGGTCGAAGGGACTTAATTGTCTAGACTCGACCTCTGTCTACCCCTGTATTGGGAATTGCGTGAAGATATTTTTTTTTTTTTATAATTCCTCATTCGCCGTAATTACTATACCCTGAAAAGTACGGCTGACCCAATTCGAAGCGTCCGTGCATGGGGCCCAAAAAACCGTAGATTTGAAACATTATTCTACTTTAAATATCTTCACGCAATTCCCTATACAGGGGTAGACAGAGGTCAAGTCTAGACAATTAAGTCCCTTTGACCCACCTTCCACCGAAGATATTTTCGGGACAACGTGACAGGTGGGGAGCCTGTCACCGTCTTTATGTCCAAGCCAACGATGAAATTCGTACATAAGTTTTTTTTGAAAAACTCATTGGTACTGCCACCTGGGGATCGAACTCGGGTCTCTCGACTCGAAATTCCGACCACCCAACAACTCGGCTATCGTGACTTATTATTCTACTCTACATTGCTAATTATACTAACGAAAGTATTAAGGTTGCGAAGACGTGTTAGAAAGGAATGTATGAAAGCAAAGTGATAATTGGTACGAAGGAGTATACAGTCATAACATAGAAACTTTAAAAATGGAAGCACTGATATCGATTAATCAAAACCGACGACAACGCTCACCCGATTTAAAACTTGTTTCATTTACATACAATCACGCCTCTTTCCGTAGGGGTAGGCAAAGACCACTTCTTAACACCTGCTTCGATCTTGTTTCGCTTCTTCCACTTTTATTATTCCCTTCATACATTCTCTTCGATTTAGGGTACTGTTGATTTGGCCCTTTTTTTGTTTTAATTTAGATTCCAAAATAATTCCATATAAATTTAGAGAAATAAATTTATAGTTCAGGAGTGGAAAAATGAATATGTAGTGAAAAAAACTCAGTTAACAAAAACCTTGCAATATTTATCTTAATTTTAAGCCCATATATTAAGCTCAAGCGATGGGTAAGACAGTGCTTACTGCTGGATTAGTGCTCACTCCTCAGCATTCGTATGCAAATGAGATAGTAGACATGTCTTAAAGCAATCGGTGATAGATTGTGTGGCGGTGGGTTATTTCGATTTATTCTTTATGTACGAGGATGTAAATGAAAAGAAACTATATTCGCAACAATTTTCTTTTTTTGTCATCATTTTAAATATTTTTGGAGCCAAAAACAAAAATTTGTTTTTAATTAAGTATGACATTTAGAACGTCACGATTCCGGTATAAGGTTTAAAAGCATATTTATAAACAGGTTTAAAATAGGTACTAGCTATTTTATTTAGAGAGAGAAGAGAAAAAAAGGTATGCGATATGCATCTGAGGGCTTGCTGCTGTTGCTTGCTTGCAGATCGTTTTTTTTTTACTGTATACTAACAGTCAAAGGTACAAGTTGAAAGTTGAACGAATTTTTTATATACACACACATACATAACGGCCTGTTGAAGTCCACTGCAGGACATAGATATTTATATATAATTATTAATATTTACCTACCCTCTAGACATTGCATTACAGAGATACATTTTTGTATTTTGTATCTAACACCAGCCTTCATACTGAAACCTGAGTAGAAAGCCTTGAGGGGCAGAATAAATTAATCTACGCACACGGCCACCGCTTGCAACTCGAGTTTCTCCTTGAAAGTAATGTTCTTTGCCTGTGTCCATGATAAGATATCCTTGTGCGGAGCACCATACAGAACTAGTTTCAGAATTCCAATCATATAATCTGTATTTTACAACGTATATATCAATATGCCTTATAATGAAAAGCTCTCAGCTATTGAAGACAATTCCATTTCAAGAGTAACTTATGATGACGAATTTTAACAAGTATAACATGAAAATATTCTAAAAACCTAAAAAAAAAAAATCTTGAAACAAAACCAATTAAATTACTTAATCGAGTGCGCTGTAGGGTAAGATTGAAAACAAATAAAGTCACAGCTCCGATATAAATTCATTCGTCGAACCATCTTACGTTAATTTTTCATCAGAGATCCATGTTATCCTAAATAAAAAAAAACTTTCTATTCAAACATCCTGCAGTTTATCTTGTCTCGTACTTTCTACTAAAGTTAGTTAAACCGTATGTATCAATATATCTATCAATTATTACTAATAAAAATTGCTGCTAAATTCGACGACCACCGTGGACGAGTGGCGTACACGCACCAGTTTTCATGATGGGGCCAGCTATGAGGTCATCGCGTGCTAGCTATGAGCACTTTTTGTCAATTGAGATGGGTCCAAGTGTAAAGGGTGCCCTTCTTTGTTTCCGATTCCCTAACACTATTGCTTTAGCTGCCTACTTTGAAATCAGAGCAACATATGTGATGCTCTCCCCACCTATGACATGTATATCAATGGACTTCCAAAGGAAAAAAAAATTTAGCCGAAGACAACAGAGTACAAACTCTGATATTTCGAGCCGGTGGCGACGTCATCACGAAGCACTCGGACAAGGCCGGTGGCACCGGACAGCTCCAATTATCTCCTGTCACGGTGCCGCCTCGTGAGTGCTAGATTGAGGATGTGTTAGTTGGCTGATATTGGCTCGAACTTTGATCGTTGCGAACTGTTGTGCGTCGCTGGTACATCGATGTCCTGTACTTAGGAGCGATCTAGGAATAGAAGCTTCTAATCAAACTATCCTTGGGCATTATGGCAATTTACTTGAATTGAACAGAGCCAAGTGGCACTGAAGAGAACTGAAACGCTGATGATTGATGCTTTATTGATCTCTTTTGTAGTATGCGATAAGTTTAAGTTATCAAATAGGCACACACACACACTAATACACTCACGCGCACATAAGTTGTTGACAAGCAATGGCACTACCAGACACCTCATACTCACGAACATTGGCTCGTCAACGTTCCATGGGATTACGTTCCAAGGTTCTTATTAAACATCCGTCGAAGATCATGTCATCTTGTTCAAGAATTCTATCTGTTCCCACGTACTTACTTACTTATTATTATTATTTATATAAACAACATTTACATACCACGCAAGCACATCTTTAGACAATACCTAACTTTAACGACTGTACTAAATACTTAGACGTGAACATATTTTCTCTCATTCTTGCAGCAATTATTGCGTACATATATACAGCCTAGCACCAGGCTGAAGAAATTTAAAGCTTAAGTATGCAGTGTACGTGCCAAATCTATTCTTAGACAATGGACCCTAATGTTACGTTGGTGGTGTTACATGATATTGATAGCGCTCCGTTGGCAGGGTTGACAGAGCCCTTTTTTCGGATGTTGAAATATTTACAATTGTATCAAAGCACGTATATAGTATTGTCTGACGCTGTCATCCATCAAGTTGTATTTTTACCCTATTTATTAAGTTGGTGATGTTCGAAGCTAAGGTTTGCGGGTTCCAATCCCGCTACAAGCAAACATTTGTGTTAATGAATATGACCGTTTGTACTCGGAGTCATGGACGTTTTCACATATATATGGATATATATCTATTAAAATATGTATTTTTGCAAGTATATTGTACCATTGGCTTGGATACTAAGACAGTGATAGGCTCACCGTCTACCACGTTGTGGCAAATAGACTTCGGTAAAAATTTGGTCGAAATGATCTCTATATGCCCGAATACAGAGAAGATACAAATAAATAAAATCATTACGTGACGTCCCATCAACTCGTACACTAACAATGCATCATCTTAGACCATGAACGCGCATAAGGTAAGTTCAAATATAGAACCGCAAGCGCGCGTCATCAAATCGACTCCACTCCTATCTCCCCGCGTATCAGCCGCCCGTGGACGTCTAGTTAGGATTGTCGTATTTGCGACGATAACGCTGTTTACAGACTCCGCCGGTTGGAAATTTCCCAGCGCGCTATCGCAGAGGCTCGCCGGTGCACTTACGTGGAAAATTCGATATCGGTTTTGATGGCATCTGTCGATCGCATTCAGGAGTTCTTAACCAGTATCGATATATTAAGAAACCATACGTTTTGTAAGATAAGTCACTTTCTATTCTTCGTCTTTGAGCAATAATTTTTACATTTCAAGCTTCTAAATAACTCCCGACATAAGCGTTACGGGTAAACATACCGCCATCTATCGGTCACTGAGTAGTAAGAAGCAAATTCCGTTCAGCCATTCACTCCGCTGTCGATGTGATGAAAAGAACCTTGAGGGCGTATATGTTCTCTATTTTTTTACCGGTAAACTTTTACCGTCTTAAAAAAATGTGGACATAACAAACTAGATCTTACCAGTGTTATGCGTTCATTGAATTCGCCAGAGGCGACCGCAGCCGGTCCAGTTATCGTCGAGTCGATCTCTACTAACAATTCAAGGCCTTGGCTTTAAGCTCATGGGAGAAAGAAAAAAACACTTCAATATACTTACAACATACTATGTAATTCTTATACGCTCGCGTGCGAATACATAATGATAAGGTTATTCCAAATTTTAAGGTTGACGACCTATTCGGATCAATCCCTATTGCATATATTAAACCAACTATATAATATACTTTGAACGCTTTTGAAAAACTATATGAGATTTCCATGTGAAAATTGACTTCTCCATACTAGAATTAAAACCCTCCAAATACCGTTACCGTAGCCTACTATTTCTAATTGAACATTGTCACATCGACGTAAACCTTACACCGAACCAGGACCGCCCGTAACGAACATTAAATCTGTAATGAAACGTCAATACTACCCGCCCCGAAATGGCAACACTCGGAAATTATTCAGTTCTGTTCGCTTCAATTAAGCCCACGGCGGGTTCAATGACCGGGAACCCGCCCCTGAAATATTTCCGGAACGATTTGAAATGGAAATTGAAAAAATTAATGTAGTCGTCTAAATTAACGATTATTGTAACTGTTGACAATTTTTCAAATAAAGACCTCCGTTTTATTATGTTCCACTACAAAAGCACAATAGAATATTTAATATAAAATACCAATAGATGCGAGGTGCCCAAACTATCGTATCTATTCTTTAAAATGGGAGATTGGTAATGTAGTCACGATAGCCGAGGTTGGGTGGTCGGAATTTCGAGTCAAGAGACCCGAGTTCGATCCCCAGGTGGCAGTACCAATGAGTTTTTGAACATAAAGACGGTGACGGGCTCATCACCTGTCACGTTGCCCAAAAATATCTTCGGTGGAAGGTGGGTCGAAAGGACTTAATTGTCTAGACTAGACCTCAACAATATTTTGAATTTCTGAACAGCAACGACCGTCAACTCCTATCCCGAATGGTCCTGAATCGATAACAGCCCTTTCCCTTTCCTCTTTCGTCTACTTACTTCAGAGAAACAAACTCCGGCAAGCTTTTGTTCCAAGAACTTTTACGTTTCTTTACTCTACGTACCTAAACTCCATTACACATAATAAAGAAAAATTATTAAGTACAAATTTTCTTTCGCAACTTTTTATGATTACTGTTCTTGTAACATTTGTAGTACCATGTCTACACAAATAAATTATTATGATTATGACAGAAAAAATACAATAACTTATATTAGCGGAAGCACTAAAATAATTTACTGAATATTTTTGTTGAAATTAACTATCAATTAAACTAACTAAATTAACTACCAAATTAAAAAATCAATTAATAACTAGATTTTGATAACGAGTGATTTTGTCTGTTTAAAATTTTCAGTATTAACACTACAAAATAGACTAAGTAATTGTGACTGAAATTAAGTGAAATATGTTAGTTATCATTCTTAACAAATACCAATACACGGTGTATTTACCTGTCCTGTTTATTAAATATATATAGTGGCATTTCAAATTCACATATGATTTTAAAACGGTAAAACAACGCATCGATGTCACCTTGACATGGTCGTCGAGAGACCACTCCCGCGCGATTATCCAATTGGCGGGAAAACGCGCAAGATGGCCGATTTCAACGTCAACAATAACTGATCCTGTGCTGACGCGCGTAGATTAGGGTAGATTGTGAACTATATAAACTCTAGTTTAAACGTAGGTAAATATATCTCTACTACTACTACGTACTAAAATAAGGAAATAAATGTTTCTTAGAGAGAAATGTAAAATATTGTAGATAGTTTATATGGGATAAATAATAATATTTAAATGTATGTTACAAGATTATTATATTATTTATTAATCTGTATATAAATAGACCAGTGTAGCTTGTTAACATAAAGGAAAATCTATCAATGTTGCTGTAATATGAGAAGTGTATTGGCTGCGCAATCAACACATTACATTGCTTGCTATTGCATCGTGATAATAAATTAAACTTCAAATTATATGAAAATCTAATATGAGTGTGTATAAATATATTAGATCTATAAGAAAAGAATACGCACAGTTACTCGCTACAAGTTTTATATCAGATTTATAACAGATTAAGCGGTAAACAAATTTTATAACTTCACCGCCTATTTAATATCAGCAAATAAACCGATTCAACATGAATACAAACAGCTCTAAATATAAAACAAGATGATAATACTGAGTTCTGTAAACATCAGTATCGCAAGACGATCAATATTTTATTAAAAAGACAGCGATAGACTGAGTAAATAGCGTGTCTCCGAACGCTACACGCAGCGCCATCTATTATGCAGTAGCGGAACGACGTTGTATCGAATCCGTCCACCGTCTCCGCTGGCGCTGTTAGGGTAGATATCTTGGCATAAAGAATTCAAGTTTCAACGCTGCGCGGCGCGATGTCGCATTATAAAATAGTAACCGGTTCTTGGTGAGTATGAATGGAATATGGTTATAATGTTTGCGAACCGGTTTCACTTCGGGACATGGGTGCGGATAGGATAATTATTAACGTGCATACGCAAACTGTGATTGCGTATTCTTTATATCTAAAATATCAGTTAGAAGGATGAGCACAATTAATTATTATTTATAATATAATAAACAAATAATATATTATTACGATAGCCGAGTGGTTGGGTGATAGGAATTTTGAGTCGAGAGACCCGAGTTCGATCCTGAAGTAGCAGGCTCGTACCAATGAGTTGTTAAAAACTTATGCAAGAATTATATCGTTGGCTAGGACATAAAGACGGCGACGGGCTCACCACCTGTCACGTTGTCCCAAAAATATCTCCGGTAGAAGGTGGGTCTGTATTGGGAATTGCGTGAAGATATTTATTTTTTTAACAAATAATATTTGGCTTGCGAGAAATACAACACAATCTTTGCAGAGTAAGCAGAGTGACTAGCAGAGTACTTTGCAGAGTAAGATCACAAACTATAACCGAATATAGTAATTATTTATTCTGATCTGTTATTATAAAATATTACTTACGAACAAAATTTGAACTTATTGTTATATCTTGTACTAAAGTTACTGGGATTGTTGTGCGGTTTCTGTTTGAATTTGGTGTAATCGGCGACAAAGTTAAGAACCTTAAAAATTTTATCGTAAAAAACCACCCCGGCTACGAGATTTTAGATCATTCTTCCATAGCTACCTACGAGAGTCGTAGCTAAGTGTGAGTCGATAAACAATTTACAGCACTATAGGGAAATACACTACCTAAGTCTCTGCCTAATCCAGTGAAAGACTACAATAATTGCTTGCATATATATTATTTAATAACTTGGCACATTTGAGCTTATTTCTCGGAAACAAAAATGATTTGTATAACTTCACTGCAGGAAAAAAGCCTCCCCCATAAGGAAATTATTCTATCATCGCCACGCCTGGCCGGGGGAAACAAGACACATCCAATATATTTAATTGTATGTAATAATTTAATTACATAAAACTTTAAACGTTCGAAATACAAATCACAAATCACGGTATCCTGCGAGCTTGAGGCATAACAGTGTTTTAATTCGTTAGAGACGTTGCAGTGATAAGCAATTTGAAAGCAATAAACCATTTATTGCTTTAAATTATTTACTTTTTTTATCGTTCACAACCCTAACAGTCCACTATTCGAAACAAAAATAAACAAAAGGAACGCCAGCATTCTTAACCGATACAATTTATTTTTAAAACATGGCCTTTTCTCATTAACTCTAGGCTTAAGACAACTACGAAAGGAAAGGAGATCACAGATTCTGAGTGAGAGTTGGTGTTCGACTTTTCGTCTCTTCGAAATAATTCCAGACGACTGGGGGAGTGTATTAATATTGCAAAGTTGAACAGACCGGTATGAAGTATCTGGTACTGACATATCGTATCCACAGTCCGTGAGTAGTAATCCTAATATGGAGGCCTTAGTTGTAAAATAACCGATTGCGAACTATTACGGTGAATGTTAAGTGCCTAGGACCATATACCGTAGTCACACAACGTTAAGCTAAATTCTAGTAAACTTAATACATATACTACAGAGGTAGAATTTATTCATAATAAGTTTCGATCTAATACAGTCACCCCTATAACCTCCTTTCAGTAGCGTATTCAATTTTCCGTCGCAAGCGTATTTCATAGAGGAAATTTATCGTTGCTCCCTCCCCCAACGGCAATTTTATTAAATAACCAAACGACATCGGTTTGCCGCTGCATTTCATTCCATTTGAATTTTCTTTCCGCCAGAAATTAAATTATTGTTACACACCTCAAGCGTAAATTGTATAATGCAGGCGACAAAAAGAACAAAATAAATATGAAATAAAGTTTCACCCTAGGATAAAGCGTGAAAATCGAGACTGTCCCTAGGCAAACGAACTTCTCGGATATAATCCGTATTATTCGATTTCCCATACAGGTGAACAACAGACGATCGCGGAAGCACGTTTAGTTACAATGACATACATTACTGAATATCATAATGAAAACTTAACTTGAGACCCAACTCTGTTCAATACCAATTCCAGAAAAAATAACACGCTTAGAACAATTACATAGTCTAGAGTAATGACATTGCCTAGTATCCTTCAGCGTAAGATTTTGACTCCCATTTATTTTTTACATTTCACCTTTCTTTTCTTGGGTGTCGAATGATGGAATGTAATCGGATGACAATGCAAAAAAAATATCTTCACGCCATACACATACAGAGTTCTAGACAATTAAGTCCTTTCGACCCACCTTTCACTGAAGACATTCTTTGGGACAACGATATACATCGTACATAAGTTAACAAAACTATTTTTGGTATCTTGGAACCAATCTGATGATGAAGTCAGGAGGTTAATTCGGAACTCTTCAGCAGCTACTAGTTAGCCCCTCGAGTTTCGGATCATACAATTAGCTTTGAGTACTATAGATTAAACTTGGTGTCCAGAGTGTGAAAGGGGCAAGAAGTGGGTGGAGGAATGCTTCAGCGACTACCAGTAAAACGCACAAGTGTAGGATTTTTGACAGTTTTAGTCTTACTGAGTTCAAAACATGTATAATATTTCATTAATAAAGTAACAAATAACAATTTTATGAAAAATTCAGGAAACTACTACTTTGTTCACTAACCCCCTAGCATTGAGACTACATTACATTTCAACATCACGTATCATTTTACAGCAAGCCGTAAACTCGATTTAAAAAGGAAACCCTCTACAGACTTAACAGCGACCAGTCTTGATTCGGTACAAGGTTCGCGCTCGGCCGAACATCGGAGAAAACCTTTGATCGAGTTACCCACCTTTCCTTTTCTAGACGCTGGATGTGGTGTGGTACATTAAATGTACAGTCTGACGTTATCGAATAAAATCAACACAATCATGTTGCTACACGTATTAGGTATTAAAAAATTATAAAATACATTTATAGATAATACACTACATACATTATATACATTGCCCTGTTCCCAAAGAAAGTAGCACAATATGGAAACAGAAACAACAAAGACAAACACGCAGATTGGAGAAAATGTAAAAAATGTTTTCTACATCATTCAGAACGGAAATCCAATCCGATGAAAACATGATAACAGTAAATGTTCATGTTGTTACGGCTAAACTTGTATATACATAAATTTATACACTGGAATATTGGAAATAAAGAATTTGTTTTTTGCATATACGTTAGATAAGTCATATTAGTTTTTGAGATGGGATTAATTTCTTGAAAATATTCCTACTAATTTCCCTACTAATCCCTACTAAATAAAAAAATCCCTACTAATTTTGAAATACAGCGACATCTATTTCTCACCAACCGCAGCTTGGTCCCTCAGTCACCGACCGTTGTAATTTTAAATGTTAAATAATTACAAAGTACCGCCATAACAGTCTCGAATTCCAAGCGCCGTGCAGAATGCGCAGGCGCCGATGACGTCACCGCGGAAGTTAAGGACGTGTCCCGGCCGGGTGAGTAGCCCGCGCATCGTGAACTGAAAGCTAATGATGGCATTAGCTGCGGCCCAGCACGTTGGCTTGGTGTAAAAAGGGTATGCGGAGTAGCATTATTTACTGATAAGATACACAAGGAAGAGTTACAGTAACAAAAAACTAAAGATTACTGCAGTAAATATTTTATGAAATTTTGATCAAGATAAATTTTGGTCGCTGCATAAATTATTATGGCAAATATTCAACAATATAAAAAAAAAGTCCGAACAATTGCGTCCCGGCGACCAGCCTTTCACCGTAGACATTTTTTGGGACAATGTGATAGGTGATGAGAATGTCCAAGCCATCGTTTTAAATCGTGCATAAGTTTTTGAAAAAAACTTGGGGATCGAACTCAAGTCTGGCAACTCGAATTCCGATCACCGGACCACTCCGCTATCGTGCCTAAAAATATTTATAAGATATATTCATAATTATAAAAAATATTTATTAATATGATTTCATAAAACATATTTATAATAAAATATTTATAACAAAATATTTATTTTACCTAAAATCAACTTGGTACTCCTCAGTTTTAGTAATTAATTATTATAAATAAATACCACTTTTCTATATTTACAGCCTAATAAAATACCATTGCAGAACCATTCAAAAAATTAAATAAAAGCATAATACCATTACAGATTGTAAACGCAACAAAATATAGATTTTTGAATCAACCAATTCTAATATGTGAAAATTTAACAACCTAATATATATGCAAAACGACAAAATATATATTAGTCTTCCACCAACCAATCCAATCTTTATATCGTTTAGCATTCCTCAAATAAATAGATTAGAAGCTGCGATCCCGCAGTAGAATGTGCGTATAGTTTCCATCAGTGCTGTTTAAAGGGTTAATTTACTTGACATTGACACAATCGCCGCAACTTGGTCAGTTTAAAACATATGGAGTTAAATGTAATGCGAAGCCGGTTTATATTCATATAATTCATGTTATGGCGACGAGTAGTTAGAGAATATGTCGAATGTTTATATTGTTTTCGCGTTTTATCCCATTAAAATTAAATTAAAAAATATCTTCACGCTATTTCCAATACAATTTACAATACAGAGGTCTAGTCTAGGCAATTAAGTCCCTTTGACCCACCTTCCACCGAAGGTATTTTCGGGACAACGTGGTAGGTGGTGAGCCCGTCGCCGTCTTTATGTCCAAACCAACGATACAATTCGTACATGTTTTTTGAAAAACTCATTGGTACGAGCATTCCACTTGGGGATCGAACTCGGGTCTCTTGACTCGAAATTCCGACCACCCAACCACTCGGCTATCGTGACATACACAACCGGCGTGGCTTATTTCTGTCCCACGGTGACACATCACAATAAAGCCACTCGTACACGGAACGAGTAGCGATCTATATTTACAGCCTAATAAAATACCATTGCAGAACCATTCAAATAATTAAATAAAAGCATAATACCATTACAGATTGTAAACGCAACAAAATATAGATTTTGAATCAACCAATTCTAATATGTGGAAATTTAACAACTCTTTAGTACGAGCCTTTGGGATCGATTTCGGGTCTCTCGACTCGAATTCCGATCACCCAACCACTAGGCTATCGTGACTTACACAACCGGCGTCGCTTATTTCTGTCCCACGGTGACACATCACAATAAAGCCACTCGTACACGGAACGAGTAGCGATCTATATTTACACACAGCGGAAGAAGAACGGGGTGTGCATTTGACTTGGCGATTTGCCAGAGGATAAGTTCGTTTCCTGTAAGTTTGTTTTCATAAGCGATGAGATAAGCGAATACATAAACAATTTTTTTTCACCAATAGTCATAAACAATTTAATTCTAGGTACGACAATGCTGCAGTAAAATGCGTGTGGTAGAGAATTAAAAAATAAATATTAGAATTAAAATTTATAACTAAAAGACCAAGCTTCACGTAATGTCAATAATAATAAATAAATACACTCATAGATAGTGACAACATCAGATACATCATCAGAGATCGTTACAATAGACGTCGGTTTAATGTTTAATGAATACATAATTAACAGGGTAAACTGGAGGAGGAGGATCAGGGTGATAATCAGGGTAATTAACAGGGTAAACAGGAGGATCTGCTAATTTTTCTAACCCATCACCAGTCTGCTAAACTTGGGTCTGGTATTTTTCGAGATGGTTATCACGCCATCTGTCGATAGCCAATTGCATTTTCATGATTATTACCCTCAATCGTCTCTAACCACGAAAGGCGGTTATTTTCTAACAGTCCTTTAAACCTACCTATCCCCGGCGCTTATTTAGGACAACGTGACAATGGTGGTAACCTTACCACCGTTTTAGCATCTAAAGCCAAGGGCTTTAACATCAAAAACTGTGTTCGCCCCTAGCGGAATGCAAACGCCGCAACACTTAGCTTTGTGTGACTATCAATTAGACCTATGGGGCGTATTTATTGTATAAAAATAAAATAAAATACATAAATAAATATCTTAACGCAATTCCCAATACAGGGGTAGACGACAGAGGTCTAGTCTAGACAATTAAGTCCCTTCGACCCACCTTCCACCGAGGATATTTTCACTGTCTCAATGTCCAAGCTACCGATAAATTTGTACATAAGTTTTTTTTTAAACCCATTGGAACGAGCCTGCTCTCTGAAGATCGAACTCGGGTCTCTTGACTCGAAATTCCGACCACCCAACCACTCGGCTATCGTGACTTATTTATCGTTATTTATTGTATCCTTTTTATTTATTTCGTAATATATTTATGTCTACACCTGTTATTTAATCGACGCCCGCACTCGCTCCGCGTGTCTCCTATGACCCCTCTCCTATACTGAGCTGGTGCGGTACGAGTCGCCCCCGGTTCGGTGTCAATCGTAAACAAGTTTATGTAACAACGTAGGAACGGTGGCCGACTTGGTGATTTGCCGTAACGCGCACTGTTTGTGTGTATCCTATACAATGTCCGTAATATAGCGTATTTTTTATGGGATTGGTGTGAGTAGTAATATTCATCGAAGAAGGTCACAGACGCGTTATCGTCTTAAATGTTACTGAGTTTTCAGAGAGAGTTTAGTACTGATTCAGCGGAGTTCTAGGCAGAGTTTGTCACGTAAATATAGTACGTAATTTATAATAATTACTTTAAATATTACAACTAACTCTTATAAAAATTGTACAAGCGCTAAAAAGTTAAGGGGTAGTTAATATTGTCTGTTATAACATATAATATAATATATTATATATATATTTAGGGAGGATGGTAAGAGACCCGACGGCTTGACTTTAGTCCCTTGGGAGAGAGGCAAAGCTCTTGTGTGGGACGCAACTTGCGTCGATACATTAGCGGCCTCTCATATCAAGGGTACTTCGATAAGGGCCGGGGCGGCATCAGAGGCAGCTGAATCGGGTAAATGGCGTAAATATGAGTCTTTGAAAGGAGACTATATATTTGTTCCATTTGCCGTAGAGACAATCGGTCCGTGGGGTCCCCGCGCGATGCAGTTTCTAAAGGAATTGTATCCGCGACTTATCGTTGCCGCTGGTGACAAGAGGGCTGGTTCTTTTCTCGCTCAACGGTTAAGTCTAGCCATTCAACGTGGAAATGCAGCCAGCGTTCTTGGTACCATGCCACGAGGAGTAGGGCTCTACGATTATAATAGTTTTAGTTAATAAGTATTGTAAATATTAACATAAATTTTCATATAATATTAAAAGATTAATTAAGTATTAGAATATTGACTGTATTTAGAACCTTTGACGAAGTTTTTATCCGTAAAGTGCTAGAGGGAGTAATCAAAATTAAAATCTGTGTGCTTATTCCATCTAGATTTATTATCTTCTAGACTTAATCAACTATAAAAACAATTAAAAATATAAAAAGTAATGAAATGATGGTAAAAAAATAAATACAAGTCGTCAATAAAATCGGGGCGCGCGAATTCACAATTCGTTAAATTTAATACTCGATGTAACGCTACAGTAAATCATTTCATCAAAAGCCTCTAAACAAATAAAGAGAAAAAAAATGTCATATTATCAAAATAAAAAAAAGCCAAATATGTTCACAAAAAACTTCAACCTAAAAAATTCTAAAGAGAATATATAGCCACTTAAACCCGAAATCCCCATAGTTTCAGTCCCATAACAAACTCTATATACACATAAAACAACTTTGTTACGAAACCAAATTAAAGTTGTACAACATGTACAGCTTTCCAAACAAAATCGATACGCAATGCCTGAAACTGAGTAAACGGTCGCTCAAATTTGTCTCAGCTCAAACGTGCTCATTTCATGTCAAACGGTTATATCATTAAAACAGTTCGGGAGACGAGCACTCCGTGTGCACAAGAACATCGATTTCTCATTAACATAATTTCATCTACGTTGCCCCGCAAGAGTATGTATCGAGTGGCAATTTCCTAGCAGCATTAGAGGATCGATACCGGGACCGCAGCAGCATGACGCCGGAAACACTAACTTTATTTATTTAACGTGACAGCTATGATAGAAAATTACGGCGTACATGTACTGCATAAATTGTTGTCGAATGCAAAATTATGTTTTATTTTATTTCTAAATTGTTTATAATTAATGTTACCAATGTACGTCACGATAGCTGAGTGGTTCGGTGATCGGAATTCGAGTCAAAAGACCCGAGGTTCGAGCCCCAGGTGGAAGGCTTGTACTAATGCGTTTTTTCCTAAGGCCTAAAAAGGCCTAAATCGTCTAGACCTCTGTCTATCTCTGTTTTGGGAAAGGCCTGATGATATTTTAATATTTCTGAGTGGTAACGGAGTACGAACATGCCGCCCGCTTTCTTCCAGCGGGAGTCGTAGAAAGAGAGTCACGGAATGAAAATCGCATTGGCTATCTATAGACGGATAGTCATCTCGAAAACTGGCAGACCAAAAATAAGCAGACCAGTGGACAAGCAGCAGCGCATGTAAGGTGCCTGCCTAGTTAAGGTGCCTAGTCTGATACCGCAGTCATAAGGGGTCATACTAGGCATCCACATGCCAAGTATAATGACTGGACAGCTAGTACATTATAAATACACTCAAGTGTTTTTCATGACATATAGTTATAGAACAATTCATTCATGGAGTCGTCGGCTGATGTCCACAATAAGAACGGAACGAACCTTTTAAAAAAAATTAAAATGTCGACATCGTTATATTAATCCGATATCCAATAAACATACAGTGTACGTAACGCGAGATCACGACGACTCGGCGCTAACAAGATCAAGTAACTTCTGTTTCTAAATCATTCAAGCCTGAAAACTGGATTAAAGGGAAGGAAATTGGACACGAATAAGTGTTTTCATTTAATTTTAAGTGAGGTGGGATCGAACCAGCACATGTAATATGAAAAGGTGTTTCTGGTAGAATAGGTAAAAATTCTTGAATGGACCCAAAAGTCAGTTCAGAATAAAAAATCTTTTGAGATGGGTTTAATTTTCACGAGGCAACAGCTTGATCACATAGAGATAGACCATGTACACTGTTTGTATGTCGGATTATAGAAACTAAAATGCCTACACGAGAGTTTTATTTTTAGTAAATTTATATAAAAAAATATCATCACGCCAATCCCGATAGTGGGGTAGACAGACGTCCCATTGCTATGAGCCTACCTGGGAATATATACCCAACCCCACTCGGCTATCATGACTGTTTGATCTAACAGTATATCTATATCTTATAAAATAACAATTAATGTTTGCTCAATGGAAACTACTAACACTTCAAAATATTGAAAACAGTACTTGGAATATCGCAGTATATTAATTACGGGATAGTAGATTGTAAAATTATGTAATGGAAAGATTTAATATTGGGTGATTGACATGAGAAATCATTACGTTGCAATTTAAACAATAACAATAGGAAATAACATAACATTATCGTTACTTTGTCGTCTATAAAAGACCACAGCAGGCTTCTCCTGTAAGGATTTCATATTGAGCCAGCAGATGATGATAGCTATACCAAAAATCTGGCACCTTCGGCGCTGCCGCTCACCGGCCTACTTTATTTTGGTCTTGTAATTTATAAATGGCATCCTGCTATTTGTTAGTAGCTACTTTCCATTTTGAAAGCTTTTTTCTTAATCCCTTTTTACGATGCGGAAAGAATGTAGTGAATTCTTAGGAAGCGTTCACGATATACAACGCGCAGTAACATTTTTCTGTAGCCCCCTCCTACCACTCCCCAAACGTTACGTAAACTCAAAATTAAGTAGCGCAATGTACAGAAAGTCGCTAAAATACCGTCGTAGTTATTGCTTATTTTATTCATTCATATAGTTTTTTAATATGAATGAATAAAAATTTTCGAATAAGAAATTTAAATAGCTTTTTTTAACAAACAAGCACACATAATGTAATAAACTCTACTTTCACGACGGTCTTGGGCAGTCTTGCCATGTAGGTAACGACTGTACATTTGTACAGTTTGTGATGTAAAACAGATATCACAGGTTGCACATATCTTAAATTTAAAAAAAATCTTCACGCAATTCCCAATACAGGGGTAAACAGATGTCTAGTCTAGGCAATTAAGTCCCTTCGACCCACCTTCCACCGAAGATATTTTCGGGACAACGTGACAGGTGGTGAGCCCGTCGCCGTCTATCTTTAATTGTACATCGTAATTATTTAATTTAAATAGTGACGATTATTATGATCGATTCAAATTATGATAAACAATTAAGTTTGGAAGCCGCACGTCACGTCACACGATACTAATAATTCTTTAAGCCAGTTAAATACATCTGTCGCGTAATACGCACGGTACGGCGACTTAAGCCCCCCCACTAAAATTAATTAGTTTTTATTTGGCCAGCATTTGTCGAAGACCGGACCTTGAGTGTCATTATAATAAATAATAATCTCACGAAAGTGTACATAAACTTATTTTTTTATTGGTTTATTCCCAAAACAGGGTACGAAACACACATAAAATCCAGAAAAAAAATACAAGGAAAACAAACAACTTCCAAATTACAGTATTATAATAATAATAATATTAAACAAATCTTTAAAACTAATGCAAGAGAAATCCTATTATGCCCGTAGGTGTCAAATTGTTACTTTGGGAAGTGGAGCTCACTCAGCATAATTTCATGACATTTATTTCATATAATTTTTTTTTAAGTTTCATCTTCATTTTCATTACATTTCTTTTTTTATAATATTTATTTATAAAATTACTTGCGCGGGAAATTATTAATGGATGGTTCTAAATTGGTCAGTCCTTTCAAAGACTTCACCAGGGCATATTTGGAACAAAATGATGTGATGTCGATGACATAATTTTCGATAAGTCATTCATGTCTCAGCCTTATTTATGGAGATCGTACTTAAAGAGCACACTATTTTATTAAAACCTAATAAATTACTTAATTTATGAACATTTGGAAACGCCCGAATATTTTTTTAATGATAAAAATATAAATATTTTTAATCTCTGGTTTTTTCATTCACTCTACACCGTACTCTTATATATTTACTATCGCTTTGTTTTTAATTTTAATTATGAAACGTGTTGTGATTAATTTGTAACATAACAGTGACCGGTAAATTAATTAATATGAAACGTGAATATAAATGCTTATATATAACATAATTATATTTTAAGTAAAAGGTATACTTCTCAACACATATGTTTTCACGTTCATCACCTCGGACGTGGTTATCACAGAGAAGAGATCTCCAAATTTCGCCATGTATTACTAAAGTTAGACTCTCTCTCACTCTCTCAAACGAGCTTTATAAAAACTTGTAAACATATCAAGCAAACTTGTATAGTTGTTATTTAATAAAGAGACCAGCTTCCAGATTTATTTTTAATACAATTTTGAGACTTTATTTGCCAGTCAAGCTTATCTTTACAAGTGTCGTGTCATACCTGAACTTGATGCACTGATCATTTAAAATTTTAAACATAAGCAGCACGAAAATAGGTTCAGTCGTTTAGTATGAAACTTTCTTTCCATAGATAGACCGACACCTAAACTTTAAAGCGCAACGGTAAACGCAACGTTCGGACGTTTGTAGAGCCCTGGAATTCATTTCACAAATCTAGGTCCAGACAGTGAGGGCCTAGAATCTTTGTCTGCGGGGACAGGCCGAGGTATTTCCGACGAGCCACGCATTTCATCGCTTCCCTATTGCGGTATAGTTTGAACGATATGAATAGTCTGTAACTTTTACAATACACGAGAGCATATTTACACCTGTGAGAGTTAAGCGTTAACAGCGCGATAATAACAATGTTTAGATATGTTTTCTAATTAATTTAAATCATACGATGTGAAGCAAGTAAACAAACACTATAACGCATTAATTAATTTTACATTACATGACGTTGGCGACCCCGTCAGTGCCTGTCTACTCCAGACTATACCGGGTGGCAGCTCAGAAATGTATTACTCCTATTAGACTGTAAATAGGTCGGCCACTGCAGGACATAGTTTGGGCGATCGGAATTCGAGTCGAGAGACCCGAGTTTGATCCCAGGTGACAGGCTCGTACCATTGGGTTTTTTGTTCGTAGAATCTTTACTATTTTCCAGAAATTATCTAAGAAAAGATTAAGAGAGAATTACTCGTAGCTTAAGTTGTCAAAACTATTTAATAATAGTTATCAAGTAAAATATTGAAAGAGTAACGTAAAGTTTCAGTGATTTGGTCACCCCATTCAGTGCAGTTGTAATTGCCACAATTACGTAAGCTCACCGGCTCGCTCTCATTGTCGCCATGTCGCTTTATATAATCCCACGTCGGGCTATGTGGTCGCATTGGCTCCCCGAGTTGTTTCGCATGGATTTTTTTTATGTCACTCATCAACGGAATATTAAATTTACAAATTCTTGTGTCAATATTTTTCTTCGTCAGAGTAAGCTCATTACGAAGGTATATTAAAAATTGTGATTGACGAATGAAATATATTTAAACTGCTAGCAGTATTTTTTTTTTATTTACTTTATACACCATAGAGCAAAAAAATATTGAAAAAGATATTTAAAAAAAAATATTTAATTCATCTCTGAAATAAAATAATACTGATACTGTCTTAGATTCATGTAAAGATGACAGAAGTATAAGGATACTCATTTTCCTTAAAATCGATGAGAAAACAGTGATTTTTTTAAAAAAAAAAAAATTTTTTATATGAACTTTAATTATATTATTACCTAAGATCCTTTAAATTTGAACATTTACATTAAATCACGAATTATTTGTCCCGATTTCACTGGAATAATTCCAATGTTTACAAAGGCCGGTCTAATATTTAAATGAATAATTTCTACAAAAAGTGTAAAAAGAGACACTTTTGTTTGATTATTCAAACGAGGTGTTTGAACAATGTCAACATCGACCTTTGCAAATAAGTAGCAATACAGTTAACAAATAAGCGTTCTCGAAATAAACGTAGTATTTACTTTATGTAATAAATAATTTATGGATAATTGTGTAGATAAGATTTAGTATGTAATTAATATTCATGTATAATTGTTTGTTTTTCTTAATAAATGAAAAAAAAATGTATTTTTTTCATTAAATTAATAAAAACTGTAAAATAATAAGGCAATGTGATCACTGTTTGTACTCGAATCATGGATATGGAGATACATATCCATGATTCGAGTACAAATGTCTTGGACACTGGGCGATAGGCTTTCCACCTGTCACGCTGTTCCAAACAGTCTTCGTTAAAAAATGAGTCGAAAGGACTTAAATGTCTAGACGTATGTCTATCCCTAAAGATTTTCTAAATTCTTTTCGTTTGTTCAAGGATAGAGACGTAAGTCTAGACAATTAAGCCCTTAAAAATCTTTGTAGATTTTCTAAATTCCTTTCGTTTATTCAGTGTCTAATTAATGCATTTTTTCGCTTTAATAAAACCGGAACAGTGGGAGGAAACTCGTTAAACGCGTAACTGATTAGCATGCTATAGCGCGGCACTACCAAACCGTTCTTCAAACAAACGCAGAAAAAACAGCTACCGCTAATGGTCTCACTCCACACCCAAGAATACGCCAGATTTGAACTTGGCGAGTGACTCATGCCGATGGACGTGTTTCTAATATTGACATTATTCTCTAACTTGCCAATATGTTGCTGTTTACAGCGAATCTTATAGATAACGTATCTTTTCACACCATTCCCTAGACGGGGGTAGACAGAGGTCTAGACAAGTCAGTCCTTTCTTTTTTGGGATAACGTGACACGTGGTGAGCCAATCGCCGTCTTTATGTCCAAGCCAATGATATAAATCGTACATAATTTTTTGAAGAAACACATTGGTACGCGTCTGTCACCAAATCACTCGGCTGTCGTAACTGCTTTTATTATAGATAATCAATATACTCCAAATTGTAAGAGTTAAAAAATTGAGCAATTTTTTTTTATTTATGGGATTAAGAAAAAAACTAAAATCAAAAATAAACAAATAATATTTTACCTAGTAGTAAGTTACTACTACAGCCCATAACGCCTGCAAATCATTTCAAAATACAAAGGTTACGAATGAGTTTTTACCCCTGAAAACCAAGTTGAATTGCTTCCTTATTGTAATGGCTCTCTATAACCCTTAAAACCGGAACACAACGTTGTACCACTGCGTTGTGCAACTTTTTTTAACCTGAAGAAATCCATTATGTATGGAGCCTCCTGGAAGATGGCTGGGTTATGTCGGACAGGCACCGATCGAAACCCCCAAGGTGATAACCATCAACGTTGAGGATGGGTCACGGGATCTTGTCCCCAGAATCTTCGCGGTGCTACCACGGCGGCTCGTCACAGACCATGTCGAGCCACTATTCTCCTCAGAGTCGCTTCAAACCAGCTGTGGTAGTGACACAGATGACTCCTTAGCAGAAAATGAGACCGACTACCGTCTTAAAGTAACCAAACACTTCGTTATGATAACGTACAAACTTCGACCATCACTTTCTTCAGTAGTTGGTAAATTTATTACAACTGTTGTTATAACTAAACGCGATTTATAAAAAACTTCACAACAAAAAAATATTAATTATGTCGCAGTTCATGTTACTATATTCAAAGGTGCTCATACAATGGTGTGTTCGGTCACAAAGCGAAGTCCCCTTCAGATAGAAATGAATAATATTAGTGGTTAGCAAGGTGTTCGTTAAAGTAATTCTATACTTCTCATTTAATAATAATAATTACATACATACAAAGATCGATACGTATATAGGAACAATATCACATACATTACTCTGGTCCCAAAGTAAGCAGCGTATGCACTTGCATTATGGGATCAGTAACAACGATGGTACCACAAACACCCAGACCAGAGAGAATGTAGAAAAAGTGTTTTCTTCATCGACCCGACCGAAAATCGAACCCTGGCGACCCTACTGGCGACACCCTAAAAATATTAAAGTAAAATTGGTGAGAAGAAATTTTGGGATGTGGGAATATTAGTAATTATTAACATTGCTAATGCTTTTAATGTAATAAAATTAAAAAATACATATACATGCACACATACTAACTTAAAGTATTGTCCATCATCAAAGCAAGCAACAGCATCAAAGCAACCGAAAAAACTAAAAAATAAATGGCCAAGTAGACAATACAGGCGAGAAATTCGGATCGGATTTCGAAAATCGACTCTAGCAGAGGGTGATTTAAATTATTAAAACTTTCGCGAGACATTATCTAAGTTTATGGGAGTTTAGCCGTTTTGAATTATTAAATTTAAAGTGTGATTTGTTAGCACCTTTATGTGACGCAAGCGGCTAATCAGCAAAACCTCGCAGCATAACGTACAATTAAGCATATGCCTATTTATATCAACAGCGATATAGCTGACCAACGGTTTTGTATTACGGGCAATCCATTAAAACCATGACATAACAGAGCTGGAATAATTTTTTTTGGCACTTTATATAATTATTGAAGTACAACGCCAATTACAGCAAAGTAGAGTAGAGACAATAAGGAGTAGATATGAAACAAAACGCACGCAAGGTCGATAAAATATCTTCACGCTATTCCCAATATTAGGGTATATAGATCTCTATCTATATAGACCTCTGTCTATACAATTACGTCCTTTCGACTCACCTTTCACCCAAGACTATTTGGAACAATGTGACACCATATTTTATTCATCTTTTGGTCTACACTCATTCGCTCAACGTGGCCAAACTCGCATCTTATCGAAGCACGCCCTTAACAATTTTAGTTATTAGGTCATCTTTCAAACCTAACATGTTGCGAATCTCTTCGTTTCCCTTTCGATCGCTCAAGGTAACGCCGCACATTTTACGAAGAAACCGCATCTCCACTGCATTTAACTTGCTTTTATGCTCTCCCTCTGGCATACCCAGGTATCGCTGCCATATTGTATGCTGCCATGCGTTATGTATTGCAAGGCGTGCACTTTTCAGTACGCCTTAACTACTAAAAGTTATTATTATTATAATGTAACAATAATTAAGATACGTGAAATCCGTCTAATCGCACGAAAGCAGCATGGCGGTCATTCTACACCTTCGAAAGAAAGAAGATGCCACAGTCTAGCAGTGCGCGATTGCAAGTTACTTTTTTACTCTTCAATGTTTTTATTGCCTTTAAAAAGATTATGAGTACAAAGGTACATTCCGAGTTTCACGTCCGGAAACAAGCGACAGAGGAAACATACTTTATACGTGACCACTATAAACATAAATATTGTTCCAGCCAACCTTTCCACTTCCACTCCACGATGTCACCTCGCGCAGATAAATCCCGCTAAGCTAAGTGCACTCCGCGATATCAATTCAAGTTTATGAAAGCTATTTATTTGTTTTCTTTTTTTTTTTTATTTGTTCTTCGACTTACTACCTGCAGACATTTCACTTCATAGCCTACACTCTACTCGTACACAATCGGAAACTGTAAAATGTAATGTCGTATTGAATTTTAGTACTTTTACGTGAACTGGTTTCAAAAAGGTCTGTGGCTGATAATTTCGATTTAATGATCTCTTTTCAATATGATACAGACAAAAAAAAATTTAAAATTGTAATTTTTTACGTAACAACAATATTGTTATGTTTTTTTATAAGTGCTTCAATTTTATTTATATATAAATAATATCGGATTTTATTATCTCCAGTTATATTTCAATAATCGGTCGGTTTAAATCCACTCTCTAGAGAGTAGACGAGTTTCAAATTAAAAAAAAAAATACAATTATTCCCTTATATCTGTAACACTGTGACGACCGTTCTTTTGATCTTATACCATATCTTATATACATATGTACATAACGATATGTAAAAGCTCAGTGCAAGACCTAGACATCTCCTGTAAGGGACTTTTCTTTTCTTTTTTTTTTGACTTTTCTATAATGACCACGCTAGGCTTAGCAGAAAGGCGATCGTAGTATCAGACACCTTGCATCTTTGACGCTGCTATCCGTCACCGTCATTTTTGTCAATTATTTTTCGTAACAGTGCTCCTACCATCTGTCATGGCCAATGACATTTTGAAAAATAAAGAAGGCTTTTTGGTAAGTGACACAATAGAAAAAAATGTATCGAAGATATTTTTATGTCAGTACCACACGGCATTAGCGTATAGAATAGTGCATAGGAGGTATATAATAGTAAGTAGACCTTCGTGGACGAGTAGAGTATACACCGGTTTTCATCGTCGCCAGCTCTGAGGTCCCGGGTACGAGCTCGTGGGTCAATGTAGAACAATTTTTCTATATTTTCTAGGCTCCTGCTGTTTGTGGTACCCCCGTTATTTCGGATTCCATAATAGATAGATGTGCTCAAGCTACTTTTGGATCAGAGAGTTGTCCCTATCTATGTATGAATACATTTATAATTATTATTGCTGCTGTTTAATCTGTTTATGGACAATTGCTTGACAGATTTAAAAGAGAATGAAAGTAGGTTGAAAATGAATGAGTTACTCGTCAAATGTTTTCTCTATGCTGATGATCAAGTATTACTTGCGTCTTCAGCCGAGGAGTTGCAGGAGATGGTAACTGCTATGAGTGAAGCTTTTGTTAGAAAGGGGATGAAGATGAATGTAAAGAAGACGAAAGTAATGGTGTTTGAAAGAGATGAGGTCATGACAGACTGCAATATAGTGATTGGAGATGAACAAATTGAACAGTTGAATGAGTTTGTGTATCTGGGTTCAAAGTTCACAAGAGATGGAAAGTGTGAGAGTGATATTGAAAGAAGAGTGAATGCAGGAAACATGGTGAATGGAGCTTTGCACTCCTTTATGAGCAGTCTGTTTGGCTGTGCATAGGGGAGTTTTGGTTCCGACACTCATGTACGGAAGTGAAAGTTGGGTATGGCAGAAGAAACATGAAAGCAGAGTAAATGCAGTTGAGATGAGAGCATTAAGAAGTATGTTAGGAGTTAAACTGAGCGACAGGATAAGGAATGGTGAAATAAGAAAACGTTGTGGTCTGAAAGAAGATGTAGTGACTAAAATTGAGAAAGGTATGCTGAGATGGTTTGACCATGTCGAGAGAATGAATGAAGAACGATTGACGAAAAAAGCATATAAGGCGAGTGTGAATGGAAGTGTAGGAAGGGGAAGACCTAGGCGGACGTTTCAAGACCAAATCAGGGACGTCCTGAAAAAAGGCCAGGTCAAGAGTACCCTGAATCGAAGAGAATGTATGAAGGGAATAATGAAAGTGGACGAAGCGAAACCAGTATGTAAGGATCGTAGCAAGTGGAAAGAAGTGGTCTCTGCCTACCCCTACGGGAAAGAGGCGTGATTATATGTATGTATGTATGTATGTATAATTATTAAGTATACTTGTAAATGCAATAAAATTTCGAAAACAACTTGAGCATAATTTTTATTTATTTATGAATAAAAGATATAAGCAGGTCCTACCGGCTTTGCATTCTAACCACGTAGCCTCTAGTACGCCGATACATTGTGACAGACGGAGATTTTGACAATTTATAAAAACAACACCTTACGTCATATCAATGGCATCTTTTAAAATGCAAGTTCCAGGATTTTAAGGCTTTGGTAAATTGCTGAATACTAATTTAAAAATAATTTAAAAAAATCCGTATTTAGTATTTCTGATCTATCATGCAAAAAGATTACATGAAATCTTTTATATATCTTCAAGCCGTTCCCAATAGTAAGGTAGTCAGAGGCCTAGACAATTAAGTCGTTTCAAACCACCTTCCACCGACGACGTAATTGGAACAACGTGACAGGTAGTCACGTCAAGTAAGCATCCTGTTTACTTGACCTGACTATCTG
Source organism: Sericinus montela (assembly GCA_029286605.1). Lineage (NCBI taxonomy): Eukaryota > Metazoa > Arthropoda > Insecta > Lepidoptera > Papilionidae > Sericinus > Sericinus montela. The sequence goes on from JAGSMR010000050.1 coordinate 4,318,744, forward strand.
TCGCTGTCCAAAATCATCGATATAAATCGTACATAAATTTGAGAAAGCTCATTGGTACGAGCCTATCATGTGGGAACCGAAGTCGGATCTCTTAGCTCGCATTCAGATCACCCGGCTATCGTGACTGCTATCACTGCTCCAAAACTATAAATCTTTTTAAACTATAAAACCCCTCTGCGCAACAGTAGATTGGTTGCAGGCTTGGAGTGTAATAAATCAAGTTGCAGACGCAGTAAACGAGGTGAATTCTAGTTTATTATATACGCGTGTAAATCCGCTCTGATACTTCCAGTAACGGGCGACCTCCTCGCCCTTAATGTAAACTAAGAATCGACGGAGAAGCGACATTATATTATTGTTAGTATTTCATTATTCTTTTAATACAATACTTAATACTGAATGAGGGAGCCGCCACTTAACGCTTTAACAATAACTGATTTATTTAAATGGCCTTTGCATTTCTGCTCACTTTGCAACAATTTAAAAGGCGTCTTAGCGGGGAAAAGCCTACTGTTCCAGTCCTACAACATATTAGTTGTTTTTGAAAAGTTTCAGTCTTAAAAAAATACCCAATAATACTACTTCTACCTTTACAATCAGTTCTCAGATATAAACATTTTTTATAAACCATTTTTATTAAATTATCATCCACGTGAGCCATGCTGTGCTTTTCGTTATTATGTAAATTATATTAATGTCTCATTAAAAAAATCAACTGACACGGGCGGGATTCGAATCCGCAACTTTCGCCATACTGAAGTTCCTACCTCCGAGTGATCATGTCAAACACGCTTCACTTGGAATTCTCTGTTTCTAATAGCCGTACGAAAATTTGATTAAAAAAATGCAATGTGGTGCGATGGCTAGGTTATAGAGATGTTTTTCCTAACGAAATTTGGTTATATGAATATAGAAGTTACATTGAAAATCTAGTATGGTGGCGTCATAAGCATCAATTGCTTAGAGGGGGTGACGTAAGAGGTACTAATCACACTAATCCCCACTAGTGGCGTCAAAAGGAAGCTGCAAAAGCCCGCTCGGCTACTCCACTCGTAAAACACAAATAGTTTCCACAAACTTCACCGATATTTAAATAACATATGAGACGTGATGACATTTGTTAGGAGTGCCTAATAAAAGATCGCATAAAGGTGCCGCAAATTACATTCATTCGGTTGGGTTTCATTTGCGCGGGAAATAAAAAGGATTTAATGCTTAGCTACAAAATGCACCTTTATGTTATGCTGAGAAAGTTCAACATTCATATTTATATCAAAACTAGATGTTGCACTCGACAATGCCTCCTCAAATGATAAGTTACTTATAGTTATTTTAAAAAGTTAAAACACTTCTTGCACTTTCTCATCAACTAGTTTAAATAACACGTAATATAATTAGGAAACCATAGAATTTCAACCACTTTATTTTTCAATAAATTATTTAATTTTTTTAAATTAAAACATTTTACCATTTATATTTGTATTTTATGAAATATAGGAATCAATAATTTAAAAATAGAATATCTAAAAACAACGCATATATACATACATAATGAGCTGTGTCAGTCCACTGCACCGGCTTATGTTGTCTTACAAGGATTTGCTATAATCGCCACATTTTGGCAAACGGAATGGTGTTCGTAGCACTAGAAAGCTCGGTCTATTGAATTTAGGTCTGGTATTTTTTGAGATTGTAGTCTTGCCGTCCGTTGGTTAAAATAAGGCTTCTTTCCCCTCATTGGCTTCAGTCTGACCACGTACCAATTTTCAATAATATTAACTTTAATAACCTGCCTTTTTTATCCTAACTTTCTTTATTTTTTACAACGAACGAAAAGACTCATCAGACATCTTTCTTTGTAACTTAATTCAATGTTTTAACACAATATCCTACTGCTCTCGTAATATTTAATAAACGACGTGACCCAAAAAACGGAAGCGCTAAGCCTTGTCAAGAAAATTTGCATTAATTTATTAAGTAGAAGTATTCAAGGATCGAGTCACTGAAACTTGAATTGAGATATTTAATCTGACAGGACTGAATTGTCATTAGGTAGACTGCTAGATGGCACACCCACCCAAAAGAACCAAACTAAATAGAATAACCGATTAATAGCGGGATAACCATCCCAAATAATACCACACCAATGATCAGTAGCCCTAATATGCAAGATGTCTGATACTGCATCGCCAATCCTCTTGCCGAGGGTGGTGATTATGACGAGAGACGTTTATGTTCTGCAGTGAAATTATACTGGCCAGTCCATTACATTATTGGAATTACTTTGTATTAGCTAGCGGAATTGTACAAAATGATTTGTTAAAGACATCTTTATTACTTTTGAAGTATTAGATTATGTAATTTCTACAAGGAAAACGGAACAAAATAGCTTCTTCGAGTAAGGAGCGGACCGCAAAAATGACGTAGAAGGTTTCAACTGGTCATTCCACTGGTAAACTCTTCCAGATACAAGAATTGTAGCAAAGTTAGCGTGTTTAACAGGCATACTAGAAATGTTATCACTTCTAGTATTAAACAAAAACTACAATGCGTTCGGATATTAATGTACATTTTATTATTTTTATATTTATGTGCAGTAATTATCTGTTGTGTGCTTGTTACACTACCCACGAACTTTCTTTTATGATTTGTATTTCTCAGAATCATTTCCCTGTATTAATAAATGCACTAATACCCACAGTACAATAAAATATCCTACGCAGGCAATAATTTAGTTTTCAATAGGAAGATGACGCATGGCATGTATTGAACTACCGTGCTTAAAGCGTTATGGCATTAAGATCGATATTGCTTTACGCTGATAATTGCATCGAGTTTTACTAGTATAGAAAAGAGTCGTCGACTCTCTCCGCAGGCCCTAAATGGCGACCGCAACAAAACTGGCCGCGTGTAAATTTTTTGCAAAGCTTTCGACTGCAGTCGAGTTCACGCGGGTCCAAACCAATTGTATGTCACTTTTCCTTCTAGCTATTTTGTATGTTATGAATCTCCAAGATTAAGTAATCTGATTAGGGATTTTAGAAGAAATATTCCAGCGTATTTTAATACCTTAAATAACTTGTTCCTGTACATACATTACTTTTTACGCTTCTACATCTTGCGGTGGATGCACGAGTGTCTTTAACTACGGAGTTTCTTTCGCTTGTTTCTTCTCCATTAGAGAAACCTCATTAATAAACGGTGGTATATTAAAAAAATTACGATCGGTGGATGTAATGTACGTTGTCAATAAGTGATTTGATTCGATTCTGTGTGGCAAAGTACTTCAATTATATTCAAATTAACTACCGATAACTGACTCTGTGACACGTACGGATTTGTAATTATTAGAAACGAATTCAATATGAATGTAAAAAATGAGCTTATAACAAACATGAAAACCACAAAAGCTTCTCAGTTATACGCAAAGAGGTAGAACGAACACGCATGCGTTTTTATTTTTTTCCATTAAGAAGTATTTATACTAAATATTTTAACCGCATTCCAAATTTATATTATAAAAGGTCATTGCCTCAGCGTCGCTTTAAATTCGGACCAAGTTCACTTAAATACCTGTAATTACAGTATAGCTATGTCGATATCATTATTAACCACTTTGCTAAAAAAATTCATACAAAAACTACAGTCACAATAGTGGAGTGGTTGTCTTGGACATAAAAACGGCGACATGCTCACCACCTGTCACGATGTCCCAAAAATATCTTCGGCGAAAGGTGGGTCGATAAAATTTAATTGTCTAGACCTCCGTCTACCCTAGTATTGGGATTGGCATATACACATATAGATATATCACATAAAAACTACATAGCGTCACCAATGCCTTCTTCAATAGGGTTGACATTCGATAAATAACAACAGTTTTCCTAAAAAAAAAATTCTTTTAAATAAATATTTTTAAATGTAAGACGACTGTATGTGCAGCTCGTTAAACAAGTAAGAATAATCACAAAAATCCCTCACGGACCATCAAAACCGGGTAACCCTACGCTCTCTTCGACTCTTTACAAACGCGCTCAATACCGTTAATGTCGAATTATCGACGACGTACTACGTATGTTTTTGCACCGGCCAAATTCCGAGACCAATACGGTGGCCGCGAGACATCCGATATGGATATTTTTTCGCATTGAACGGAATCTATATACGGTTTGCATGCATGGCCAGATTTCTGAACGCTTTTTTACATGTATTTTTGGCAATTTGTGGTTTAAGGGCAAATGGTGTTATAACATTTTTCGTGCAGCTTAAATTTTGATGCAATATGTATAAAATTACTACGTTAATAAAAAAAATATTACGAAAATAGCTTGAAAAATGTAAAATATTTAAATACATACATAGATAGGGACAACATCACATGCATGGCTACGATCCCAATATAAACAGCTAAAGTACACTAGAAACAAAACAACGAAGGTACCAAAAACATCCATACTCGAGAAAATGTAGGAAATGCATTTCCTACATTAAAAACTACATTGACACACCATGAAAACTAGTGTGAACACTCGTCCACGGAAGTCGTCAAAACTAAATAGTAAGTTAATTAAGAAAGGATAAACATTTACTACTAATAATGTCGTAAAGGAAGAAATAAAGTATTTTAATTTCAATCTAAAAATATTTAACACTTAAATAACAACCGATCTGACGACTAAAACATTTCTGCATGCATTTAAATGAACATAAAATCATGAAATCTCATCCAAGATCTGCTTAACGATGTTACGTCGTGAATTCTAAATGATTCATTAATGAGGAACAGTAGGAAGTAGACTGCTCTCAGAGGTAAAACAATAAATATTAGTTTTGGTAATTAAAAAATACAAGACATTGTTAAGCTTATGCTTAATCTAGCATAGGATTGTCTTACGACAAGAGGGACTACAAAAGATTTGGTAAAAGGTCAACCAAAACCTTTGTGATCCCACACAAACCTATTTTCACTAGCATATATTCAGAATTTATTCATAGCAATTTTTAAGCACAGTTTGTAGCACTTTTTGAGGATACACAAAAACAACGAGCAACAAAGCACTGTGTAATAAAAAAAAACTGTAATAAAATATTGAAAAAATAATGTTTAAAACAGGGTAACCAGTGATCAGTGGGGAAACTGAAGTCGCCTTAAGATTTATAATGGCAACTTAAAACACACCACAGCTGTAACCATGCAAAAACTTTCACCTCTTTGAAAAAAGATAGAAACACTATGTTAAAGCCTTGAAACTCCGGCTAAATTATTAATACCGATCCATGTATATTTTTTATTATTTTTGAAAAATGCATTGCATAACATTTTCTTTAATTTCTATACAATATGCGTCCTCAACTGGCAACCACAATTAAAGGTTAATTTAGTAATGTTTTGTGATTTGTTGCGAAAGCTGCAGATGCTCACTCGTGAGTCTCAATTTTCCATGAAACATTTAAGGCACATGTATGAAGAATTTTTATTAAAACTTCTATAATCCAACATGCATTCATGTACCAAGTATTACGTAAAAGTATAAGTTAATGGATACGTGTCTCCTTATAAGAGTTCGTGACCTGAAACCTTGTGATGCATGACATTGTTGACAGAGGCGAGTACTCAAATCCGCGCGCCAAATGTTTCATTTATTTTTTTTATTCGAACTATTTAATGTGTTAATTGGGCTAAGTCATCGCTAAAAGTTTAGTAATATTATATTACTTCTGTGATGAACGAAAAATGCATATCAAATTGTAGCTTTTCGATTATGTTACATCAAAACAATTAATTAGTAAATCCATTAACTTAAGATAATAAAATCAAATAGTATAGTATTTTAACCTTATGACAAAGAATTTATGTGCACGGAGCACACAAACCTTAAAAATAACAATAAAAATTACAAAATTAAATCTCATTTTGTGGACATGTTTTGTAAGTAAACAAATAAAGAACCCGATTAAGCCAGAGAACGTTAATACATTTATCAATAAATGTAACTTTATTCGGTAAGCAAACAAAGGTATCTTCTCTTCTCTATCGAAACAAATGAATCGGGTATCACAGGATGTATTTAGCTGGCCCGCCTGGCTACTATACCCTTAATAGTTAACCTAACAGTAAGCTAACCGCCAAGTTAGTTAATATATTTATACCAAATTTCATTCAAAATTGGTCAGCCGTTTTCCGTTCACATTAATAAATAGTAGAATATCAATTCTATGTTAGTAGTATGTTAGTAGGATTTATACAATTACATCATACTTTGTTAGTTACTCCAAAAACAGTGTTTTCAACTTGGTTCCAACACATGGTAGCCCCTACTCGAATCTTCACGCAATTCCCAATACGGGGGAAGACAGAGGTCTAGTCTAGACAATTAAGTCCCTTCGCCCCACCTTCCACCGAAGATATCATCGGGACAAGGTGACAGGTGGTGAGCCCGTCGCCGTCTTTATGTCCAAGCCATCGATATAATTCGTACATAAATTTTTGAAAAACCCATTAAGACGAGCTTGCCACCTGAGGATCGAACTCGGGTCTCTTGTCTCGAAATTACAATGCCTTTTTCAAAAACTTCATGAAAACTTAATGAAAATTTAAACAACATTAAGTGTTGCCGGTTAAAGCAAATTACGTATAATATTATATAAAATATTTAATATACTATAGTATGACTATCGCAGAGGTTGCAATTCCGCTGATTGCTTGGAAATACTAGAATGCCGACGAAGCATCGGAAACCTCGGTCCAGCCATACAGAAAATGAGCATTCATACATCCCACTGCGATGTTATAACACTAGATCGATTATAGTTATTTGATATTGTAAATTTAGTTTTAGCGGCAATAGCCTAATGGTTTAGGGTGCGTACTGCGAAATATGACGTCGCAGGTTCGGGCCCCGCCATTCGACTATTGACGTAAACCAACTCCAGACACAAGCATTGCAGCTTAATTGGAGTGGTTAACAGGAATACTAGTAATGTTATTCGGCATTGCTAGTATTCTTTTAAAAAAAAAAATGTTTTATAAAGTGAATTTGGGACCTCCAGCCGCAGCTAACATAATTAGCAGCTGTATGTGCCTCAACCGATCAATATGTTAATTTTGATCTGCGCACACTGTGACGGAAGCCGTAGTTGGAAATTATCGAATACTGGCTAAACTTGGCACACATTCACTTCACATCTGTTGCCTATAATACAACATTATGATATTTACATAAACCTTACGCCCATAACCCATATAGGGGAAGCAGCGTATATAGGTTTTGACCCTGTGAAGACAGCGGAAAAGTAGTCTTCGAATCTCGAACGAAAATATTCTTCATATGCTCTTGAAAGGATTACGTTTCAGGATATCATATACGTAGTCTCCATAAATTTTCAAATATATATAGCTACCAATGAATCAAGGCAAGGTTCAATGATAATAAGAAAAAATAACGATTCGTAAATAAAGCGAAAGAATTGTTATGTAAAGGATCTTGTGACACATGGCCATATGCTCTGTCTGTCTAGCCCGTTAGGAATGATAGCAGATACATATTTAAATCAAGACAAACGTCTCGTAGCGAAGCTCACTCCAAAATATATATACGATCTCAAAGTTGTTTCTATAAAAATAGAAAAAGGTCTTTGTCCTCTCAAGTCACGTAACTGAACTTATTTTTACAGTGATGTAGCGAACTGAAGTAAGAAAAGGGAGAACACCTGTTCAGCTTCTGATCGATATACATTTCCCCCCCCTCCCCAAACATCCCATCCAATATCTTCGACAAAATGCACTATCAAATCACCACCCTTTGTCTTTGCCAGTGAATCCGGTCGCTCTATAAACGGAGTGCTGCTTGCCGCTTTTAGTAATAAATTCGAGGTGTTACGTTTGATTTTATAAAAGAATATAAAACTTTACGTTCACGTTAGTTTGGAAAATAACATCGGATATAAAGACGAGATATTTAAACATTATGAAACATAAATATCACTAAAATGTACGGTCGGTAAACTTTACGCATTACGTACATATTACGTAATATTACGTATGGTTCGAATTGAAACCATAGAGTAATTTTAACGAAGACATTTATACCCATAACTTATATTATATCCACCAAATAGATGTTCATTGACTGTGTGCCCCCTCACGTAAATAAATTTGAATTCATGATAGCCGAGAAGTTGGTCGGTCCGAATTCCAGTCAAGAGACCCGAGTCCGACCCCTGCAAAAAGGTATTAGTTTTTTTTTTTAAACTTATGTACGATTTATATCGTTGAAAGGGTCATAAAGAAGGCGACTGGTTCACAACCTGTCACGTTTGCCCGAAATAACTACCGGTGAAATTAATCTGAAGGTTTAAATTAGACAATTAGACAGATAATTAGACAGACCTCTACCTCTAGGCCCTGTCTATATGGGGAAATGTGTGAAGATATATAAATAATATAAATTAAACCAATGTAAATCAAATATATCAAACGGTAAATCACACAAGCGCGCCATAAATTATTTTTCTTTTATACGACAAACTTTCAAACAAACAAATTTACTGTTAAGTCTTTCAGCGGATTCAGACAAACGCCGACATGTACGCTCACTGCTAGTTTGGAAATTAATCTGTCTAGACAATTCGCTTTGCCTAGCTCTTTGGCATGATTGCGGCTAGTCGCGATTCGAAGTATTTTTGGCAGTTTGAGAAATTGCAGTGCTTAACTTAAGTGATCCATTAGAAGATTTTTTTTTAAATCCCGTGATGTTAAGATTATTTTTTATATAAATGACTTCCTTGTTTAATATTAGTAAAGTAAATACTACAAAATTATTTTTAAACAAGCTATATAAAGCTGCAAACTGTCTGTTTCTTTAGTCTGTAATCTGTTATTTTGTTTCAGAGTTGTACAATAAAGTTTCTAAGTACATGCATACATTTATTATTAGATACTGTATATCATATTATTCTATCTATTGTTCTAAAATTAAAAGAAAATTTACTAATTTTTGCACACACAGGAAAATATTGCGTAAAATTGTTTTTTTTTTTTTGCGAGATATATGTTATCCCATACTCTACACCAGATTTGAGGCTATCTCCGTAAAAAAGTCCATCCAAATCCGTCATCAAAGACCGAGTTACATTCACTGTATGAATATAAAATTAATTTATACTGTATGTATATTCAAAATAACATTGTGAAAGCGCATCGCATCAAATATGATGCTTTATGTGTGCCGTATAAAAACTCGCAAAAGCGTCCCGGGCAGGAATCGACAGTATCGATGCCGACGTCAATACTTTTAGTGTCCAGCCGATGCGGTCTGTTTATTGAACCCGTTCGGACAATACAAAGGCCACATCGTGCCAACGGTGAAATGGTGACGTCAGTGGCGGGTTGTCAGGGACGAGTCGACATTTAGAGCCTATGCGAAAGATACTATGTAATAGGGATGAAAAAAGTATTTTATAAAATAGCGTACCTGAGCGACTGTTTACTAAATTAGTATTGAGCATCGATTTTGACATCGAAGGTAATATGTGTATTACGTCGAAATTATTATAGTATATATAATTTTACTATTATTAAATTAAAGGATTGTTATCGAAATTCCAAGTAAATCTCTAAAGTTTGTTAAATTTGTCCCAACGGTACAGTCGAATTCATACCTTTTTTTCCTAGAGCTCAAGTGAAGCTGCGAATAATTAAGTGAAGTAGAGAAGTTTTAAAAATAAATGGGGAATAGGTGGTTACATCGATTTCGATTAGAACTACACAGAGATAAAATGACCTTTGTTACGAACTTATAAAAAAGTTCATTAACATTTTCATATATTTTCTTCACCATTCGTATTACACCAATTAATATTACAGTGTCGAGGTAGTTCAAGACTAACTATCGAAGATCACTTTAGCAAGTTGCTCAAAGAGGGGAGGGTCATGAGTACTCTGATACCTAGACGTGTTGCATGAAGAAAATGATGAATCTGAAAGAGGCAAAAAGAGGCAGACTTCCCTGTCGGGGACTATGCGTGAAGATAAACATACAAAAAAAATCTTAAATATAGGGTACAAACAATCACACTGATAAAGTTCTTTATCTTTTGTAAATTCGGTAATAATTATATCAAAAAGTAGATGGTTTTATGATTAACGATAGTTTATATTCCTGCAGATTTTATAACGCAAGATGCAAGTGCAAGTTTTATAAACTGTTTAAGGCGTAGTTCATACATAGGAAGATTTACTTTGAATACCTCGATCAAAGTGAAAAGACGTAAATTTATACTTACGAGGATTCATACACAAAGTTGTAGTATAAAAACTCCTCCCTAATTCAGAATAGCAGACGTAAATACTAGCCAAAGTATGGGTCGTTAACGAACTTAGCCCGTAAAGTTTTCCTAAATCATATCAACTTATATGCAAAGTTAAAGTTTGAAACTTTGTACAATTAATAGGAAATTTCTTGTACACTTTCTCGTTCAAACAGCCTTCGGATTTGAAATTTGAATACTTTTCTAATACAAACTCTATTCTTATGTTTGTTATTTCACTGTGAGAATTTAAAAAAATATCTCGTACAAAACATTCTACTGACGCATAATCCCTGATGGGGTTGCCAAAGAGAAGAGCACCATACATATACGCTACATTTGTCAGCCCAGGGTACTAATACTGAATTCCTAGCAAATTTTTTATAGTTTTTATAGTTTTAAGAAAGAATCCTATTATGCCAACAATTATATACGTTTTAACAGAGTTCGTAATAAATTTAAAAACAAAGTGTTAATATAATACCGAATAAATATTACCGAAATCCTACCCTATTTTTTCAGTAACACCTAGTGGAATATTTCTACAAATATTTAAAAGGAGCACCGTTAAGGAATGACGAATATGCCGAACAAAAAATTGCTGCTCATTTCTTCTTTTTAACGTAAATCTTTTAATCAAGTCATGCTATGGATATTTTTAATGTTAATTGGGTAAAAAACAAGCTGAAAGTCCACCCGAAGGTAAATGACTACTGAAACCCCTAATATCTGGAAACTAAAAGAAGAATATAAATACTGATGGGTTCTTACCCGAAAATATTATACAATACTTTTGAATGACTTTTGAATATAGTCGCAGTAAGGGCTAGTAATACTTAACAGACTCAAACATACGATGCATTCAATCATATATTACAATTTCCCGTACTAGGGTAGACAGAGGCTACACAGCGTAGTACTTCTCTTAAAGCGAATCCTTTAGACAACATAACAGGTGGTGAGCCTATCGCCGTCCTAATATCCATGCTGACGATAAAATATATCTTACATACATATACATTTACGTATATAAATATTTACAAATACATATACACGTTCACGCCTCACATACAAACATATTGTTAGCCTAGCGTGATCCCAACCCGCAAACCTTAGTTTCGAAGGCAGGGTTACTACCGACTCGACTTACGGATCGTCGAATTCTATTCCTCGGCAATTCTATTCTCCATAGCAACCTAGCCGAACGATTTGAAAATCTCCCCAGTTGTAACAGTGAGACGCATAATGCACTTCCCATGTGACGGCGTGGTTACGTCACTGGATGCAAGAGACTAAATTTAACGCGGACCGGGAAACCGCGTGGGCATCAGTCGGGAATACGGCGCGGATCCGAGAGAAATGCCGCGGTTCAGTTGTCGCGTTTGGTGCTCTCGAAATAGACTATAAGGCATCGTTCACACTGGAGCGTCGCTGCGACGAGTGTGAAGTGGTATCTTAAGTAGTACCATTAATATGTAAAGACTTATTTATTCTTCAGCAGGCTCGATTGCGATTTGATTGGAAAACCATTGCATTAAACGTTTCGAATTTCAACAGATTCACAAACAAACTTAACTTTAAAGTGATAAAGGTCCAAGTTAAAGGACATGCAACATGCAAGTTTAACATCAAAGTTTATCAGCGGTATTGAACTATAGTTGTTATAGTATTAAATTTCGTTGATGTTATCGTCATTTTGAATGGTATCTGTACGTGGTATACAAATGAACTAAACCATGTATTATCTACAAAAATTAGTAAATCTATTTTCATGCATAAGCAATACATTTTAGGGTTATTAAATAATCAATACACTAGTGTCACGCAGCCTAAAATAAGGAAAATATAAAACAATGATACACAATACTGTCGGTAAAAGTTTCCCGATAAACGTAACAAGTATTTGTTTAACTTTATATTAAACTTGCTGTTGAGCCCAAGGTCTGCGTTCATTAGACCTAGAATTAATTATGAAAGGTTTGACGGTAACCGACGCTAGCTATGACAATAGAGCCTCGACTACCCCAGTCCATCCGTGACCATGATAAGTTATATAGGGAACATACTGCAGAACTATGTCAACCAACATAGCCGTAAGGATCAACACTAAAGTGGCAATGAGCCGGTCCGGCTTGCGGTCAAACTAGCTCGAGAAACTGACAAACGTTATGCTGCAGGCAAACATAGAATGGACATACATAATTTTAGGAATCGATGGATGTAACGCTGTTAAAGTCAGTTCATAATCGATTAATCGGAGGTGCTAAAGTTTAATTAGATTTGGTGATTAGTTAAGAAAGCTAGAGACCAAGTGAAACAATGTCATGCATTATCTCATTCGCGTCAAAGAAATCCGTTCAGGACAATCAAACAAGCAAGCTACTTAATTGTTACTTGTTAATGAATCATCTTTTATATTAGTTAGAAAAGATTTTAAATAATAAAAACATTAACATTATAGATTCGTGGTTTAGCTATAAAACTTCGACGTCAATGAAACGAGACAAATTTGGTTTTTCTCGCAAAAATTAAAAGTAATACTTTGTAAGTATATTTATCTAAACCCCTCCTCCTTTTTAACAATACAGTAAACAACTGCGCATCATCACAGTCGTATTTCTAGGTTCCGTATTAGTTAAAGGTCATTTCTGTAATGTAATTCATAATACTGCAGCGAACCGCTACGTCTCAGATTCAAAAATCCCGTCTGAAATATGACTACAACTAAATCTTCAATAGTTTATATCATAGTCTCTTCTATAGATTGTAAATAAATGCAATCGTGTTAACAGAGTGTATGCATATCGGTGTTTAAAGTATATAGTATACAAGCTGTCTCTCGCGGCGAGTTTAACACTTAACGCGGAACCTTAATTATTTTTCTAAATTAAAAGTAGCCTAAGTTACTCCTTATAACATCATCTATCTGCCAGTGAAAGTCCTGTCAAAATCTGTCCTGCCATTTCAAAGATTAGCCGGAACAAAGAAACAGACAAAAATTGTAAAAAATGTAAAGTAATAAACGGTTACTTCAATGTTACAAAAGACACTCCAATTTTATTTATATGTATAGATGTATAGATTAATATGATTATGATTAGTAACTGGATACCGCCTCTTGTGCGATACGCTGGTTGCGTTTGCGTAATGAAACAAAGATCACCAAATAGCCCATCAAACATCTAGTTTAACCGAAACTGCTGACATTCAGAATAATCCTACGAAATTGGAGGGGCTTTAAAACAGTTTACAAATGGCAAGGCACAAAGTTAAGGCAGAATCACAACTAAGGGTGAAAACTGGTATTTGTAAGGGTTGTTCTTTTAGATGAGATGTGCGTATTGGCTACCACATGCGTGCTTGTGCATCATGCTTGTGTACAGCCACTGTTTGTGGGGTACCTTCGGATCTGCAGTCCTTAAAATATTTTTTTTTCTCTTTTATTATTTTTATTTGCTTTGCTCTTCTGTGGGACAATTTTTAGCTACCTTTTAAAAGGTTTGAACTAATTTTTAAAAAATGACAAAAAGCGGATAGCTGCAGTTTCATTCGCCAATATTTTCTTCGTTGGAAGAAGAAGGAAATGGCAGTTACAGATTTTAAAATCCTTTTTCAAGTGAGCAACATACAGTGAAGATACATTAACTTTTGAAAAAAATATCTTCACGCCATTCCTAATGCAGAGGTAGACAAAAGTCTAAACAATTAAGTTCTTTCGACCCACCTTTCACAGAAGAATACCCAACTCAAGCAAGGAAGATTTGTTGTACTAATGTTAGCTATATCGCAATCAACAGACGGCTCCGAGATTATTAAATTTACTTTTCTTGGGCCCTTACAATACCTACGGCACAAAATAGAATTAAGCATTCTCTTACGGCAGCCCTGCGCGATATTACGAATTTTGTCTATCACGACTGCTTTTGCCTTAAGCAATATTATCTGTATGATTCCAAATAAAGAAAAAAATAATTATCGAAGAACATACGAAGATGCATCACAATTTCTTTCTCAACGCCACAAACGATGCTGCGTCGAAACATAGATCAAATAGCGACTACGCTTTAAAAGCTCTAAATGGATTAATTACACAGCATCTATAATTAGGTGACTAATTTAAATTAATTAAGTGGCATGCCCATTAACTGGAGAAACTTGAAAGTATAATAAACATATGCATCTAATTGTCTTTATACTCAACTGTATTTTTGTGACTAGTTTTAGTAAGTTTTCATCTCAACAAGTTATAAGAATTAATAAATAGCAATATCATATAAATAAGTATAAGAAATGGTGGACTGTGTCCAAACCTTATATGCAGGCTAGTGAATACAACTCCAAAAACTATAGTTTAGGTTTTTCAGTAAACAATAAGTAAGTATATAATTTCATTTATGCTTATATAAAAAAATAATGTTTGTTTTGTTTGTTTTTAAAGTGTGCTTAGGAACCACTTTTATGTGGTCATTTTCCTTATGTTTGGATGTCAGTATATGGAAGTAAGTCCCCCCATGACCATGGATGTTGTAAAGCATCCGAAACGTCGGATAAAAAAGTTTGTAAAATTTTCGGATTTTATCCGTAAATTTTATAAACCCGAAAATCGTTTCATTTTAAATGTGTAGTATTTGCGTAAATACAAGAAATCATTATGTCAGTATATTGAATTGTGCTGGGTTTAAAGCCAAGATGAGGCCAATATTTGTACCAAACAACCTGTCACCGTAAACATAGCTCCCCATTACCAGTTCTGCTTAATTTAGTTTGTTTATTTTTCTAACTGTATCCAGCAAAATTGGCAGAAATTCCGATATACTATGCTTTTCCATAAATAAATTCTTATTCACCAGAAGGAACAGGATGGTAAGTTCTGATGTGGACAACATACACAGGAGAACTTTTCTATTAACCAGTAGAACTATACATTCATAATAAGTTAAGACCTAAATGTCTAAAAATTTTACCTACAGATGTCCACAACAAATAAAAATTTAATACTTAATTGTCACTAAACCTGTTCACATAGGTATGAAATCAATAAGACCTGTTACAAACTGTATCCATTTAAATATTTACATACATAAATACTGCAATTTATATGCTCACTCGCTCTATGCATTACCCTGAACACCAATCAACATAAATAATTTGTGTAAGAAAAAATGCAAATGAAATCATAACAATATAAAACCACTCAAGTGAGTAATAGAAGTAATATAATGCACCACATAAAATCTTTATGCATCAGATGTCTTTCTGCACATGTTACTTCCCATAAAATAACACTGCAATAAATTGTTTTAATGTTTTCAGATTTTTAATGTGTAATAACTTAATAATTTAATAAACACGGACTACCTGTGGTACCAATATGAAATATTTTAAAATCTCTTACCTATACACCAGTCTTTTAACTCATACTGTTCTACTCAAGTCATATTGTTCAACTAGCTTTACACCTGTGGCTTCACCCGCATGCATACTGTATAACACATTTCTAAATAAAGTAATCAATAGCCCAATTTAAACATATTGCTTCTTCTTACTATTTACTTCAAAAATTAAATTTTTCCTATATAGATACATCCCCATCTTAACCCCCTGCCCTCCTTCATTTACAAGTGCCTACAATAACAATAACAATTTATAAGTGCCTACACATCAATTTTAATACTTCTTCATCCAGAAGTTACATAGTCCAAAACAAAAGTTCAGTCCCCATTTTACACCTTTAAGTTAGATGGATTTTCTTAAAAAGCTTTCTTCACTGATATTATTTACTCCAACTACACATATTTCCTAATCACTCCACATCTGTGAGAAATGTCACATCCTAAGGTAGTGTTTTTTGAGATTTTGTGATTATTCGGTATATGAATGAGTGATGTTTCGCCTTTAAACACATAGATTTCTGCAAGTCTAATATTAGTTTTGTCAATAGTAAAACCTTAGTATTTATAATTAAACAATCTTTAATTATTCATTGACTGTAAAGTCCATTGAAATACTATTTCAAATACACTATTTCCTATGAGTTATGAAAAACATTACTCAATTTACAAATAGGCATGACTTTAAAATGTGGTAACTTCATAATCAGATTACAAAGAACATTATCAATTCATTAAAAGGATATGAATATTTTGACACACACATTCAATTTGACACACATTACACAACAATGGCATATTTTTAACAAATTATCCTCCTTAGAGTTAAACACATGATGAGCGGAAAGCAAACATGAAGCAAGTGTGGTTCCTTGGTTTTCAACCTTTTAAATCATGTTACAAAGCAAAAAAATAAAAATTGTAACAATATGGATGGGCAATGTGATATATGCATATTTATTTTAAATAGGAATGTTTGTTTATATTCTAAATTAAAACACGAAGTTAAATCTACTAAAGTATGTTAATCGTAACCTAGATTCATAAGGAAATTTATAAGGAAATTATTGCTAGCATTTCATCACTGAAAAATATGTAAGAAAAAATAAGAATCAACATCAAATAATATGGCTGCTAACAGATTAACAAAATATTCACCATCATCAGTGAATCAGTCATAAATAACACAATTTTTTTGCCAAAACATTTATCTGCAATAGGTTTGACAAACTTGTGTATGCTATTATTTACAAATTACAAACAGTTTCATACTTCTATATCTTACCCATGGATAGTATCTTCCATGACTCACAACCATATTGTTACTGAAAGACATTTGCAATAAAACAATAGCTTTAATAATGCTTAATTTGAGACTGTAGAATCGATAGGCTGATTTAAAACAATACCTTTGCCAAATCTAACTTACATAGAAGTACTTTGAAATTAATAAGGTGCTAAAAAAAGGAAAAAAAAATGTATAACATCTGTTGTACATATTATGCAATATGATTTGTACAATTGACTACACATGTAGGCTACTTTGGCTTTGGATAATAATTTTGTGCAATTTGGAAAGTCAACCTTATTTTAATTTTTCAACACTCATTTAGAACTTATTATATATGGTTTCTCATGATTGCTTATACCTAACACACAAAATTTTTAAATTTTTCTATGCTAGATGGTCAGTCTAATAACATTTCAGTGATGAAATATCAGAAACATAGTCACATGCATACCTCAATAATTAATAGGTTTATTGAAAAAGTAAATCCTGAAGAATGAAAATAGACGATAAATATTTATTTGTTTAAAATAATTCGGTATGTAAAGCCAAGGCGAAAACCAAGGAATCACAAATGACAGAATTTGACTTACCTTGAACATGGGCCTAGGATGTCTCGGTTGAGACGGTGCTGTGGCCGTGGCGGCGGCCGCGGGCGCCGGTGATGGCGACGTCACGTGGTCCGCCGGCAGAGACTCCGGCACAGTCTGAAGGGTTGGTCGCATAGTAGTCGACATCTCAACACCAGTTCGGACACTTTTCACGTTGCTAGCACACCCTCACTGCTTGCATCCTCTGCAGCGGCCGCCCTCTTAGCCAGCCCGGTCGGCTCAGGCCTTCACCAGCACAACGATGCTGTCTCCAAATCAACTTTAGCAATCGCCGGACAACAACGCCCATCTAACCGCATTTTCGACCGAAAAAATACATAGTGAAGACCTGTTAAGACGTCTGAGACACCATACGTATTCCTATTTCACTTTCACGTAAATACTAACGATCGTCGAGATGGAAAACGGAAATAGACACGCAAAAAACTATTAGAAAGCTTACAGTGTCGTCTCCTGTCACATAAACACTACGAAGAATTCGGCGGTTCAGATAAATACCGACGCGTAACACTTTGTCTATAACGGGAACGGCCCATAAAAACGTTATAAAATCGTTTTTTGGTTAAATAATCGTCAATTTAATAATAAATTAACTAAATAAATTAACTTATTTCTGCTAAAAGTCCGTAAATTCTTGAATTGTCTCTCAAGATGGCGGATTTTACCTACTCCTCGTAAATGGGCACAAGGCTGACACGAAAACATCAACCGGCTCTCTATCAATCCCTTTCTTTTGATACTGTATGAAGTGAGATGGTACTATATGAGTAACTTCAACGAAGTTTTATAAACGTCGTGGGAACGTCATAGAATATAAACCAATGGAGCATGCGCTTATGGATGACGAAAAGTTAAACTGAACGCAATCATTAGCGTTTTATTATTGCAAAATTTTAACACTTTTGAGTGCAAAAATGTTAAGTTATATGTAAATATTATATTTAAATATATATATTAAAATTTAAGGTACCAAAAATGTACTAAAAAGTATAGAAATGAGATTTCTAATGTTATTGTTATTTTATAGATATAAGACAAAATTTAAATTTATATTTTAACCGTATTATTACTCTGTTGTAATTGTTAGTATAGAATGTTCTATAATTGACTTAATTTAGTAGTATAAATAATTTACATTAAAGATAATTAAAAATAATTATTTGGTCATGTAATTTTTTTGCTAGAACACAAAACGCCATTTATCAAAAACTCAAAAATGGCTGCCTTGTTGTTGGCGACTGTTGGGCGCTTGTAGAAATAAATGTTTGTTTCTTTATTTTGTTGTGTACTTCATTAAAAGTGTGTGAGGCATAATGATATTCAACACATAGTTCAATTAATTGGTAAGTAGAAATATATTTGTAGTTTTATTATTGTACATAAAAGAAATCACGGACGTAACTGTTAGCTCACGTTGCGCAGCTTTTTGTGCGTATTCATATTCATGTCATTCAACATCTAAATGTTACTTTCGAAAAACATAGGACTTTAGAACTTTTATTTAACATTTCTGTGTATACTATTTTACTAATTTGTTTTATTGTGTACATAAAGTATTGACCATAACTCGTGGAGTAATGAACAATAAAGGCCCTTACGGGACAATGCCACAGCAATGTCCGTGTACATTATATTCGCGTAAATAAAATATTTTTGCATCTTGTGACCTGCCATCGATAATAACGTAATGTATACGATATATTATCATGCTGCAAAGTTAAATGAGAGTTGAATGAACTTTGAAGCTTCTGTGTTCTTCGTTTCTTGATGTTAACGACAGTAGTAGATTTTGTTGACATATTTGTTTTATTTAGAAAAAATGTTTCGGTATCTCAAATTAAGGTAGGTCATTCATTATATAAACGCTGCTATCATTGAACTTGTAATTTATTTCAGATTTACCCTGCAGTTGCCCTTGGGAGAGCATTTATCTAATATTTTCAAAATAGTAAACAAGCATTACTATATGCATATGTTTATAACAGCAGTAGTGAGTTTCTTTGTGTAGCAGAAATAGATTTCACATGTCCAAGATGTGGCCCCAATCGCAATATTCACACACTAACACTCACTATCAGAACAATGCTGCTAAAACCAATGAACATCAGAATCAGCAAAATCTGAAGACTTTAGGAATGACTTCTGCTATCTCTATGGCGGGTGTGTATTTTTAAAATTTTATGTTTGAAATCAATGTATGGTAATTAACCAGTACAGGACTTAGGCTTCTTCCATAAAGTCATATGTCTTTGTGGAAGTATGCCATAGTAGCCTTGTACGGCAGTGTATTTTCTATTGCAGTACCAGATACCTTAGGTAGTAGATGCTGCGACTCGTTACTTGTCATTGTAATTTTGATGGAATTTTTTTATTTTTCAAAATGGTTATTTTGCAATTTTTTGGTAGCCATTAGAAGTCTATCCCTTAGTTGTCTCTGACAGAAAATATAGGAAGAAAGAGGAGTGGTAAATTCTCATCAAATAATTTAAATGTTGTATATATTATGTTCAAGTTCAAGTACATCAATTAGCTTTTCTCATTGAACTTTTGACCTATGATAATGTCTTATATACTTTGTATGAATAAATTGCTGCCAACCAATTAAAAAAAACTTACATACTGCTGTTACCAGCAATACTGTATGATACTTTTGTAATTGCATAGCAAAAAAAAATTTTTTTGGCATTGAATTATTCATAAGTAAGATAAAATATTTAATTTAACTCATGGTTGTGAGATCTAAAATTTAAACAGTAAACATAAGTTAAATATATATATGAAAATTTATGATTTGCATTGTTGGTGCGAACAGGCAGCACCTAACAGACTATCTCAAATAAGGTCAATTTGCATATTCAAAGTCTGACAATCTCAGTATTGAATATGGTAATGAGCATCTCAGTGCAGTTTATGTCCATCGGACATATAAATTTTTTAGAAGTGGCAGATTTAATTTTTTAGCAGTGTTTGGTTACATAAAATTGTTATGTATTTAACAATTGTTATCTTTGTATCCAAATGATAGATTTTATCATTCATAACTCAGTAAAAGCACTCTTTGTAGAGATTGATATTGAGTCTCTTGATTTTAATTTATATCACTCAACCACACACAAGCAATATAATATCATCAATCCATTTTGTATCAAAGTAGAATAACCATGTGTCTTGATATTTCATGGTGATATGATATACAGGTACCTCTACAAGGTTAAATAATCATATATACATACAAACATTAAGCACAAACATATTGAATGTTATACTTTTTTTTATACATGTGATGACAATTCACGTAAAACTTATACCTCAAGCATGTATTCAATGAGGTTGTGGTTATATTCTCTGAATAATTTTACATATCCTTATACTCTAAAGCTCTACCAAGAAACAAAACAACTTAACATCACTTCATTCTTATTCAATGTCCAGTAAAATTATACTTTACATTTAGTTATTTCCTTCCTTTGACTTCAACCTTGTACATTATTCAGACATGTTCTTGCAAAGGTTGTTTATTTTTTTAAATTACACCTTGACTTTATGTTTTTATATGAGTTTTTGATTATAGTTATGTGTTTTAGAGGAAATTATGAACAGCTTTTTGATTTTTTGGATACACTTCTTTTATATGTATGTGAGTACTTGCATATACCCATATTTGGTATAGTGCCAGACTTAATTTGTATATAATACAGATTATAAAATGACCTAACAAATCTTATCATTGGTTGTCATTGTCATCAATGTCTGTTTAACAAGTGAAAAATAATATGGTTGCGTTTTACTAGACTGTCATCTCATATCAATAATATAATAATTCTAATACTAAATTGTTAAGTGTTGAATTTAAGCAATATGTTTTAATAATGCTTTGATATTTAAAATTAGTGATTACTTTAACAAATAAAAAGCTTAGATCAAACTAGGCAATAGTATGATAGCTATGTTGTGTTGATGTATGATGAGTATGTATATTGATAATAGTCAAGTCATCAATGCCTATATGTAGATATAATATAAGTATATGCATATCTTTTTTATAACCATCCTGTAATCAAGACATGGAGAATCCTACTTAGATACAAAATGGTATGGATGAATGTTAATGTAATATTATTATATTGTTAGCTGAGCAGTAAGGTAATCTAAATGGATTGATAATCTAAATTTAACAAATATGAGGTTGAATTCAAAAATGTTTTTTCACCTAAAACATACAAAATGTGAAGTACATTAAAATATACTTGTCTCGTAGGTCCAAAACCAATTGATATAGAAAAAACAAATGATTTGAAAGAATCCCTAGTGCCATTTGGCGTGTTTGAATCGGAGGCTGAAATGCATCATCGTATGGAGGTGCTGGGCTCATTGCACCGTCTCGTCAGACAGTGGATACGCGATGAATCGCTTAGGAAGAACATGCCACTCAGTGTAGCGGAGACCGTTGGAGGGAATATTTATACATTTGGATCCTACAGACTGGGGGTAAGTGTGAAGAGATTTTTATTTTTAATATATTATTAATATAGATTTTGCTATTATAAACCTTACTTAACTTAAAAAGTCACGATAGCCGAGTTGTTGGGTGGTCGGAATTTCGAGTCGAGAGACCCGAGTTCGATCCCCAGGTGGCAGTCACTACTTTAATTCTAATGTGCATTGACCTCTATTTATTTTTCTGATTCCCTGCTTTTCCTATAGTCGCAGTTTCTTAGAAGAAGTTTATTTAGTAACTTTTTTTATTCCCAAACATCAATAAATAACTAGAAGAACATTCTGTTTTATTTAAAAAAAAAGCACAGATTGTCACAAATAACAAACACAGATAACAAATCCTCATATGCAGCATAAGAATGGGCTATATGGCATTCCATCTTAGTCATTGGGGGTGAAATTGTATGTGTAACTTTCTTCTCTTAAAATTATATGCAGATGTTATTGGGATAATTAATGTATATATTTTGTTTATTTATTCTTTAATGTACCATACAAAATGTGAAGGAACACAGTTGGACTTGCTGCAGTCAAACTTAAGGTAGTTAACATTGAATGTGGTAAATAAAACAAATGATGTTATATAAAAAGAACAACATATAGATTATATGTACAAAACACTACATTTGCCAGTCCGAGATGTTATCTCCTGTATTTATCAACATGTAAACATGTTACCTCATTTTAGGTGCACCACCGAGGGGCGGATATCGACGCGTTGTGTGTGGCGCCGAGGCACATTGACCGGACTGATTACTTTCAGTCTTTTTATGAGCTTCTGAAGACTCAGCCACAGGTATGGTCATAGGGGCTGATGGTATATGAGGTATATGTATGTTACTAACATATTGAATGGCATGTAACAGTCAACTTCAAGGTTGATAAGCTCAGGTGACATTAGAGTTTAAATGAAGAAATAATGTATGGAAGTAGTGCCACCCTAGTAGTTTGTAATTTTTTTTTTATTTTATAAACAGTTGCTGGTGTGTGAGATTTTTTTTGTTTATTAAATGGGATGATTCAAGGATTAGTGACCCTGCCCTTGGTTGGAATCGTGGAACATTTTTGTTATTATTGAGTGTTTGTATTTGAGTCATGGATGGATGTTTATAAACATTTATCTATATAACACTGTTTATGTAAGTTATATTCTACTATTGGCTTTAATACTAAGACAGTGTTGGTCTCTCCACCTTTAATTATCTTCCAAAATAAACTCTAATGAAAAGTGAAGGTCTAAATCGTGTATACCTCAGACTACAGGAAACTGTTTTAAACTTTCAATTAAAAAAGTCTAAGACAATCTAGGAAAAACATGACAAATGATATTGATATCAATACTCATTTTTATAAGTTTCTTAGTTATTCATCTTTTTTCCAGGTTAAAGATTTGAGGGCCGTAGAAGATGCGTTTGTGCCGGTTATTAAGATGAATTTTGACGGAATAGAAATTGACTTGTTGTTTGCCAGACTTGCACTCAAGGAGATACCTGGTAAATATTCTATTATATAATATTACTAGCTGACCTGGCAAATTTTGCTTTTCACATATAAATTGTTAATATGTCTATAAAAAAATAGAGGTTGGTGACCCATCTAGGGTGAAAATTTAGGGTTGTATGGGTGGGTGTGAATGCATAATATAAAAATAAAAATTAACGAACAGTTAATAGAAATTTTTAGGAGTAAACTTATGATTTAAAAAAAATATTTAGGGTTTGAAAAAATAGATTTTCAGACCTACCGAATATCTAAAAAAATTCATAAGAATCGGTCAAGTCATTTTGGAGCAATGTGTTGACATGAGAATTTTATATATTAGATAAAAAGTAGTCACGATAGCCAAGTGGTTGGGTGGTCTGAATTTCGAGTCCTGAGACCCGAGTTCGATCCCCAAGAGGCAGGCTCGAACTAATGGGTTTTTTCAAAACCTATGAACAATATATTGTTGGCTTGGACATAGAAACGGCGACGGACTCATCACCTGTCACGTTGTCCCGAAAATATCTTGGGTGAAGGTGGGTCGAAGGGACTTAAATGTCTAGACTAGACCCCTGTCTACCCCTGTATTGGGAATTGCGTGAAGATATTTATTTATTTATTTATGTGTGAGTGAGAATTAATTTTCTTTTCTCTTCAGTGTTATGCTTGTAATTAGTTATTCCTTTTATTAGATTTAATTATACATATATTTCGTGTTTCGTCTGCAGACTCCTTTGACCTTCGCGATGATATGCTACTGAAGAATCTGGACCAGAAGTGCGTCCGGTCGCTCAACGGTTGCCGTGTCACCGATGAGATCCTGCGCCTCGTGCCCAACATTGACAACTTCCGTTTGACACTGCGCGCTATAAAGCTATGGGCGAAACGTGAGTGAAAATTACAATATTTAAAAAATATTACACCAAAAATACTACATACTTCATAAATTTTCGGACAAAAAAAATTGTATCATAATTGGTTTATTTTTATGAGAATTACAATGTCAAAGATTTCAATGTCAATGTTAAAGAGTTTCAGAGGGTAAACAGAACTTGAAAGAGTTCTGTTTTATAAGTTACATATAAAGGTTTAATTTGTCAGATATTATCTATGGTAGGCAATGCATTAATGGCTATATGCAAATCAGTGAAAATGTTAACTTATTATCAATATCTTAATATTGTAATACATGCTTATAATGTATTACGAGTTTGGGATCTCTCTTTGTGGAAGTGTTTGGGTCTATGTTCAAGTAGACAAATGCTAATTGCTTTTTTCTGCTAAATGAATATAGGTATTGGACACCACTTCACAGATACATAAAACTTTTGAAACATCTCTTTTTAAGTGAGTTGTTGTCAAGGGAGCTAATTGAGATAGCTTATTACCGTGGTAGAGCCACTCATCAGCTTTTGTTGTTGCATGAATGGGCAGGCTCGACCGGGGAAGTACCACGACCTCACAGAATACCGGCGTGAAGTAGAAGTCTAACAAACTTCCGCGTTTGGTCTGGTGAGTGCATATAACCGGTGGCCCACACACCCTCCCTCCACCAGTTCGGGGGCGCAAGGCTACAGCTTGAGGCTTGTCGTGTTGCAGGGCACGGCATCTACTCCAACACGCTGGGCTACCTGGGCGGCGTGTCGTGGGCGATGCTGGTGGCGCGCACGTGCCAGCTGTACCCCAACGCGCTGCCCGCCACGCTGGTGCACAAGTTCTTCCTGGTCTTCAGCCAGTGGAAATGGCCGCAGCCGGTGCTGCTCAAGCCGCCCGACGCCGTCAACCTCGGCTTCCCCGTCTGGGATCCGCGGGTGAGTCCGCAGCCGGATTCCTTATGTAGTTTATAAATTGTGGTCACGCATAGTGAGTAGTTCCCAATAGTGAGGTAGACAGAGGTCTGGACAGTCAAGTCCTTTCCACCGAAACTTGTTTGGGACAATGTGAGAGGTGGGAAGCCCATAACCCCGTAAGTAAGATTTTGTAAATTTCAAAGAAGTCACGGTAACCGAATGGTTGGGTAATTAGAATCAAGATACCCGAGTTCGATCCCTATGTGGCAGGCTCGTACCAATGGAAAAAAATAAAAATAAAATATCTTCACGCAATTCCCAATACAGGAGTAGACAGAGGTCTAGTCTAGATAATTAAGTCCCTTCGACCCACCTTCCGCCGAAGATACTTTCGGGACAACGTGACAGGTGGTGAGCCCGTCGCCGTCTTTATGTCCAAGCCAACGATATGAATTGTACACAGGTTTTGAAAAAAACCCATTGGTACTGCCACCTGGGGATCGAACTCGGATCTCTCGACACGGAATTCCGACCACCCTTCCACTCGGCTATCGTGACTTTCGATAGTTCGCACCCTGATTCCTTATATAGTTTATAAATTGTGGTCACGCATAGTGGGTAGACAGAGGTCTAGACAATCAAGTCCTTTCGGCATCATTTTACACCGAAACTTGTTTGGGACAATGTGACAGATGGGAAGCCCATAACCCTGTGAGTAAGATTTTGTAAATTTCTTAATTTAATGAGAAGATTAAGAAGTCACGATAACCGAATAGTTGTGTGTTTAGAATTCGAGTCAAGACACCCGAGTTCGGTCTGTATGTGGCGGGTTCGTACCAATGGGATTTTCCAAAAACTTGTGTACCGTATTTATGTGTATTACATAAATACGGCGACGTGCTCACCACCTGTCACGTTGTCCCAAGAATATCTTCAGTGGAAGGTGGATCGAAGGCATTCAATTTTCTAGACCACTGTCTACCCCTGTGGCGTGAAACTATTTCTCTTTTTTTTTGTGGCAGGTGAACGTGTCTGACCGCTTCCACCTGATGCCAATCATCACGCCGGCCTACCCGCAGCAGAACTCCACTTTCAACGTGTCCGCTTCCACGCGCACAGTCATCATGGAGGAGTTTAGGCTCGGTACGAGTTCAAACTGCCCTTCTTTTCTGTGCACACATTGATACTATATGAAGTTAATAACCACATATATAGGAACACCACATACATACATAGCTCTGATCTCATAGTACACATGAAGAAGATGCCATAAATACCCAGATCTAGGAAAGGTGGTGTTTCAGGGAGTCGTAAAAATAAAGGGTTTTTCTTATTCCGGGGAAACCAGCCCTGCACATCCCGGATTAATAATAAATGAATACATTAATGATGGTAACCACCAGGGAATGAGATGATCGCTCCAATGCAATTTCTAATTAAATTAATGTTAAATTTTGTATTTCCTTGGAAAAAAAAAGAGAATACCTACGGAATTTCTTTCGCCTGCTTATTCTCCGCTAGACGACTCTGATAAATGATGAACGATGAACATAATGTATGTTATATAGAGTGATAAATAAATAACTTGTATTTATTAGACCCAGATGGATACTAAATAAAGCGTAAAGCCTGTTGTAAACCATACTTACTAGTTACCTTTAGGTACCAGATTAGTTACAGATGGGTATAAAAAAATATAAACAGTAATTCGATTTTTATTGATATTAAAGCATATAAATTATGCTGAACTTATCGATATTACCACGGCACGATTTAAATGTCGCCCCATACGATACGGCAAAGGTCGCAGGTTCAAATCCCCCGTTCGTGTCAGTAGTAATTTTAAAACTTTAACGATTTAATTTAAATTGTATGTTTGTAAGTGTATATTATTTTTGCTTTTTTTTTCTTGTTTTTGTGTGTGCCCATGGTCTTTGTCTGAAATTAAGAATCATTTTTATTATAAGACTTTTACTTCCGCAATAGTAACGCCAATGTCCCGCAGGTCTGGCGATAACCGACGAGATAATGCTCGGCAAGTGCGGCTGGGAGCGTCTGTTCGAGGCGCCGAACTTCTTCTCGCGCTACAAGCACTTCATCGTACTGCTGGCGTCCTCCGCTAGTCCCGTGGACCAACTGCAGTGGTGCGGGCTCATCGAGAGCCGGATCAGGCATCTAATTAGTGAGTGTGGCGACCCTTGGCTTTTGATAAATTGCGGGATTTTTTTGACGGTGACAGGCTCACCACCTGTCGATTTGTTCCAAAAAAATGTCTTCGGAGGAAGGTGGGTCTAAAGGAATTAATTGTCTAGACCTCTGTCTACCCCTTTTAATGGCGTGAATATATATTTCGAAGTTTGACGAGCAGAGAATGCTTGTAGCACTATGCCTTTATTTTATTCTTATATTGTATTTAATGGTCAATCTTACTACTGTTATAAATCTAACCGTTAAGGTGGATGAAGAGATGTTTGCCTGAAATAGCATTTAGCATATTTAAGCCCAAAAAAATACTGGTTTCTGTGAGAAAAAACTGAAACATGTTACATTGAAAATCCAAATGAGGGACAAGGCTATTTTAACTGTTTAAATAAGGCGAGATCCCGAGCAGAAACTAGTAAAATAGTTTACATCTACACAATGATATTTTTGACACAGATCTTAATATTTGTTAATATCACTGGCTTGGACATAGAGACGGCGACAAGGTAACCACCTGTCACCTTGTCCCGAAAATATCTTCATTGGAAGGTGTATTGAAGAGACTTACTTGTTTTGACTAGACCTCTGCCTACCCTGTATTGGGAATGGCGTGAAGATATTTATTTTATTTGCACTTGGTATTGTGTAGCGTGGTATAATATAGTATATTCATTCGTTCATTCATTCATTCGCACTAAGTGGAAATAACGTTTCGCAGCGACCCTGGAGAGACACCACCACATAACGATAGCGCACGTGAACCCCGAGTGCTATAACTCGGTGCCACTCAACACCAACAACGGACAACCGCTAGCACTGCCGCCCGGTACGTCTTTTAAACACTATTGACATTCATCATTCACCTGTTATTATTGAATTTATATCTTCATCTTTAATCTTTTGCTCTGATATCTATCCGCTGTTAACAACTATAATAAATAAATAAATACATGTATAGATAGGGACAACGTCACATACATTGTTCCGATCCCAGTATAAGATGCTAAAGCACTTTAGGTGTAGGAGTCGTAAACAACGAAGGCATCACAAACACCCAGAGACGAGAATATGTAGCAAAAAGTGGTTTTTCTTCATTGACTCGGGACCTCGAGATGGTTACACCTTGGAAACCAGTGTTTACGCCACTCGTCCACGGAGGTCGTCAATATATAACAACAAATATGGACAATAGAACCAAAATTGACTGTTAAACAGACATTTGCTAGGCCTTTGATGGGGAACATTCATTCAATTCGAGCCCCAAAAATCGCCTGCAATAGAAATTGGTGTCCCCCAAGGTACAATACTGGGTCCGTTACTATTTATGTTTTGTGTAAGTGACATAAATCTTTTTATGTGACAGAAGTCTTTTTATCAAACATGCTCCTTTTCTTTTATATGTAATTCAATTTTAATACTGAAATTTGAGATTACAATTAAAGACTTCGGATTCCTTGACTGTTTTCTGAATGATAGAAAATTTATTTATGTATACATAACCTTGATGTATAATGATTATTGTGTTTTCTCCAGGAGCACCCGTACCCACCGATCCTGCTCCAGAGATAGAAAAGAATGAAAATGTAAGTACATACTAAATTTAGTTAAAGCTTTATCTAAACAATACACAATTTATAAGCAGAGAGTAGTTTGTTGGCCCAGTGTAAGCCTACCTTCGAAAACTAATGGTCGCCAGAATTCAGGTAGAATTCAGCAAGCGCTAAACATTTGTGTGTTCAATATGAATGTTTATATGTAAATTAATATTTATCTGTATAGATTTATGTCTGTGTATTTCACAAGTCCAGTTACCAAATCATAAGGCATCCTTTGGGTTTGGGTAGTTATTGTATTTTTTTAATACAGTGCCGGTAGTTTTATGGCCGCAAAGAGTTTGTAAATACTTTGTATCCAGAAGTTCTAATGGGAACGGGTAATATTTTCTTATACTATAATAATGGTAACTTTCTTGCTATTGTTGTCTGATAAATTATGTTCTTTTTCGCTGCTTTAATCAAACACTACAGATTTAATTTAATAACAGAGTTATTAGGTACAGTTAGGAGTTAGAAGGTACAGTCAATTTGTCTGTATAGAGTAGTTTTATGGATACAGTTCTAATTTAGAATTGTTTTCCAGTTTTAATACCTTTTTATTTTAATACATTGATGGCGGCCGAGTCGGTAGGTGAACCTGCCTTGGAAGGTAAGGATGGTGGGTTCGAATTCTGCGAGGGGCAAACATTTGTGTCATAAATATGAATGTTTGTGATCGAGTCATGGAGGTTTATATTTATATATGAATATTGATCTATATAAATATATAAGTAACTATGTAATTATATTGTACCATAAGCTTAGAAATTAAGACGGCGATACCGTCTGTAACGTTATCCGAAATAAGCTTCGGTGAAAAGTGGGTCTGAATGACTTTACGTCTGCTTTACCCAATATGGATTATGCCGTGAAGAAATTAAAAATAAATACTTTATAACAAAGATCAGATTATGCATCAGAGAGCATAACTGACACAGTATTTAGCCTGTGCAGATAGCAAATGTGCATATGTGTGGTCATTTACAGTTGCTGTTATCCGGTGAATCTCTAATCATGGTATAAAATTTTTATAATAATGTCTCTAAAGCAAATACATCAGCGTTCAATATTGCCAAAAACGTTCTTGTCAACGACCTGATAGCCGAGTTGGGAGTTATCCTGCCTACTAAGCGAGTCGATATTTATGTATATGTATATTTATGTAAGTATATTGTACTGTACACAGGGACACCACCTGTCACGATGTTCCCTAAAATTTTGAAAAAGCTGAAATTGGCTCACAGACTTCATAATCTAGACCTATGCCTAACCCAGTTTGGTAATATGCGTGAAGACAAAAACAATACTCGTTAAAACACTGCCCGGACGGCTGCGGAGACGTAGCGCGGTGCAGAGCGCGGGGTCAATAACCGATTGTAAAGGCCAATGACCGCGAGGTCATTGTCCGCCGGACACTATCGCTTACTCTGCCTCATGCACTATACATTCTAATATTTCTGTGTACAGTCCACTAGTTTCATTAACAATAATTTAGAGGACCAGATGAAATATCACAAATCATTAAATTTTTTAAAATTCAATTTTGCTGTTTTAAAGAAGTGAAAATGCCATCGCCATGGTGGCATTTTCATTCTCAATGAATGAGATTGAAAATGACTTCCAATTGATAGCGGGATAACTGTATCGAAATATGTCAATTTTTTGTTATGTTGAAATTTTTTTTATTGATTTTAAAACATACAAGTTACGCTGGACTTTGCTTTAAAATAAATATAGATTGCATACTATATGTATTTTTTTAACATGAAAGAGCCGGCTATAGCTACAAGCGATGCATAGTCTTTAATATGACTAAATATATTTATTTATTTATATAACAATAAACACCACAAACACTTTTTAGCTATAGGATGCTAAGAGTGTGAAATTAGCTCCTGACTCTAAATATTTTTCTCAACTTGCAAATAAAATCTAATCATAGTGAAAAACTTTCAGGACACACATAATATGCTGTATAATTAATGCCGAACTTTTTGTTAAATTTAACAGAAAAAAATCCAGTTAATGTGAAGCCAAAAACGGGAAAATAGAGAAAGTGATTTAAGATTTCTCTACATGCATGTAGGACACGGTGGCAAAACATTTTCTCTCATTCTTAATTAATACCACCCCACTCTGCTTTGTATATATAGTCTGTGCAGTCTCCCGCCACTTCCCGTAAGATGTCGCTGTAGGCCGACCTTATTATGTTGCAGGGCGACGTGATCGCGAACTTCTGTTCCATGTGGTTCATCGGGCTGGTGTTCGAGAAGACCAACGTCAACGTGAACCTCACATACGAGATCTCCTCATTCACCAAGGCGGTTCTCTATCAGGCGGAGAATACCAGCATGCTGCGGGACGGGATGATTATCGAGGTCATTATAAACTTTAATATCTCGAAGAATGTAGGAATTCTCTATGGCTATATCTCTGACAAATATCTTCACAGACAGTCTTTGAAGGAGTTGTCAGGGACTAGGTATGCGTGAGGATATTTCTGCATTATAAATATCTTTAAGGCATTATTTATACACTGTGTGTATTTACACTCAACTTTTATTTACGCCCCTGAATATCTGCAATAATAAAGAAGGGGAGGAGGACAATGGGCGCTCGGTCACAAAACTAATCAAACCAAAATCAGAGTCATCTGTTTGCTTTACGTCACATTGGTATTCTGATATTTTGTGGACCATATTAAAGGAATGCTACTACTAGAGTAAATATGGTCTACGAAATTTTATAGTTTGTAAAGTGGGAAAACAATGTGAAACAGAGGAAAACTTTATCAATAACTAAATAAATCACGATAGCCGAGTGGTTAGGTGGTCGGAATTTCGAGTAAAGAGACCCGAGTTCAACCTCTAGGTGACAGGCACATACCAATGGGTTTTTCAAAAACTTATATACAAATCATATCGTTGGCTTGGATATAAAGACGGCGACTGGTTCACCACTTGTCAGGTTGTCCCAAAAATATCTTTGATGGAAGGTGGGTCGAAGGACTTAAATGTCTTGACTAGACCTCTGTCTACTCTTGTATTGGGAATTGGGTGAAGATATGTATTTATTATAATACTTAAATGAGTAACTATTATTACATTGAATCTATGTTATTGTATGTATAAGCATATTTGTGGCCCAAAAAAGGATCTTTTGGTTTATGTCTTGTTTGATGAGCATGTACCTACAATTTTAGTACATACCTACTATTACATTTGTATAATAGTAGTAGTAGGTAGTACAGACATATAGTAGTATTTTATTAATGTTAGGTTTGCATAGCGGGTGTATGTAATTAAATATTTACTTAGTTATTTTATACATATATAGATAGGGATAAATCATATACATTGCTCCGATCCTAATGTAATCCAGCGCCCTGCCATTTGGGATGATGTTGCTTGGTCCCCATGCCGTATGCTTGGCGTTTAAGTCGCCGGCGATGATGACAGGGGTGCTGTGGTTGAGGATTGCCCGGATGTCGGAGGGGCAAATAGGGGAGCCGGGTGGGCGATAAGCGGCGTAAATCCTGAGCTCCTTCCCGGCTATCCTGAGGCGAGTTCCAATTGTCCTCGTAGAAGTATATGGTAATAACCTAATGTATAATTACCGCTAATGGGTCAGCTCCCGTGGTCATCGCAGTAAGTACGTCGCCCAGGATTCTCATGACGACGCTGACCAGTCGTGCGAGTGCAGCTTCAATGGTTGTCGGCATGGGTATAGGTTGTGGGGGGGAGGCCTCGGTTGTCCCCCTTGAGGCGTGTGCTCTCTGAGCTTGGTCATGCACTCGCACATGCTGAGTTACATGTTGTGATGTGATGGCTGCTGCTACTGGCCCTTGTTGGATGGTGGCTATGGGAGGGGTTATGGGTGTAGATGTCACCTTTCTTCCCCCTCCTCTTTCTCTTAGTAGAGAGGGGCTCATCCCTCTCCGTGGCCTGGTTAGCTGGCGGTTGTAGTGTAGTAACCGCCGCTACCTTCTTGGGTCTGGTTTGCGGGGCCACTTCTGCAGCCACAGTTCTCAGCTGCCGGCGCGTAAAATACCACGCGAGCGCAGCGTCCTCCTTGCTGCGCTCGACGAGGTATTTCTGCACTGCCCTGTACTCCTCGGCAGACAGTGGGCGGAACCTAACCCCCTTTCCAAAGGGGTGGGCGTTGGGGGCATGGCCCAGGATTTTATGCAGGGCCCGGAAATGCTTCGCCCAGTCTGGCAGGCATTCCACAATAATAGGAGGATACTTGCTGTTATCCTCCTTTGGTCGGGCCACCAGCTTCCTCGGTGACGGCTTCGGTGGGCTCCGTGGGCGTGCAGGTGCTGCCGTCATCGCTGCGTACGGACCCGCTGCCAAAGGTCCTGGCTGGGGGACCCTCCCCAGTTGGGCTTCATATGCTTCCGATAGATTCTTGGTCTACCGGCCGCTCTATTTTTCGTTTAACACGGATGTTCAGGGGAGGCTCTACCATCTCTACATTCCTCCTTTGGTTTGTCTCTACCTCCATTCTGGAAGGAGACGATGTAGAGTCAGTCTCGGCCACGCTCCTTCGTGGCTCTGTAATGATGTTAGAGGCGACACCTCTCTGGACGACGACCCGTTCTGGTAAGTCGGCGGGAGGGGGGGGGGGGGGGCATCCATATTCGCTTCGGCATAAATA
Organism: Sericinus montela; assembly: GCA_029286605.1. Classification (NCBI taxonomy): domain Eukaryota; kingdom Metazoa; phylum Arthropoda; class Insecta; order Lepidoptera; family Papilionidae; genus Sericinus; species Sericinus montela. Next base: position 4,352,566 of record JAGSMR010000050.1, read on the forward strand.
TTTCCGGATCGATCCGTTCCTTTTATACCGGCTGCTTGACCCGCGCTCAGTTGAGTTACACAACTGGCGGCGGGTACAGCAACCGTTTTCTCATGAGAATCGATCGATCGGATCGTCACGTACTCTGTCGTGTCCCATCCCTCCGGGTATAGGGGTGGGACTACATCCTCCAGCTCCTGCACCTCTTTTGCGGGAGAGTATTCTGAGGATGACGAGGATGATGTTGGCGAATCCGGTGGGTTCGTGTGTATTGTAGGAGGCGTGTTGATTTTTGCAGGAGACGCGCATATGCGCTTGTCTTCCGGCAAAAATTCCTCTTCAATTTCGGGCGGTGTTCGCTGCCGAGCTGCTCGTCGAGCGGAATGTGGTCGCGGTTCCCTCGAAGTGTTTCACTTCCTATTTCTGTAGGGAGCGTGGGTACGGTGCCCGACGGTACTGCGCTTCGAGGCAGCGGTTGCGGAATTCGCGAGTGTTGCTCTACGCGTTCCCTAGTTGGCAGTGGTCTTGATAGCGTCGCGTCGAAGATGTTCGACGCGACGCTATCAAGACCATTTGACCACTTGACCGTGTGCTTCTTGCAACTCCCCCCCTCCCCTCCTCAGCGCTGTTAGCCTCACCGAGTGACCCCGGTGGCGCTCCCAGCGAGTGGGGTGGGTTCGTAAGCTGAGAACTGGGTCGCTAGTCCAGCAAAGGTACGACACTCATATGTGTGGGCAAACCAGCCACACATGTGAGGTGTACAACTTGTGCCCTTTCTACAAGAAAGGGATGGGGTGTACGCAAGCAGACAGTTACTTTCCGCCGGTTACATTGCGCACAGGGGGATGTGTGAACGGAAAGTAACTATTTTAGAAGGGGTGAGGTCACCCAAAGCCTCTTGCTTCAAAGCGTCTAGGGAGTAAAACTCAACCTATCTGCGTATCCACCGAGCTCTTTGAAGTGACGGCTGCCGAGGTAACTTGTACTGATCGAAACGTTCCAAAGTTCACCGATGCAACGCTACTCAAAGCCCTTCCTTGGGGGCACTCTAGGGCCGGCAGCGCATGGGCGGCTGTAATCACTTACCATCACGTGAGCCGCCAGCTCGTTGGCCTCCCTTTTCTATAAAAAAAAAACAGGGCGCGTGGGCACAGTAATACATAAGTAGTGTAGTAATACAAAAGTAGTGTAGTAATACATAAGTAAATAATAATAAATAAATAATAAATATCTTCACGCAATTTCCAATACAGAGGTAGACAGAGGTCTAGTCTAGACAATTAAGTCCCTTCGACCCACCTTCCACCGAAGATGTTTTCGGGACAACGTGACAGGTGGTGAGCCCGTCGCCGCCTTTATGTCCAAGCCAACGATATAATTCGTACATAAGTTTTTTTGAAAAACCCATTGGTATGAGCCTGCCACCTGGGGATCGAACTCGGGTCTCTCGACTCGAAATTCCGACCACCCAACCACGCGGCTATCGTGACTTGAGAAAAACGAATTATGTATGAATTTCATCGTTGGCATGGACGTGAAGACGGCGACGGTCTCACCACCTGTCACGCTGTCCCGTAAATATCTCCGGTCGAAGGGACTTGACTGTCCAGACTCGACCATTGTCCACCCTGTATTGGGAGTTGCGTGAGGATATATTTTTTTTCACAATCCGTGCGCTCGCAGGCGCAGCACGTGCGCCGCAAGCAGCTGCACCAGTACCTGTCATAATAATATGTCAGCATAATCCGTGCGCTCGCAGGCGCGGCACGTGCGGCGCAAGCAGCTGCACCAGTACCTGTCATAATAATGTCATAATAATAATGTCATAATAATATGTCAAAGTATAACCCGTGCGCTCGCAGGCGCAGCACGTGCGCCGCAAGCAGCTGCACCAGTACCTGTCATAATAATATGTCAAAGTATAACCCGTGCGCTCGCAGGCGCGGCACGTGCGCCGCAAGCAGCTGCACCAGTACCTGTCATAATAATATGTCAGCATAATCCGTGCGCTCGCAGGCGCGGCACGTGCGCCGCAAGCAGCTGCACCAGTACCTGTCATAATAATATGTCAAAGTATAATCCGTGCGCTCGCAGGCGCAGCACGTGCGCCGCAAGCAGCTGCACCAGTACCTGTCATAATAATATGTCAGCATAATCCGTGCGCTCGCAGGCGCGGCACGTGCGGCGCAAGCAGCTGCACCAGTACCTGTCATAATAATATGTCAAAGTATAACCCGTGCGCTCGCAGGCGCAGCACGTGCGCCGCAAGCAGCTGCACCAGTACCTGTCATAATAATATGTCAAAGTATAATCCGTGCGCTCGCAGGCGCGGCACGTGCGCCGCAAGCAGCTGCACCAGTACCTGTCATAATAATATGTCAGCATAATCCGTGCGCTCGCAGGCGCAGCACGTGCGCCGCAAGCAGCTGCACCAGTACCTGTCATAATAATATGTCAAAGTATAATCCGTGCGCTCGCAGGCGCGGCACGTGCGGCGCAAGCAGCTGCACCAGTACCTGTCATAATAATAATGTCATAATAATAATGTCATAATAATAATGTCATAATAATAATGTCATAATAATAATGTCATAATAATAATGTCATAATAATAATGTCATAATAATAATGTCATAATAATAATATCTTCACGCAATTTCCAATACAGAGGAATTAAGTCCCTTCGACCCACCTTCCACCGAAGATGTTTTCGGGACAACGTGACAGGTGGTGAGCCCGTCGCCGCCTTTATGTCCAAGCCAACGATATAATTCGTACATAAGTTTTTTTGAAAAACCCATTGGTATGAGCCTGCCACCTGGGGATCGAACTCGGGTCTCTCGACTCGAAATTCCGACCACCCAACCACGCGGCTATCGTGACTTGACTGACTGTTAATATATAATTACAGCAATATATGTAGATGCATAATGTGTGAAATAGCCGAGTGGTTGGGTGGTCGGAATTTCGAGTCAATAGATCCGAGTTCGATCCCCAGTTGGTAGGCTCATACCAATGGGTTTTTCAAAAACTTATGTACGACTATCGTTAGCTTGGACATAAAGACGGCGACGGTCTCACCACCTGTCACGCTGTCCCGTAAATATCTCCGGTCGAAGGGACTTGACTGTCCAGACTCGACCATTGTCCACCCCTGTATTGGGAGTTGCGTGAGGATATATTTTTTTTTCACAATCCGTGCGCTCGCAGGCGCGGCACGTGCGGCGCAAGCAGCTGCACCAGTACCTGTCATAATAATAATGTCATAATAATAATATGTCAAAGTATAATCCGTGCGCTCGCAGGCGCGGCACGTGCGGCGCAAGCAGCTGCACCAGTACCTGTCATAATAATAATGTCATAATAATAATATGTCAAAGTATAATCCGTGCGCTCGCAGGCGCGGCACGTGCGCCGCAAGCAGCTGCACCAGTACCTGTCGCCGTCGCTGCTGAAGCGCGAGCGCACCGCGTCGGGCGCCAAGCGCCGCCCGCCCGAGCCCGCGCCGCCCGCGCGCGCGCCGCACAAGCGCACGCGCCGCCTGTCCGACAGCAGCGTGAGTCCGACGTCGCGTATCGAATGTGTGACACCGCCCACGCGGTTCGAGCCGAGCGGCCGGAGGCCGGGAATTTACGAGTCGAGAGACCCCGGGTACGGTGCCCGGGTCTCTCGACTCGTAAATTCGTAACACGGTGCACGGTACTGCGCTTCGAGGCAAAGGGTGCGGAATTCGCGAGTGTTGCACTACGCGTTCCCAATGCGGTGCCAATGAGTTGAGAAAAAAACGAATTATGTATGAATTTCATCGTTGGCATGGACGTGAAGACGGCGACGAGCTCGCCGCCTGTCACGTTTTCCCGAAAATATCTCCGGTGGAAGGTGGGTCGATGGGACTTAACTGTCTAGACTCGACCTCTATCTACCCCTGTATTGGGAATTGCGTGAAGATATTTATTTATATTTATTTCACACGTGGTTCGAGTCACGATAGCCGTGAGATCCGAGTTGGATGCACAAGTGGTAGACTCGTAATGATGGGTTTTGTCAACTAATGTACAGACCGGGATGTAAATACGGCGACGAGCTAACCGCCTGTCGCATTGCCCCAAAAATGTCTGCGGTGGTGGTGGAGTCGAAAGGACTTAGTTGTTTGGACTTCTGTCTACCCCTGTAATGGGAATGGTGTGAAGATATTTTTAAAGGTAGGCAACGCATCTGCTACTCCTCCGGTGTTGCAGATGTTCATGGGCGGCGGTAATCGCTTAACATCACGTGTGCCACCAGCTCGTTTGCCTCGCTTTTCTATTAAAAAAAATATATATTTTAGTTAAAATCTCTTACAAATCGTTTTCATTAACCTAACAAGATTCTTTTTGTAATTTTCAGACTGACGAAGTGAGCGTTTTATCCTACAACGAAGACTCAAACTCCTGTAACATGTATGAGGTAAACATCCAGAATGGTACTGCCGCACCCCAAGCGGCCGCGGAACAAATTGAGCAGACACGGAACAAGACAGAGAAACCGATCCAGTCCACGGAACATCCGTCAACCTCTAACAGTATAGTCTGCACGTAGCAGTACGAGCAATGGCGTAACCGGTTCATTTACGGAACCAGCAACGTCAAAGTGAATAAAGTGAAGCGTTTCTAAATAAACAGTGGTTTGAAGTGACTTGTTAAAGTACACATAGCGGTGATGTTCATTGGCAGTGTTAGTGTTGGACTACTGTGTACTCAAGCTGAGAGATATGTGATTCTAGTATAAGCAATGACAAAGTGACTTAAAATTTACTGTTGCGATTCCTGTTTTGCCCTTGTCGTGGAGCATTGTGGAATTATGTATTGGTAAGTCGATTATAAAACTTCTTTTGCCCTAAATTGTAACAATTTGTTGAGATATCCACCGTAATGTTGTGCAGTATGAGAGTAAATTTGAAAAATGATACCGGTAACAATACACTGAAAGTTGTTTTTATTATAAGTGCCAGCTATGGTATTGACATTTTTGAATTTTAAGTAAAGAGTAGCTGAATATAATATCTTGTACTGTTCTATTTACATGTAACATTGATCTTGCATCTCTTGTCACAATCTACGGCAGGAGTGCTTAACATATGTTGAGGTTACAATATAAATTTAATGTTTTTATTTATTCGTATTGCCGCCAGATGTCGCACGGAAGCTACATCGCCGTAACGTAAGTCTTTACTATTATAGTGTTAAGGCCGTTATACTGTGAAAAATTGAAAAAAAAAATATTTAGATTGGATAAGACTATTTTATAATTTAACTACCGAAGGTCCTGTGTTTTTTTACGTTTAATTGCAGGTCGTCAACGGATGGATGCGGTCGCATGTAAGTTATGTTCAGTAATTTGTAGGATGATATTTTGAATACACCTTTACAGGGAAAGTAATGATAATTATGTATTTTACTCAATGTAATTTTCGTAATAAAATTTCCAGTTTAATACTTCACAGTTAACTTGGCACTTAGAGTTTTCTAAAGAATTTATTAATTCCATATAGTACCAAACAATTGGCCCTTTAATGCAAACAGTTGAATAGTACAAAAAGAAAGAATAGTTTTGTGTGATTTCCTTTTATAGTTCAAATTTGCATTGAGGCAAATACAAAATGTTTCTGGTTTTAGAAGACATTGAGATTCCGATGTCGTATATTTAGTTCCTTGTATTTATAGCTTATTGACATTGCCCCAAATATTCTCTGGTTTTGATGTACAATTTATAATTCACAAAACAAATTCTTAATGTGTTACATTATGGTGATCTAATAAATGTTACTCCATATATCCGAGCTAAATGTTAAAGAGACTACTTACTTAATTGTAGATAGTAAAAAACAATATTAAATGTAATATACATTCAACATTTATTGTGTTAAGTTCACTGCAAAAATATTTAACCTGTCACATCATTCTGTCCCTTAATTGAAAACTAAAATTATTTTTAATTTTATTCTCATGTTCCGTATGATGTCTACCGTTTCATATGATGTTAAAACTAACTTTAAATCCATAATATTTTATATTTATAGATTAAATTATTAGATAAAGGTTGTCGACACTATCCTTCCAAATTTAATATAACCATGAAGTTAAAAAAATTATGAAGTAATAATTTATTTTAAAGAACCAATCTGCACCTATAAAATTAATTTGCATAGTTGACTTCCCAGACCAAATAAGTAAATTGACAACAATATTTGATTTCTAATAAAAACGTAACATATATATATTATAGTAGTATAGACATGGACTATTGCGAGCGTCGTTCGTGTGCTCACAGGTGACTGACGTAACCGATGTTTGCGCTGAACGTGCGAGCACATTGAGCGCAAGTCAGCGCCCCTTTGACGTAGTTGTAGGTGATGGCTGCAGGTTATCAAGCCTTGAGCGCGTCACAACAAAGTATTCAAAGCAAGTGCAGGAATCCATTGACATAATTTTTCATAATTTATGTTCTTGTTTATGAGCTTGTGCTGATAATTATGCTTTTAAATATCAAATTTTAGACATAACCCTTAAATTCTTACACGAAGGATAGTGTTTTAAAGACTTTATGTAACAAAATAATATGCTCAAATCATAATATAAATCATGCCTTGAAAGTAAATTGTGCATCTGTTTACCTCATCAACCAAAGTTAAGAACAAAATCCGGGGACAATGTGAATAAGCATCTCACAAAACCATTCACACATGTTTTCTTTGCTGTTAAATTTTCGTCAACCTCATGTTGTATTTTCTTTTGTAAACAAAATAAATAAAAAAATTATCTACCATGGATGGAAACTTCATTTACATAAACTTTTTACTTAAAATCTTTTTAAATTATATATTGTACCCACATAATTTTGTTTATAAACTTATTTCATTCTTTTGAGAAGTTTTGGCTGTGTGATGGAAAAGAAAAAAGATATTTTATTCTAAAAATTTAATTCTTTTATATTTTTATAAATTAAACTTCAGCCCCCTTTTATTTGTGATTGCAAAACTAGAAAGTTGCTACTTGGTTGACTTGGATTGTTATACAATGAGGGAATTTTATGTAAGAGTGATTTTAAATAGGTTATTGCCACATTTCTACGGAAATAATGTCAAGTGTTTCATAATCATAATGTAAACAGCAAATCAATTTGGATGATGTGTTTTCTCAATAAGTCTATGTTCTTTTTTTCTCGAGTTATTACCTTATATCATACATAGAATCATTGAAAAATAAATCATCTGTATGAAAAGGCTAATAATATTCTCTAGCCTGACACTATTTCCGCTCAGTGAGACCACCTTTCCTGAAAAATAATTCGAAGACCTTCAAAATTCGTTTTCATGAAGTCTCTTGCAAAATTCACAATTTATAAAATATGGTTAAAACAAATTTTTCGTTCCCACAACATGAATTTTATAAAAAAAAATTAACTAGTCTGTTTTATGTACTCAGATTAATTTAAATAGATCTTTATGTTACCTACACAGGACTTTTCAATAAAAAAATTACATATGAGGCTTGGGTGAAATGTCGTTCGAAAAGACTCAATTCTCTAGACCTCTGTCTACTCCAGTATTGGGAAAATGCAGTTCAAAAAGGAAAGGAAGGTTAAGAGTAAAATCTAATGAGCCATTTTATATCAAAACACTCGGCAATCTCTTCTCTTTAAATAGAAAATATCACATAATGTAAAACAATTTCTATTTTTGCTGTTACAAACAAAACAAAAGCTGTTACACAAGTACAAACATATACGATATTATTCTCAGTCAAAGCTGTCTCATTCAATTTAAATGTGTTTAAAGTTAATATGTATGTTAAACCTGCACCAGTTTTTAAGAAAAAATCTACTCACAAAAAAATGTTATTTATATCTTATATAACAATGACTAAGATTCAATACATGTCATTAACAATAAATATGATGTCAAAAAATTTACTTTTTTTCAACAAAAAGGAAAGAGCATTGATTAAAAAAACCTGTAGATTTAACAATTTAATAAATGATTCGTGGGCAAGTACTAGACAAGGTTTAATGGACAGAAATGTTAAACTATAGCCAAACTTGTGCCTTGATTTATAAATTAAATTTTTATAAGTTAATAGTTTTTGCTATAAATAGATACTACACAAAAATGTATCTGAATTTAGTTAATGCAATAATATAAACTTTGTAATAGACAGCCAGTATAGAATTCTATAAGGCTTTTCAATAAAACAAAATATTATGTACATAAAACCTTTTCCTCGGAAAACTTTGTTTATATAAAATAATTTTAAACTCGGAAAACTTTGTTTATACAAAATGAAATAATTTATTCTTAAATTTACATGACTGCTCAAACAAAAATATGAACTTTTTTTTTATTAAAGCCAATATCACTTGGGAATGATGAAAAGTTTCTATTGATAACCCAAAAAGCTAAATCCGTTAAGACATTTAAAAATTAATGGCATAATGAAACTCATGTCCACTTGTACATGTCTTAATTTTTTTAAACTACCACCGCTTCTTAATAAGGATCGACACCTCTCCCCGCAAGAGTTAAGAGAGCGGAAAGTTTCATTTAAAGTTAAATAAATTAAAAAGAAAAATGTTTTTAAAATTTCAAAGGTCGCGGGTTCGAATCCCTCCCGTATCAGTTGAAATTTGTAGAACATTTTTCTCTAATTTAATAACAACAAGTTCAGGATAACTTATATGCTTTAAATCAATAAAAAAGAATCACAGATAAAAGATATTCTGTGGATTGAGACCCTATTATACCTATATTAATTTTTGATTGAAGTGTAGAAATTTTGTGTTTGTGCATAACAAACGTTCAAATAGCTTTATTATTCCTCAAATTAAGTCAAAATACTCCCTTGGTAGTTCAGCATGTTATATCATTCAATATTGACAATGAAATGCGATCACATCTAAGTTTCATATTATCTAATAGCTTAAACTATAAACTTTATAGAAATACATTGTCTTACGGAGGTATATAACAGTGCTGTAAGCAATAGTGTTTTGAAAAAATTCTAATATCAGAAACTTTGCCTTTACAAGTCGCTTGTCAATCACTAGTTGTCGCTGGTTTCTTATTTCAGAAAAAGAAGGATTTTATCTTTAACAGTTTTTTTAAACTAGTAGTGTTTTTCTTGTTTTAGCATAAAACCGTGATTAATATATTGTGTAATAAGCAAAGAAAACATGTTAAGAAACTAAATTCCTGAATAATTAGATTAATTAAAAAGAATGACATGATTCCACCTAGGTAATAAGACTCAAGTGTAGTTATTTTTAAGGACCTTCTAAGTACCTTGTAAGTTGTATATATATCAATAGCCAATTGATTAATAATATTATATATATGAAGATATATATCTGGAAAAAGACTTAAAATTGAAAAAAAAAAGAAATAAATGTATATACAAAGGATAATCTTTTATTTTACACCAAACCTTTTGTCTGTAGTGATAATCTCTAGATTTATAGCCCCTGATATCTTCATTGTATTCAGGTATTTCCCAATACTGAGGTAGATAGATGTCTAGACAATTTCATATTTTCGACCGAGCATTTCATTTTTCACCGGAGCTTATTGTGGGACAATGTGACAGATCGTGAGCCTGTTGCCGTCTTTATGACCAGTCCGACGATGAAAATCGTACATAAGTTTTGAAAAAACTCATTCTTCAATCGAACTCGGGTCTTGACTCGAATTCTGATCATCCAACCAGTCGGCTATCGCGACTAAAATGTTTAATTAAAAAATTAAATAAGAAAACAAATGTTCATATACATATACTAACATTTGCCCGCTACTTTGGACGCGTGAATATAAATAAAAAATAAATACATATATAGATAGGAACTACATTACATACATTGTTCCGATCCCAATGTCAGAAGCTAAAGCACTTGAGGTAAAGGAATCGGAAACAACGAATGCACCACAAACACCCAGACCCGAGAAACTCTAGAAAAAATGTTTTTTTAACATTGAATCGTCCGGGAATCCAACTCAGGACCTCGATATAGCGACACCTTGAAGACTGGTGTTTACACCACTTGTCCACGGAGGTCGTCAGCCGTAGATGATCTATACTTTTGAGAGCAAAGAAGCTGACCTGCGTACATCAACTTTTAAAAAATATATCGTCACGCCATTACTAATACAGGGGTAGACAGAGGTCTAGGGAATTAAATTCTTTCGACCCACCTTCCCCCATTTTCTAGTGGCCGTACTGCTGATGGGGCTTCACGCGGGGCGAAAACGATGTCTGAATAAAGATGCACCGTTGTCCCCACTCCCCCGCGACCCAACTGTGGTTAGTGGCGAAGAGAAAAGATCCGCCTTGGAGTGCCTGGATGGAGGATGCTTATGTTTCGAAGTGGCTTCCTAGTGGCGAACTTTCCTGTGGACATGCCTACATGCGGCGGAGTCGGCAGAGCCTAAAGTTTTAGTTTGCTAGCCATTAAGTAGGATGAACCGGTTGGTGAGCCCGACATCACTTTTACTTGCCCCTGGAGAGGACAGGAATACGTCAGGTTTTCCTCCCATTTATAAACAATCCCTGTGTTGTATCAGCGTAAGCGGAATGAGAAAAACGTCACTGGCTACCGCCAGGTAACCACACCAACCATTATGTAACCATTTCAGCAGATCGTTGATGAGCAGCGGCGCCTTAAGTACAGTATCAGGTCGAGGGCCTATCCAACAGTAAATTTAAATAAGTCGTTATTTCTATATGTATAAATAAGGGTAAACATTAGGTAAGCATACATTTCGTGTTTGTCAATACAATTTTAATTTAAATGCGTGCCTTTTGAGGGAAAAAGAATGAAGCGTATAATTAAAGCTCAAAATACAAAGTAAGAACTTTGAATTTTGACCGTCACGATAGCAGATTGGTTGGCAATCTTTTAAGTAAGTAGCAAATCGCCACATGTTGAAAAACAAACTTCCATGGGGATGATAAAAAAGTCACGATAGCCGAGTGGTTGGGTGGTCGGAATTTCCAGTCAAGAGACCCGAGTTCGATCCCCATGTGGGGAAAACTATTGAATTTAAGAAAACGGCGGATTTGTGGGGGATTTCTGTTGAAGTGATCGCATCAATAATATAATTAATTGCACCTCATTTGGTCAATTTTTTTAACAGTAGTATAAAATCTGGTGTATTCCCTGATCTTATTAAACATAGTAAAGTCATACCTTTACATAAATCTGGTAATACCTCAGACCCTAGTAACTTTAGACCTATTTCTGTACTACCAACACTAAGTAAAATTATTCTTAATTATTAAATCATTTTTATGCAAATAAATTATTACACCAAAATCAGTTTGATTTTACAAAGGGTCGCTCTACACCGATGCTGGTGTAGAGCTGATTAAGCAAATATTTGAGGCTTGGGAGGGTTCACAGGATGCTCTGGGTATCTTTTGTGATTTTTTTTTATTGAGAAGGGAGGCAAACGAGTAGGTGGCTCACGTGATGGTGATTACCGCCGCCCATGAACATCCGCAATACCAGAGGCATAGCAGATGCGTTGCCGGCCTTTGACAAAGGTATAGGCTCTTTTCTTGAAGGTCCCTAAGTCGTATCGGTCCGGAAAAACCGCGGACGGTAGCACATTCCATAACGTGCAAGTGCTGGCAGAAATTTCCGCGAAAAACGCACTGTGGTGGAATGCCAAGCATCAAGATGATGTTGATGGAATTTTGACTAAGCCGTAAGGTTCTATGGTGAAATTCAGCGGCTGGTATTAATCCGAACAACTCTTCGGAGCACTCCCCGTAGTAAATCTTGTAAAAAATGCAAAGAGATGCAACATCTCTTCGCAATGCCGGGGGATCTAGCCTATCAGATAGAACATGGTCGTCGACGATTCGAGTCGCTCTTCGTTGGATACGGTCAAATGGAAGGAGCTGACACTGGGGTGCCTCTCCAAGGCCTTCGATTGCGTAAATCACAATACACTTATCAGGAAATTACACCATTATGGCATTAGAAATACCGCACTCTAATTTATTGATTCTTATTCATCAAATAGAATTCAAAGAGTTGTAATCCATGGCACAAGTTCTTCTGGATCGAGGATATCAATAGGCGTTCCGCAGGGTTCGATTCTTGGCCCTTTTCTTTTTCTTATTTATATTAATGATTTACCGTACAAAGTATGTACGGAATAAACATGATATAGTATTGTTTGCCGATGATACTTCTTTAACTTTTAAAATTAAACGACATATTGTAACATTTTACGAGGTTGATAATGCAATGTCTGATATACAGTTCATTGGTTTAATGCAAATAATTTGCTTTTAAATGAGATTAAAACTAAATGTATAAAATGTTCAACATCCAATGTTAAACACCTTGTCTGCACCTATGTACTTGTAAATGGGAGAGAGTTAGACTATGTGGACACGACTGTCTTTCTTGGAAAAACTCTTGATGCGAAGCTTCAATGGGGCCCTCATATATCTAAACTTTCAAACAGGCTTAGCTCTGCAGCATTTGCAGTAAGGAAAATAAGCTGCCTTACTGATCTAAACACAGCTAGAATTGTTTATTTTAGTTATTTCTATAGCATAATATTATATGCTATTTTGCTCTGAGGACATGCAGCTAATGTAGAGGCGATATTTATTTTGCAAAATAAGATTCATGAGATCTATTTACAATTTAAATTGCAAAACCTCTCTTAGAGAAAAATTTAAAGAAATAAATATTTTAACTCTCTATGTACAGACACAGGCGGGATAAGATGTATCGAGGTTTTTAAATAATCTTGAATAATGAGGATAAAATAAACAGCTAATTAGTAATCTGGATGATAAGATTTCAAACATTGCAAACTAAATTTAATTTTTCTTCGGTAGATTGCAACGTAATTTACAAATTTATGTCCATTTTAACTTAACCTTTTTTCTCTATGACTTGTTAAAAACTTAAAGATAGCTCAAACTGTATCTTTTGTACCTAATACTGAACTGATATCTATATATATTAATGATAACACATTGATCAGTAGAAACAGAATTAAAATCGTTTCAGCGATTTAAGCACTAACCTTGAACAAACAGAAGTTTAACAAACAGAACTAAAAATAGTTGTTTTAAGTTTGTTAGCGTTATCACGTTATTACAAATATAGTTACAAACCTATTCCATTTAGTTTCATTCAATATATTCAATGTACAGACGTGACCTTTTAAATTTTATAGTAGTATTGATCACTAGTCCACACTGACTGTCTAAGCCTACACGGCTGGGTCTTTCAACTTGAACTTAAGCAATTCTTCACTTTTATGATGTAAGAAACTACTAAACAAGTATTTTGGGATATTTCTCTAGCGATATTTCTCCTAAAAGAGTGAATAATGGTCGAGTAGTTATTTGTAATATCATCTTATTGAAGAAAGAAGCATGAAGTGCACAATTAAAGCTTCTTATTTTTAATTTACTACATAACGATAAAAAATTTAATGTGTATGCCGTTTTGTCTATATGAAACTGAGTCGCTAGTCTCCTGTGTAGACGGTATAAGATGTATCGCAGTTAAGTTACGATAACAAAATATTAGTAAATCAAAATTGATCGAAATCCGCCGTCTCACAGGAACCTATAATGTATAGTTAAATCTTGTAATTTGAATGATAAGATTTCAAATATTGGAAATCAAGTTCAATTTTTCTCTTTAGTAGGTTGTTCATAATTCACTAAAAATATATCTATTTTAAATTGACCTTTTTGCTTTATGACTCGTATTTCGAGTTCGAGATTCAACTTCAAGCTGTATCTTAAATATTACTGAACCGGTTTCAGTAATATTTGCAACAGTTTTTAAGTTTGAAAATAAGACTTTAATTAATGGAAACTGAATCAAAATACGTTCAGTGGTTTAAGTGAGAACCCCGAATAAACAAGACAAGAATTATAAAAATCGTTGATTTGGGCTCAATCACCTCCTAGTAACATATTCCACTTGGTTTCACAACTTTCGATTGATTCTGACAAATCTTTTCCTCCGTTCGTATCATTATCCCAATGAAATCAATTCGCGGTTCTTAATAATAATTCTACATCGCTAATTCCTACATCGGAGTTAACATTCTACGAAAGTCACCGATTTTGCGCCTGCAGTAACTGCTACTAGTGCTACTACTAATATTACTAGTAATAACTAAAAAAAAATTCTTCACGAGTCTAGACAATTAAGTCCCTTTGACCCACCTTCTACCGAAGATATTATCGGGACAACGTGACAGGTGGTGAGCCCGTCGCCGTCTTTATGTCCAAGCCAACGATATTCGTACATAAGTTTTTGAAAAACCCATTGGTACGAGTCTTCCAACTGGGGATCGAACTCGGGTCTATTGACTCGAAATTCCGACCACCCAACCAATCTACTATCGTGACTTTTTAACTACTTTCAGGTTACAGCCTGTTGCTGAATTTGATGTCGCTGATTATATCAAATCCATTAATTAGATGTATATTTTCATTATATAAATCCATTAAATATATATGCTGTTATACTATATACATGTATTGGTAATATAAAAGAAACTCCACATTTTTTTAAAAATAAAATACAATTTAATAAGATAACCAATAAGTTAATTACATTTTCTATCTTAAAGTATTTATATAGAGTAGCTTCCTAATCGCTGCATCTCAATGCAAAAAAAAATAATTTTTGCAAGATATATGTTCAAAACATAGCTTCCAAATTGCTTCTCACTGCAATAAAAACATTATTTTAGCATTAAAGTTATTCTACTAGCTCTTAGCAAGCCAGTGTTTTAGGAAGTTTGCTGGCGCTTTAGGTACTTTCTGTGAACAGCCTACAAACTCTAAACTACCGAGATTACTAACTTTAAAGATTGTCAGAAGATTGAGTACTTTAGAGGTGATAAAAATTGCAAAAAAAACTGAATGTGAAATTTTCAGACTGGTGACAGACTGCAGAAGTCTGTCTAGTCAAAGTATTTGGTACTGCAATCACCAATCCGATATCAAAAATCATGATTATGGGAAAATCCTTATGTGAGAGGCCTTTGTCAGAAATGGACTTTTTACAGGTTGCTAGGATTACATAAAAATATATTGTGATAGTGAAAACTTAAAATTCTTATTAAATAAATCTCTAGACCTCTGTCTATCCTATACGCTCCTTACCTGATAAGCAAGATATTTATTTATTTATTAATTTATTTATTTCATTTATTTATTTATACTTTATTGACACCTAATAAAAGGTAATAATGGGCGGACTTAATACTTTATAGCATTCTTTACCAGTCAGTCAAACAAAACAGTCAAGATAAACAAACTCTAAACCTATCTGCGTCTACTAAAACATTCAGAGCTGTATTGTATCTACCTGTTCCATATTTATCTTGGC
This sequence comes from Sericinus montela, assembly GCA_029286605.1. Classification (NCBI taxonomy): domain Eukaryota; kingdom Metazoa; phylum Arthropoda; class Insecta; order Lepidoptera; family Papilionidae; genus Sericinus; species Sericinus montela. The sequence goes on from JAGSMR010000050.1 coordinate 4,367,959, forward strand.
TGCTTGCTGTGCTTGCAGCTCCAATATCTCATTCTGAATGGAGACGCTCAGTTCCTGAATGGGAACAGGTTCGGTTCGCCAAAATACATTCTGATGTTTACTGGTTCGGTTCCGTCGTTTGTGCGCTTTCAGATGCACCTGAAAAATATTGATTATACAATATTAAAAGCAGACAAAACTCATAAAATAAAATAAATAAACTCATAATATGTATATTAAGCATAAGTCTTATACTGCATTTATTAAAGGAGCTAATCTTGATATAATGTATATAATATTTATATTCGTAAGCTGATGTACTGTTAAGAAGAGCAATAATGATAAGGATGGTATCACCTATAAAATCAAGATCATGCTATATAATTCATTAGCAGCCATAGCCTTTATTTTTTTTTAATTAATTCCATAAAGTATAGAAAATTATTAATATGAGTATGGAAAAGAATCGTACCCTGCGGAACCCCCATTGATATCTTCGACCTAGAGAACTATTACAACATCGTTACATCGATTACAACTTTTTGAATTCTATTAGATACCTACGAGTTAATATGGTGGAGCGCAGTTGTTGTTGTAAAAGTGGAGTAATTTTCTGATAAGTGTACTGGTATTATGAGCAATGCAATCGAACCTTGCAGATCAAAAAGATACAAAATTAATTTTCCCATTTTGCCTAATCAGCTCCACACCAGCACCGGTTGTACAGTCGCTCTACAACCGGTGCCCAAAATAAACCATGATTTTTGAGCAATAATTAATTTAAATGTTTTACAAATTGAATCCGAAGAATTTATTTCGAAAATCATTATGAGTGTACAGAAATAGGTCAGAAGTCATCACTTACCTGACGCCAGCAATGCTAGAACAATCAGCATTCAGTAATTACTTTGGTCGAGCCAAACCATATGTGCAGCAATGAAAGTCAAATTTTCTTTTATCAAGTATAAAAATGTATTTGCTGATAATCTAATGGCAAGACCAGTATCGTGTCTATCATATCGAACTATCGACGATAGCCGAGTTGTTGGGTGGTCGGAATTTAGAGTCGAGAGACCCGAGTTCGATCCCCAGGTGGCAGTACCAATGAGTTTTTCAAAAACTTCTGTACGAATTCCATCGTTGGCTTGGACATAAAAACGGCGACGACCTCACCATCTGTCACGTTGTCCCGAAAACATCTTCGGTGGAAGGCGGGTCGAAGGGACTTAATTGTCTAGACCTGACCTCCGTCTACCCCTGTATTGGGAATCGCGTGAAGATATTTTCATATTATTATTTTTACCTTCTTGAGGTGCGAGCTGACCATGGAGCGCAGGTGGAAGAGCGCGGGGCACAGCGGGCAGCGGCGCGCGGGCGCGGTGTGCGCGCACACGGCGTGCTGGTTGCGCCGGTTCAGCGATACGAACCCGCGCCCGCACACCTGCGACACACGGACACAGTCGCTTATCATAAATATACTAGTATAACGGTCACGATATTATTGAATTTTGAAACCCGAGTTATTGATATGGGGATTGCGCTAAGGCTCAAACTATTCGGTTTTTTTTTAAAAACTTACATACAAATTTTATCGTTGGACATAAAAATGGCGACGGGCTCATCATCAACAGAATTTTAACTTCAACAGAATTTTAACTTAAATCTGTCTAACACTAATTATCAAGCAATTCCTTGTTAAGTATATGATGCAATTGAAAACTCACATCACAAGTATATGGCCTCTCATTGGAATGTAAACGTTGATGCCACATAAGTGATCTCTCATCGACGAAATTTTTGTTGCATGTGCCACAACAGAACTTCTTGTTTTTCTTGACATTGTCACTCCCCTCTTTTGTTTTTAGTTTCTCTGTCTGTCTTCTAGAAATGAAACAAAACATATTTGTAAATTTAAAGTTGAGTAACTTTTTATGAGAATTTGTTTAAACCGCACAAACAAGTCTTAAAAGTACTAAACCACTTTTCTTTAAAAATATGTTAAAAAAAAGGAATCATCAATTAAAGGAATAAATTAATTACTTATTATCACTCTTCATATGCAATTCATGCTTCTTTATATGAGCTTCGAAACTCATTTCGCCTTTGTACATCCGCCCACAATAATAACATGTGTACTTTTTCACATGCTTTTGTTCATTATGGTCTTTCAAATGCTGTTCATCTCGCAACACCTGCCCACATATTTCACAAATATGAGCCCCCTCCATTTCTTTTAAATTTTCCATCTCCTCATGCCATTTCATATGTGCAATAATGCTGTCTCGCTTTTTGAAGACCACATTGCATTTTGCACATCTGTGTACATTTGAATGTGTTTTTAGATGCAAATTAAATTCTTCTTCACTCTCTATTATTGCTTTGCAAACCTGGAAGTGAATAAAAAAATATTAGCAAACAATGTAAGATTATAACTGAACGTGAAGATTTTGAGGCAAATTACCATTTAAACCTAAATTATGGTTAACAGAATAGAGACCATGCTACGAGGAATAGGACAATATGATTAATGTAGTTTTTAATTTAAGAGTATTGTGAATATATGCATAAATTTGTTTGAAATTCTAAATGAAACTATAATAGCTAATTTTATTCTCCTGCCCTATAACATTTGAATAAAGAATGTGTAGAATGCAGTTAGTAGAAGAAACTTGATAGAATTTAAATATTTTATAAACTTTTCTGTTTGATAATTTTTATAAAAAGCAAAACCTTATAACAAACCTTATCAAAAATAAATCTGTATACTAACCATACAAACAAACAGATCAATGTCATGCTCTGTCTTCATATGCTCTTTCAATTTTGCTACAAACCTATATCTTACAGGGCATTTACTACACATTATGTAGCTCATTGGATTTCGTCGTCTCTTCCTCTTCACTTTACTATTGTTAGGAAGAGAATTCTTCAACATTTCATTCAGTTGACATTCCTCAGTTTTGTCAATTGGAATTAAGTTGTTTCCTTGGGTTTTGTAATAACTGGGCACACCATTTTCATTTGCTATTATAACTATATCACTGTCTTCATTCTCAGAAATACTTTCACCCTGTAGCTCTGAATTAAAAGAGCAATTACTATTTTCTAAATTTGCATTGTCATAATTTTTCTCTAAATCCTCCTTTTCAGTAAAAAATCCAGTTAAATCATAATCAAAAATTTGTGTTTCCGGTTCATACAATGGCAATGTAATACAGACAGAGTCCGATGATATATCCCGTGAGATATCAATAGTATTCACATGGTCTTCTAATAGAGAAATATAAAAATTGAGAATTTCTTCACTACGTTTTGTTAATAGGTAAAATTTGTAAGCGGAAGATGCAGCTACAAAACAATCTGAACATATCTTGTAATTATCACTGTCAGGAATCTGTAATTATCAAGTACATTATTGAACACAAAAGTTGTTACACTGCTATTAAAATGCAGCTTTTAATAAAATGGATAAGAATGTAGTACTGATCAAAACAACTGAATCTGAAAAATCACATTAAAAATGTATTAATTACTGTAAAAATTCTAGTATATTATTTTCTAAACTTTTTTCTATAAATAGCAGCCTGTCTGGCTAGTACTAGCTATATTTATTATTTTCCAGATAAGCATCATCAGAGAATTGTTGAAGAGGTTGATTTGTTCTGTTGACTATAAACTGAATCATCCTAATTCATCTTTGAAACCTCTATACAAATTCATACATTGTTATTGTAATACAATAATTGTAAATGGACTTCATATTGATATAATACATGATTTGATATGCTACTTAATATATAGTTTATAATAGTTATGGAGTCTGACAATGCTTAACATGTTACAGCCCCAAGCTCAGGTATTTGAGTGAATTTTTAGGAAGATTCTTCCCTGTTAATGCGTACGTATTTGAAAGAAAGAAAGAAGTTTATTTACAATGTTTATTGAAAAATGTCTTAAAAATTAGTCTAACTAATATTTGAAATTTTATGTTACCAGATACAATACCTACTGACCTTTATATCACAAACCTCTTGTAATATGTCCGCAATGCAGAATTCCTTGTCATTTTTACATATCGTAGTAAAAATATCTTCTTTCATCATCTTCAGAGGCAGTAAACATATCCGACACAAGTTTTCGTAAAAAGTACCATTGACTAAATGTTTTACTACTTCTTTAACATCCATATATTTAGCCATCTTCATATAACCAATTTATCTTCCGCCGCTGTAAATACATTTTATTTGTTCATAAATTAATAAAAATTATACACAAACTGTAACCATAACAAAATGCTTGTAATCTTGAAAGATTACCTCCACTTTTGTTATTGATGCGTTCGAATCGAAAGACAAAAATTTGGAAGCGATCAGATTGTCCAGAAGTTGTATTACAGAAAACAATGCCAAATATGTCTAACTCATCTCAAACTCAGACCCAAAAAAAACGCAACTTTACCACATACTCTTTGCTCTGACTAAGAATAATATAGGAACACACCATCAGAATTATTACAGAACATTATTAGTATGTCGACTTTTCTACGACTTTTGGGTTGCCTAGTTGCTATCCTAGTTTAGAAATTTAATTATTATGAAAAGTACTTTAAGATTTTTGATAGGTTTACTATTTTACTTTTAGTGGACAAAGTTGATTTTTTTCTAACATACAGTAACAGCCGATATAGTATGCCAGATTTAAATTTAGCAATTAAAAATAAAATTGGTAAAAATTCTGAAAATACAAATAAAAATAAATATCTTCACGCTATCCCCAATACCGAGGTAGACAGAGGTCTAGACCCATCTTGCAACAAAGAAATTCTAGACCGCCAATCGGACAACGTGACAGGTGGGGTGTCTTTCGCCGTCTTTATGTCCAAACCAACTACATAACTCGTACATAAGTTTTGAAAAACTTATAAGTATGAGTCTATCATCTGTTGATCGAACTCCGGTCTCTTGACTCGGCTATCGTAACTACTAAACTTACTATTATATTGTAGGTGCTTCAATAAGATCACTTAAAATTATTTTTCCATTATTATTTTTTATCAACTTTAACATTATGTTCTTAATTAAAAAGTGTAGCTTTTATGATAGCATCTGATTTTTCCCACATACTGGCAACACTAATATTCTTTGGCCATCTTAAAAGAAATTTGCCAAACATGAATGTTATATCAAAAGTATTCAACAGAAAATTTTATTTTGAACCATGTAATTTAATAATACAGTTTATATTTGCAATCAAAGCGTAGGAATAGCAGCATACGTTTGAATTACAATTAATTTTAATTAAGTTTAGACAAATTTTTTGGCTTTGATAAATTATATATTCGACTCAATATTTTCTAAATCTCTTATTTATTTAATCTTATTATTTGATAAATTATATTATATTCAACTCAAGTACATTCATTTCTTCAATGATTTTTTTGTATATTTTATTTTTATATTGGGATATTTGTTTATATGTTCGCCAGGTTGGCAATGTAAATAAAAATATACATAGATAAAAAACGTAAAGTAAAGTAAAACATATATAAAAAGATAATATATTCATAACAGATTTTTAAAAGTCATGATAGCCTAGTGTTTGGGTGAATGGAAATCGAGTGAAGAGACTGGAGTTCGATCCTCAAGGCTCGTACCAATGGGTTTTTTTTTTATTTATATACGATTTATATCATTGGCTTGGACATAAAGACGGAGACGGGGTCACCACCTGTCACGTTGTCCCGAAAATATCTTCGGCGTGCCGAAGGGACTAGACTAGTAATACTGCCTATATTGATGAAGCGATATAGCGCTACCAAGGCTCCAAAGACTGCGCCATAGGTGTGTCCATCGGAAAGAACCAATTAAAAGAAGGCCGACAGCGGCGCAGCTATTTTAATTGGAGCTGATATTTTTGAAGGAGATCGAGAGATTTCATGGGCAACTGTACACATTGTCATTGAAACTATATCCCAGTATGAGTAGCTTATCCACACTATTCCTATGATATCCCGGACTTCAGTCGGAGAGAGCTTCGGTTAGCTCTCAATTAGCTATTTAGTATATTCCGTTGAAGGCGGAATTACGGGTATGCTTCTGAAAGCGGTTGAAAAATCGCGACCTTACACCGAAAATGTGGCATAGAATCTTGTTTGTGAGCTATTCCGCATAAGAGATAACTACATATTGAAGAAATATAGACAAAACGCTTCTAAACCGCGACCACGTACTGTTTTTGAGGTCATCATGATTCGTCTTGCAGGCACATTTGTTAAAGATGATTCGTGATAACCTCTCCAGCCTCCCGAACGAGCCCCTTTCCAAAAATGGGGAGGCAAACGAGCAGGTGGCACACGTGATGGTAAGTGATTACCGCCGCCCATGAACATCTGCAATACCGGAGGAATAGCGGATGCGTTGCCCGCCTATAATAGTACTAAAGACCACATATATTGCATGAAGAAATTGCTCTTTAGTAATAAGACCGCCTTTTGTACTATTTTGTTGTTCCTTGTCATTGTATTCTTTTTCTTAAATTGTGGTGTATAATAAAGAATATATAAATAAATAAATAAATATAAATATATTCTCCATATAAGAAGTATTGGGTTCTGAATTATTAGTCCTATAGCTTTATCTATATTGAAGTAACAAATAAAAAAAGAAGAATAAGTAAAATTTATTGACTGTATTTTCTCCAAAAACTGTGGTTAATTTTTAGAGCTGATGTCTATCATAATATTTTTTGTCTTCACGTTATTCTGAAAAGGAAAAATTCTGGAGAAGCCAGAAGCTTACCGAAGCATATTTTGGGCAACGTGGCTAAGAGTACAATAAACAATATTTATAGATATAATATTTACAGATACTGTACATTTGTATGTATATATTTGAATAGTTAAATATATGTACTGTTAAGTATATGTTCTAATTATTTAGTTTACTAGTTGCCCCACGCTGCTTCTTACGCGATATAACACTTAACGCGGAATCCTAATAATTTTTCTAAAATAGTAAATTCTAAAAAAGTAGCTTAAGTAACTACTTATAACATAAGCAAATATTTTTTACAAAATTTTTTTTTAATTTTCGTAAAAAATATTTTTTAAATTAAAAGTACCCCATGTTACTTCTAATACCTCCAAGAATATGTGCAAAAGTACAAAGTTTCATGACGATCGATTGAGAAGTTTTCGCGTGAAAGCGTTACAAACAAACTTAAATTCACATTTATAATATTAGTAGGGACAAGGAATTCAAAAATTGAAGCATTTTGGGAATTTGGAACAACAATTTGGGACATTGTAGTGTTGGCAATGACGAATATCGTGAAATTGGAAAAGAAATGGAATGAAGCTTTCATTCCAAGAAAAAATTATGGATACGGCATGAAAATGATCATATAAACTTTTATGTTCTGTACACAGATCTGGTAGATATGCAATAATTAAGGGTTATCGAACATTTACTCGTATTTGTTTTGTTGCTACGTTTCATAATTATTTTTCAACTCGATTTGAAACCGATAAATATACAGAGTTCGTTTTTATAAGTTGGGATTCGTTTCGAGCGGGCACAAACAAAATATCTTTTATTACCCCACCATTCGCGTCTCGACGTCTAAAGTCAGCTAGCTATTTCCTCGATTTAGAGCACAGCGTGACTTCGGCGACCAAGTGTAACCAGGTTGAAACCGGGTTATATAACGTTTTAAATCGATTTGACTCGAGATCATCATCACCATTTAAACAGAGTTTTTACTACAGTCCCATTATTTGTTGGCAATACTAATATTATCTACGACAGTAACTGTCAATAATAATAGTTTTATTTATAACTACCTTTTATTCGCCTTTCGATTACATTTTGTTATTTTCGAGAGAAAATTTTCTATTCAGTGTTATGGCTGACATGTTAAAATGATGCCTTGAAGTATTTCTAGACTTGCTGAAAATAATTGACGTCCTAATTAACTTAGTTTGGAATGAGTGAGTAGCGTTTATCCGCGACGATAATGTATTTCGAAAAATTATCCCTATTTTTTCTAGTAATTACCGGCTAATTTGTGTATAAATTGCAATAAAAACGTTGTATGGTTGCTTATTATCAAAATAAACTTTATTCTTTTGCTTCCTTTTACTGTACCGCCTCATAACTATTATAACATACGGTAAGCTTTAGAAAAATATGTTTCTATGTGTAAATTATTGAATTTATTCTTTATAATAAAGAACTAAAAATAGACTTGCAAAGGACGACCTGAATGCCTTGTGGTATTCTCTGCCATATGTAATTCGTACATATAGTAAAAACAATTTGTTTATATTCTTGACTGTATGAAATTTCTAATATTATCTGGAAATACAAATGTAATACCTCCACATTTAAAAAAATAATTTAAAAAATCAGAATATTGCAGCTTTAAAATGTTCCTTTATATTTTATTATTAAATATATCTTCACGCAATTCCCAATTCAGGGGTAGACAGGTCTAGTCTAGACAATTAAGTCCTTTGACCCACCTTCCACCGAAGATATATTCGGGACAATGTGACATGTGGTTAGCTCTTCACCGTCTCTATTTCCAAGCCAACAATATAATTTTGTTATTCTTTGTATAATAATAATCTTATTTTAGGTAATAACTATGGCAATGCAGAATGTCTCGCTGCCAGATGATAATAATGTACCAGTTGGTGATTCAAATGATATTACTATAAAACAAGAAACCCATAACTTTGAACTTAATGAGAATGTACAAATCAAAACTGAATTACATTTCAATGAGTACAATGTACCAATAGACAATCCTTTTGAGAACATACAGCTTCAAGTGAAACAGGAATACACAGCATCTCCTACAGTTGAAAAACATACACCTTATGAAATTAACTACAATGATTTTTCCATAACCATTGAAAAAGACAACGAGTGTGAAAATGAAGCGACAGACAGTTTTTTCGAAACTGAAGTGGAAAAAAGTAAACACAAAATTCAAGATGAAAGGATAACTAACATGTATGATGACAACTTGGTGATCAAACAGGAAGAAGAGTTAGGTGATTTGCATGACTATTCCAACTTTGATGACGCTCATAGCATGGACAGTAATGAGGCAAAAGCATTGAACAATGTTGAGGCGTGTTTACAAGATGAGACCAAAATAAAATGTGAAAGTGACTTATTTGAGGTGGGTGAATACATAATTTTATTAGCTTTATTAAGTGTACTTTAGTTGTCAACTGTACTGGTACTGAGTTATATAGGCCTGTTTTCAATAAAAAAAATATGTTATAAATCTTTTGGATAACTTTTGTTTAATTTTTGTAATGGACATCTTTAATATACACATGAGACAATTAAGTCCTTTAGACCCCCCTTACACCAAAGAAATTATTTTTTTATAATATAATTTTATAATATATTTTAAATATAATTTTCTTTTGTACATCTGCCAAGCTTGCCATGATACAATAGACAGCAGCAGTTTAACTTGGCAGTTTTTTAGTATTGTTATTGTACATTACTAACACAGAGTTGTGGTGTTTATGCCAAATATTCCCTGTAATATAGGCTTATAGGGTACTTCTTAATATAGATAAATGTTTGTTAATAAAAAAAAACTATCTTACAGGCAAGTTATCAAAACCAGGAGATATCCATAAAAGACGAAATTGGATTGACAGTTACGGAAACTCATTTGATTTCTAACAAACTTATCAACACTACATCAACAGTGACTAATCCGCAAGACGGACTGACAAAATCACAAACTACTAAAACATTAGTTATGGAGATTTTGCCAATGACGCATACAGGTTGCATGTCGCTTGGCAAAATTGAAAACCCCGAGGAAATATTACCCACTACATACACAAATGAGAAATGTACTCCAATGGAGTGTGATTACGCATACCAACTTAACTCAATAACAGGTAATGTGATGTCGTTGGAGCAAGAGGCATACGGTCTTTTAAAAGCGAAACGTAAAATGGATAGGTTAGATAGACCTTTCGTTTGCAACAAATGTCCAAAGGCATATAAAACTGCGCATTGTTTGAAAAAACACATGAATGTTCATGAGAGTATTGAGAAACGCGCAATGGGAATTATTAAAGGCCAGAAGACTAGAATTGCTAATATGAAAAAGAAGTTAAAAGAGGTGGAAGAGACATACACAGACAAGGTGAAAGCTGAAACAACTATATCGAGGGTAAAAAGGGAATCATGTTCATCTGCGGTGAGAGATGATACATTAAGGCATAGGCTAAGAAATAAAACAAGTGTGCTTAAGGTTAAAGACAAATCATATAGGCCTAGAATAAGAAATAAAACAGATATGTCTGTGGTAAAAGATGAAACATTTACATCCAATGTAAAGATTGAAAATAAGATAGAAAATGTCAGCTCTTTAGATGAGAATGTTAAGAAAGAAGGCTACGAATGTACCTGTGGAAAGGTTTTTCGACGCAGAAGCCGTATGGAAACATGTTTGAGATCCCACAATATGTGTTCGGAAGACACTATGTATTTACCGTGCCATACATGTTCTAAACAGTTCAAAGATAAAGAGGAATTGTTGTTGCATCGTAAAAGGTTGCACCGGAAACGGTTTCCATGCAAATTCTGTCCAACAGATTACAACACTCGGAAGGAGTTGTTTAAACATTTACAGATACATCAGAAGGTTCAAGTAATGGAGTATAAGGTGCTCTCCGAGGTTGTGAAGGGCAAACAGAAGTTAAAATGTTTCATGTGTGCAGAAACTTATTCCGAGTTGTCCGAATTGAAATCGCACGTGATGGACGACCATAAGGAGCCATACGTTTGTCCACATTGCAGTCACACATTCTCAAAAATCATCGACTTTGGCAATCACACGAAAACCGATCACCCGGAGGTCGAAGGGCAGTCGGTGTTAGATGTTTTAGAAGCCTTCTCGAAACTGATCAAGGCGTGGAAGTGCGAGGAATGCGACGTGCAATTCCACGAAGCAGATAAGTTAGCGCTCCATCAAATAGAAAAACACAGTCCAGATTTGAAAATGGAACCGCAGTTTCAATGTATGGACTGTCGAAGGGTGTTCATAAGTCAGAAAGGATTAACATCGCATAGACGAATCCACCACAGTACAGAGGTATCAGATGACACTGAATTAGTTGATAAGGGAGTCATGTGCATCGAGTGTCGAAAGATCTGTAAAGATGCCAACGCATTGAGTTCTCACATGCGGCTGCATTCACTGGAACGTAAATATCCGTGCAAATTTTGTGATTTCCGGTTCGCTACGCCCGAAAAGAGGAAAGCTCACGCGGAATTACACACCGGTGACATGAAATATGTGTGTTTCATATGTGAATATCAATGCAGCTCGGAGAATCGGTTAAAGCACCACAAGATGTCGGTGAAACATCTAAATATGAAAGAGTTTTTGGCGACCGGCAAGCCGTTAATTGAAGAGGAGCATTCGACGTCCAAGAAAACAAAAACTGAAGATTCCTTAGAGAAAGAAGAATGGGTAGTAGTCAAGGAAAATGGTGAAGAAGAAGATAGTGGAGAAGCTTCTTCCCCAAACGCCGCAGAGGAATCGACATGCGATGTATGTGGTAAGAAATTTACGAGTGAATCTAAAATGTTGAGGCATAAAAATACACATCCATTTATAGAAATTCCTAACGATGATAAGCCTACTAGAATATTTTTTAAATGAAGACTTGCCTATTTGTAGTGTATTGTTGATTATTGTAAGTTTAAAGTGAATTACAAATTTAAGCTTTAATAATAAATATAGTCCAATAGCTGAGTGGTTGGGCGATCGGAATTTAAGTAAAGAGACCCTGAGTTCGATCCCCAAGGCTCGTACCAATGGGTTTGTTTAAAAAACTTATGTACGATTTATATAGTTGGCTTGGACATGTTTAGACGACGACGGTCTTACCACCTGTTACATTGTGCCATGTGGAAGGTGGGTAGAAAACTTAGTTGTCTAGACCTCTCTCTACCCTTGTATTGGGAATGGCGTGAAGATGTTATTATTATTATAAGCTAATGCAACTTTCTTAACAGGTACCACTAATGCCCATCACTTACTTAAGCTTTAAAACTTGTAATTTATTTTCAATCATATAACACTCCGTTTGTTTTAGATAAATAATATATAGGAAAAAAAGCTAGCTATAATTAATAAATGCTAATAATAGGCAATTATTATAATATACATTGTGTCTGGAGACATTTGCCTTTGCTAAGATAGCTTTATTTATATCATATTAATTATAGTATTTTATTTATCTTATATTAGCTTGGTTGTGATTTTATATACCAGAAATTGCCCGTCAAAATGATTAACATATAAAAATCCTTTTATTTTGACTTAGCAAAATGTATACTGCAATATATAAATCATGTGTATGTGTGTGCCCCATTCTCTACATTGCTTCCTTTTAACACTTACCGAAATTTTACTACATATGAGGTGGAATAAGAACCAGGTCTCATCCAGAAGTAACAAACCTTTCTTAGTATGTTGTAAAGCAGATGAATCAATTTGATTATTCACAAGAGATTAAACCCCTTGCTACTCGAGTGCTGTCTGATGAACACTGATTTGTTCCCAATATATCACTGTTGTTTCTTAGACATGGGTCTCCTCACCATACTATACCCCTCCCTCATGGTAAATTTGCTGTTGGTAATTTTATGGACACAGCTCCATGAATCGCATTGGGTTGGTTGTGTCTTTATTTTTTTAAATGATACTGACTACTTGGGCATGTCTTTAATGTGACTCTATTTAAATTCATATAGAAATTCTTTCTTGGTTTCAATTTGTTCAAGTATCGAAGTTATATTAAAATAAATCTAAGTTAAAAATGAGTTCACCCAAGGGTAAAATTCTGTTTTACGCCTGTACTAGAAAGACACAATCGTATAGTGAAATTTTGTTTACAAATATTAATAGAGATGTTATTGTAAAATTTTGTAGTACCATTACGCAAGGAAAGATAAATGGCATTTGTTATCTGGTTCAGATAAGAATAGCACCACTCTGTCTCACACAGATGCACCATCTCTACTGTGTAGTGGTAGTGGTGCATTCAGCATAGTTATTGACAGCTAATTCTTAAAGTATTAGTTTTTAAGAATTCTGTGAACACCAATTCAAGAGGACTTGGGAGTTATAGAGATGAAAATAATAAAAAAATCGCATCAAATGTGATGATAGATTTTAAGACAAAGTATATATAATTATTTGCGATAAAAAATTTTAGCTTAAGTAAAGAGGCCTTCGAACTCATCATGTTAAAATGAATTGTCTATAGTATTAAGAAAATAAATGTTAATTTATTGTCTTTAACATTAACATTCAGATATGGTGTGTTATCAAAACATTTGTTCAAACTTGGATTTTTGTTGAATATAAGAATATCCAAAAGACGAATAGGTTGTTTGTTGAAGTGAAACTTCTTTGGGTACCAGGAAGTTAGTAATGGTCATGCGTAATTTGTTTGTTTCCAACATGGTGATAGAACACGGCTTTTCTTACTGTCATCTAAAAATAATTATTATTTCGCTGATAGTCTTCACTAAATATATTGATTAAAAAAATAAGTATTTTATACTGAAGCTATCCATCTAACTATTTAATAATTACTTTTAATTGTGTAGGAAAAAACATTGATAATGTTTTTTATTGTAAAAGTGCAAGAAAAAGAATATTATTTGTTCCTGAGTGCAAAAGTAATGCTCTTATAACGCAGTAGATATACACTGTATAATCCTAAGAAGTTTTGCTTCTTGCGCGTGAACGTACGTGCTCATGCACGCGCCACTTGTTTATTTATTTCCTGTGTTAATGCTAGTCTGTTTAACGTACTTGTTAGTGTGTAAAATATTGTTAATGTTTAGCGGTTTAAGGAATTACTGTGGCAACATTGAAGTTTGGTGTTGCCCTACATATTATAAAAAAAGGCAAAGGAAAAATAAAGAGGTGTGAATATTAAAAATCTATTTTATTATCACAAGACATGATAAAATTCAAACACCCGTCATACACAAATTACATTCACAGTACCATGGAGTGTCCATTTAGAAATGTCTGTTTTGAAATTAAATTACCTAAATTTTGTGTCTCATCGCTAAACGAACACTCGATGTGTTAGCTCCAACACGACAACTTCAATTACTTGAAAAAATGAATGGCGGGACAATTTGCGGCATTACATACATTTCATACAAAAACAATTAATTTTTCATTTGGCATGTGCAGCAGGATGATGAACTTCAGAATAACAACTGCAGCGAGAAAGCGTTGCAAAATATTTTCATACTCTTGTTCTTATTATTGAAACTTACGATACCAGAATGAGACAGGAAATCAATCGTATGGCGAAGATATAACTTCACCAACATAATGTTTAATTACTTTTTTTTACACTTTAGTTGTCGTTCTGAAACTTTGACATTAAAGAGATAATAAACTCCCTCAAAGATTGAGGGAGTTTATTATCTCTTTAATGTCAAATGAATCGCCAATCTATGAGGTGGAATGAGTCGAATTTATATTATCAAGTAAAGTTTTTTTTAGTCGAATACATGTTTTCATTTCTTTGTGCTGATTTAGCGAAATTCTTTTAACCACTGTGAAATTGCATAATACAATATGCGATTATTATCAAATCAAATTTGTTGTTTTTTAATCGTCGAATAGGAAGATTAAATGAAGTTGAATTGCGTTCAACCACTGTGAAATAGCAATTTTTTTCGTTCGTTGGATGCGAAAAATATTTCGAAACGATCTCGATTGTTTGTGTACAGCTTTATATAACACTGCGTAGGTGAAATTAGGGCAAAAGGCTTGTCATATAACTACTACTTTTAAACAATATTTGTGCGGTGTTCATATTTTCATTGAATGGCCCTGGTTATGCCGTACATATATCACTAAAGTTTGTCTATAAATTCATACAGCGCGACAGTTACTATTTTAACTTATTTGACCTTATTGCAGAACTGGGTACAAGTAAAACAAATTTGATATTTTTATGCGTAAAAAATATTATTGTTAAAATATGTTACACGTAAAATTAAATGAGTTATATAAGACATTATGACGTATAATATTTGCTACAATTTTCAATGTAATTGGCGTGTTGGAGCTACGTTCGTGGTTTAAATTTTGTGATACTTTTGAAATACATACACATCAAAGGTTAAAAATTGATTCCATCTGTAATTAAATAAAGTTCCTAACTTTATTTCTGCACGCAGGATTAACTTATTGTTGCCATGGGTATGGTGTATTTAATCTGATTCTAATTATGAAATTAATCATTTATTCATTAAAAAAAGTTTAATTTTTACAATAAGTCATTGTACGTCGAATATTAACAGAATTACTTATAAAAATTATACAGAAACGCATGGCATTATTCCCTTAAAACTTATATACTTTTCAATATCGCTTAGTTTTGTAATGCAACATGTATGCAGTGATGCGAACATGGTCAGTTCCGAGGGACAATGAACACAATGGGAACACAACAACCGATAGCTCAGGTCCACCTCGTCAATACGTCTCAATAGAGTCGCAATGTTAACTATTTCTAATGAACAGCTTAATCGTGTATAAAAGAGAACTGTCGCGGGCTCAGTGGGCGAAGTGGATGTGCCAGTCGCTGGCCAGGCTGGCGGCGGGCTTGCGCACGACGAGCACGTCGTTGCCGCGGTGCAGCGTCATGTGCAGCGCGGCCTCGCGGCCGGCCTGCCGCAGGCGCGCACTGCGCGGCGCGCGGCGCACGCCCGCCACCACGATGCGCTCCACCCACGCGCGCGAGCCCAGCCGCGCGCCCGGCGCCGGCCTGCGCACGCGCCACGTCTCACACGGCTCCGCTGCCGCGCTCACACCCGAGACAATGCACCAAAACTGTTTGCTACATTGTCCCGTCCGGGAATCGAACCCGGGACACCCACGCCGGGGCCGGCGACAGCACGCAAACTCCCTCACAGCAGGCAGTCATCATGATACAATATATATAATCGCACAATTTCACATACTGGGGTACGCAGAATTCCACACAATGATGCACTTATGATCGACTTTTAGCAGAAAAAGTAATCATTATCATGCTTCGGTATCGTCGATAGCCTAGAAGATGACAGTGTAACCATCTCAATTAACACTAGACCAGAATTCAGCAGACCGGTGACGGTCACCAGCGTGCGGGTGCGAGGTGTCTGAATCAGCAGACACGCAAAACCACTAGCCAAGCGTGGCGATCACAGCAAGCCTTCACTTACGGCAGTGGTCTTATACCAGCAGTCACTTTTACCCAGACAGCATGGAAGCTTTAGTCGAACTTCATTCTTCATTCATTTTCAGAGATTTTTAATAATATCACAGTACACGATAGCCGAGTGGTTGGGTGGTCGGAATTTCGAGTCAATAGACCCGAGTTCGATCCCCAGTTGGTAGGCTCGTACCAATGGGTTTTTCAAAAACTTATGTACGAATATCGTTGGCTTGGACATAAAGGCGGCGACGGGCTCACCACCTGTCACGTTGTCCCGATAATATCTTCGGTGAAAGGTGGGTCGAAGGGACTTAATTGTCTAGACTCGACCTCTGTCTACCCCTGTATTGGGAATTGCGTGAAGATATTTTTTTTTACAACTGTATCTATGATATTCGTGTAAACTTAGTTTGAGAATGAGAGAATGAAAGCACATATCAAGTTGGCCCAACCTCGTAACTATAAGCTTAATGCAGAAATTAATTTGTAAATTTTACTTATCTGATTTTGATCTGTTACTGATCTGATTTTTATATATAAATAAATATATAGATGGGGACAAATTCACATACATTGCTCTGATGCAAAACTAAATGCTTTACACTTGTTATTTAATCAGATGGTACCGAATTGTAACGTAATGGACCGTAGCCGTTACCAGATGGCGTAAGAATATTGTCACTCCATTACAGTCCGTGCCGAGGCGACTAAAGTAAACAGACACCGATAGATGGCGGGATAACCATTTCTAAAAATACCAGACCAAAATAATCAGACCGAAGATGGGCAGCAGCGTGTGAGGTGCTAGTGGTCTGCTACTGCGATCGTCAATCCGCTTGCCAAGCGTGGCGATTATGACAAATCCAAAACGTACAATCAATTCTTCATTAAGACTAGTACAAAAATTGTGGCATTTTCAAACACTACAAATAAAAAGAAAGAACACTATTGATGATTCTTCATATATACGAAAATTAAAGCTACTGAAACGACGAAAGCTAATTCGCATCTTAAGATATAGTAATTAATGTAAATTTGTATGGGAAGATATATTGTACGTTACGTAATACATAACGTGGTACGTTACATGTGTGAATACTCACGTGTACGACATCTGATTGGCCTCGTACTTGATCTTGGCGTAGATGTACTTGTTGTCGCGGTACTCGTACGTCTCGCCGTCGTCGATGTACAGCGTTCCCTCCGCGGTGTTCTGCAGTCAGGTGCCTTCGTTACCGTACGGACACAGCACGGAGCGTCTAGTTATTTGTAGCATTAGATTGTTACGACCCGACAGCCTAGTTTGCAGTGAGCCTGCCTTCGAAGCTATGGGTTGCGGGTTCGAATACCGCTAGGAGCAAACATCTGTTTGATGAATATGAATGTTCGCACTCGAGTCATTATGTATACCTGAATATTTATCTCCATAAATGCGTGTATATTGTACCGTTGGATTGGACACTAAGGCAGCGATAGGTTCACCACCTGTCACGTTATACCAAATAGTCTTCGGTGAAAGGTGGGTCATAGGACATAATCGTCTTAATAGATAAATATATTCACGCGTATTCCCGACACTAGGGTAGACAGAGGCCAGCACTTTGAAGTCCTTTCGACCCACTTCTCACCGAAGCTTATTTGGGAATCGACAGATGGTGAGTCCATCGGCGAAAAGTATCCCAGAAACTTGAAAAACCGTTGATGTTCTGAAAAGGAAAACTTAAGAAAATTGTTTAAATATTAAACAAATTTTAAAAAAAACCTTCTACAGCATTTCATTTAACCATTACTAAACTTTCACACACATGTGTGTGAAATGTGTATATTTTCACTCATGTACATGTATGTACATGAGTGAAATTATCTCAGGTGGTAGACTCGTACCAAAGAGTTTTTTTAAAAATGTATGTAAAATTGACATCGTTGGCTTGGACAAAGTGATGGCGTCAGGTTCTTTTTTGTTAGGACCTCTGTCTACCCCAGTATTGAGAATGGCACAATCGATACCGGCTTTCAGTTTGACACTAAACATAAGGGGATCTTAGATGAGAGCGACCATACTTTAGTGTTTGTCAGTTCATTCAAAATTAACAGCGAGCCGCGTGGCTCTCAGTCGCACGCGGCGGCACTCACGTTGGCGTCCAGCGCCACGACGAGCGTGAAGGGGTCGTTGGCCATGAGCGCGGAGGAGCGCCGCACGCGCTCCCGCCGCGGCACCACGCTGCCGCCGCGCTGGTACACCGGCACCTGCGGCGGCTCATTGCTCGTTGCTCGTGGCTCGTTGCGCCGCTCACAAAGTAACTCACTTTGGGAGCGGAGCAACGTGAGGTGGCTAAAGCACACGTGTTGTGCACGAATGGTCCAGCTCGACCGGGGAAGTACCACGACCTCACAGAATACCGGCGTGTAGTAGAAGTCTAACAAACTTCTGCGTTTCGTCTGGTGAGTGCAGGTAAACGGTGGCCCACACACCCTTCTCCCCCAATTATTGGGGAGGGGGGCACTCTAAGGGAGGCAACGCATCTGCTAAGCCTCTGGTATTGCGGGTGTTCATGGGCGGCGGTAATCACTTACCATCACGTGAGCCACCTGCTCGTTTGCCTCCCTTTTCCTATAAAAATTTTAAGACCTCCGTGGACGAGTGGCATAAACATCAGTTTTCAAGGTGTCGCCATCTCGAGGTTCAATTCCCGGTCGGATCAATGTAGAAAACTGCTACTTCTACATTTTCTCGAGGCTGGGTGTTTGTGGTGCCTTCGTTTCCGATTCCTATAGCGCAAGTGTTGGGATCGGAGCAATGAGTGTGCTGTTGTCCCTATCTATATATATATGTATGAAACATCGAAAGGCACCACAGTCACCCAAACCCATGACGATGCAAAGAAAGTAATTCTTTACATTGCCCGAAGCTGGGACCACTGAGCTAGCGACACCTTGAAAACCGGTGAATACGCAGGTCGTCATAACGGCGTAGGATATACATCCCTTTTTCTTCTCGTGGGTATTTGAAGGAGCAACTAAGGGACTAGCCTTTAAAATACAATTAGCTACAGTCGGATGCAGCGTTGACCATTATCCATAAATAACATCAGAACAAAATTCAACATACAGATGATAGTACGGTACCATGGCACTATCTGTCTTTACTAACTTAAGCTTTAGTACATACATACATATATTCACGCCTCCTTCCCGTAGGGGTAGGCAGAGACCACTTCTTTCCACTTGCTACGATTCTTACATACTTGTTTCGCTTCGTCCACTTACATTATTCCCTTCATACATTCTCTTCGATTTATGGTACTCTTGACCTGGCCTTTTTTCAGGACGTCCGTAATTTGGTCTTGAAACGTCCGCCTAGGTCTTCCCCTTCCTACACTTTCATTCACACTCGCCTTATACACTTTTTTCGTCAATCATTCTTCATTCATTCTCTCGACATGGCCAAACCATTTTAGCATACCTTTCTCAATTTTAGTCACTACTTCTTCTTTCAGACCATAACGTTTCCTTATCTCACTTTTCCTTATCCTGTCACTCAGTTTAACTCCTATCATACTTCTCAACGCCCTCATCTCAACTGCATTTACTCTGCTTTCATGTTTCTTCTGCCATACCCAACTTTCACTTTCGTACATGAGTGTTGGAACCAACACTCCCTCATGCACAGCCAAACGAGCCTTGTTAGACACCTTCCGACTGTGGAGTGGAGTGCAGAGCTCCATTCACCATGTTTCCTGCATTCACTCTTCTTTTTGTACATCACTCTCACACTTTCCATCTCTTGTAAGCTTTAGAGTTTACAATATAGTCTTCTTTCTACTTCTTCTTCTTTACAGCCTATCAAGAGTTCACTGTTGAACATAGGCCTCCTCTAAAATTTTCCACAGTGAACGGTCCTCAGCTACCTGCATCCATCGACTTCCCGCAACATTCTGCAAGTCGTCGTCGCATCTCGTGGAGGGTCGTTCAACACTGCGTTTGCCTGTACGAGGTTGCCACTCGAGAACGTTTCTTCCCCAACGGTTGTCAGTTCATCGAGCTATGTGGCCGGCCCATTGCCACTTCAGCGCGCTGATCCTTACGGCTAAGTCGGTTACCCTGGTTCTGCTGCGGATATCTTCGTTACGGATTCTATCACGCAGAGAAACACCGAGCATAGTCATTTCCATAGCACGCTGTGCAACTTTGAGCTTCCTCATACGGCCTGCAGTGAAAGACCATGGCTCAGATCCATATATAATCACTAGCAACACGCACTGGTTGTAAACCTTAATCTTAAGTTTCTGAGGTATTTTAGACGACAACATGGGGTGTAGTTTCCTGAACGCTGCCCAGTCGAGGTGGATTCGTCGATTGACCTCTGGGTCGAAGTTGGACTTATCTAGTCGGAAAATTTGTCCCTGGTATTTGTTGACAACTTCGAGCGTAGTGTTCCTAACAATACCTGGCATTGGTCTGACATGGATATTAGACATGATCTTCGTCATGTTCATCTTAAGACCAACCTGTTGGGAGACACTATTGAGGTCATTGAGCATCGTACTAATTTCCGCCGGCGATCCTGCCATCAGAACCATGTCGTCGGCAAACCGAAGATGAGTGATTAATTCGCCATTAACGTTAATATCGTATCCTTTCCAGTTCAGTAGCTTGACATCTTCCAATGAAGCGGTGAAGAGTTTCGGGGATATGATATCACCCTGTCTTACACCTTTCCTTCTGCAATGGGATAGGTTTCGTGCTCTGGTTCTGTACTCGAATAATTATCGTAGCCTCATCATATAGACATCTCAACACTTCGATATACCGAGAGTATATCGGGCACCGCTGAAGAGACTGCAGCACCGCCCACATTTCCACTGAATCAAGACTTTCTCACAGTCCACATACGCCAGACACAATTAGAGTTTTCCGTCTTTTGTACAATCTGGCGAAGAGTATGTATGTGGTCTATGGTACTAAAGCCTTTTCGGAAACTGACTTGTTCAGATGGCTGGAAGACATCTAGTCTGCTTGCTAGACGATTCGTGATGACTCTCGAAAACAGTACATAGACGCGGCTTAGAAGCGCTATTGGTCTATAGTTCCTCAGTAGGTAGGTAATATCCCCTTTCTTGAAGAAAAGGACAACCACGCTTCTACTCCACGCCTTCGGCGCCGCGCCACGACGGATAACGGAATTGAAAAGCTTCTGAAGGACTACAAGTACCGGTGTTCCACCCGCTTTCAGAAGCTCTGCCGTAATTCCGTCTTCACCCGGCGCCTTGCCGTGTTTAAGCTGTTTAAGAGCCATACTGATCTCGCTCAGACTGACGTCCGGGGTGTCATCGGAGTAGTAGCAGCACAGGCTCAGCTCTTGGGACGCTACTCACATTAGAATATGGTTTCAGCGACGAAGTGTACAGCTGGCCATAAAATCTCTCAATCTCACTCATAATCTGAGCTCTAGCGAAATAACTGTACCAGTTTCGGTCTTCAACCTAGTCAGTTGGCTCTTCACGATACACAGATCTTTGGCGAAGACTTCAGAGCCATGGTTTCGCACTGTCGCTTCTTCAAAACGTGTCGTATTGAATTTGCAAATGTCTCGCCTCATAGTCTTTGAGATCTGTCTACTCAGTTGCCGATATGCTGACGCATCAATTGTAAACTTCAGCCTCATTTCGCGCCTAGCTTCCATAAGCTTAAGAGTGAGATCAGAGAGCTTTTGTGGTTTGGTGTGCGGCGGATCCTACAGAATTTTGCCCCAATCGCATGGACAGTTTCCACTAGCCTGTTTTTAGTATCGTCCACTGTAGCGCAATCATCTAGGCACTCAAAGCAATTTCGCATTCCGAGCTGAAAGCCTTCGGGATTTTGAATAAGGGCGTAATCGACGGAGTGTGGACTTCATCAGATGAGACCTCTCCAGCTTAATATTAAGAATCTGTGTGCCTCTAGCCATTCGATGATCACTGCCGGTTTTCACCTTAGTGATGACAGAGACATCACTGTACAGCTGCCGCTTGGTCGTCATGAAGTCAATCTCATTTTTAATGGAACCATCCGGTTGTTATTGAAAAATTACTTCGCAACCCTCCGCATGCAAATATAAAAAGGTATATGTTACCTGGTCCGAAGAGAAGAAGAGCACCCCCCTCCCTCCCACAGATGCATGCACTAATTCCACTGTATGCAACACCACCACCACTACACTCAACTCAGAGTTAACTCTGCGGTCGCTCATCGTAGAGTCTACTCGCTTGAGAATGCCTTGTTTTGAGGCGAAACACGTGTCGCGTTTTCGGTGGTGGTATATGTTACTTGGTTTGAGTGTAGTCACGATACTTATATACCTATTTCGCTTCTTTCAGATTCATCATTTTCTTCAAACATGCACGTCGAGGTATCCGAGTACTCTTGACCCTCCCCTCTTCGAGCAATTTTCTCACATTTAATATTTTCTTTCTTTCTTTCGCGCTATATATTTTTTCACCATTCGTGCCAAACCATAGAAGCACGCCCTTATAAATTTTAGTGATAAGGTCATCTTTCAAACCTGCCATATTCCAAAGCTGTGCGTTGCACTTTCGGTCGGCCCAGCCGCACATTTTACGCGGAGATCGCATCTCCACTGCATTCAACTTGCTTTTAAGCTTCCTCTGGTATACCCAGGTTTCGCTGCCATATAACAAAGTTAGTACCAGCACTGCGTTATGTATCACAAGGCGTGCATTTTTCACTTCGCCTTTCCTTTGGACTAACGCGGTCAGGGCACCGTTGACCTTGTTTCCGGCAGCGACACGCCTGTCCATATCTAAATCACATCTTCCATCCTGGCTAAACACACTGCCCAAGTATACAATCACATCCACCTGTTCTAGACATTCCTCATTTACGCATATTTCACACTTCGTTCGTTCTTCTTTGTCTTCGTTCCTTTCCCCATTGCCCATCATTGTCCTTTTAATTTTAGTCTGATATACCGCCATCTGTCGGTAGCCAAACACATATTGATGGCACATTTCCCTTAATCGCCTCTTACAACAACCCACAGAAAAAAAAGCGGTGGCATATTTATACGCCGATACCACACGGCATGTCTATGAGGGTGGTGCGTCAATGTATGGAGAAAATAAAAGTCATCGAGTTTATTTTAACTGTATTTTGTTTATCTGTATCAACTTAATATAAATAAAATATGAATGATTTAGTCTCATAAGCTGTAATAATAAAAAATAAAAGATTTCTTCCGAATAACTTCTTGTATGTTCTTCTCTTCTTGTTGTAAAACGAAGTTCGGATTTTATCAAATCAATACAAAATTTCGGTTCTTCTCTCTGTCTCTCCCTCTCTCTCTCTCTGTCTCTCTCACACACCATGATATTAACCTCCATTTTGTTTACGCTTCTACACTGGACCCCGCAATCAGATATCAGACCATTGCTCACATGCCGTTGTTTAATTTTACTCCTGTTTCGCAAGAGGAGGTTAAAAAAAGTATATTGACTATTAAATCTAAGGCCGTTGGGTGCGATGACATTAGTAGGGACATGATAACCAATATATTAGACCTAGTATATTGTACTTGTAGTCACTCACATCATTAACTTTTCACTTGACACTTCACTTCTTCACGCCGGTATTCTGTGAGCTCGAGGTACTTCCCCGGTCGAGCCGGCCCATTCATGCAACAACAAAAGCTGATGCGTGGCTCTACCACTGTACTACTGATAGTTTTTTATAATGCTTTTAATACAGTCGACCACGAAATCCTTCTTGCTATTCTTTTACATTTTAGATTCCCAACCTCGGTAGCAGAGTGATTCTCCTCACATCTTCGCAGTCGCCAGCAAAGTGTTGTTAAGTGGGCAAACTTGTTTCTGGTGTTCTGCTAGGCGGTATACTTTCTCCCTTTATTTTCTCTGTTTTTATTAACTCTATTACTTTATGTATTTCTTTAAAAAAAAAATTATTGTTCGTATCATCTGTATGCAGACTACCTACATTTGTATGTGAAAACCGAAGTGGAAGAAACACAATATCGGTACTGCCATCAGTAGATTAAATAATAACTTCAGAGCTATTTTCGATAGGTCGACACGCTTTGGCGTATCCGTAAACCCAAGAAAATGCCAAGCAATACTTGTGGGTAGCTCAAGAATGTTGACCAAAATTGATTTCGCATCTTTGCCTACCGTCTATTATAATATCAATCCAATACCTCTATCAAGTTCGGTAAAGAACCTTGGGTTGCATATCGATAATACTGTGAACTGGGGGAAATATGTCTTAGAAATAAGCCGTCAAAGTTCAGCCATAAATCGGTTAAAATATTTTATTTCCCTTTTCAGACCAAAGTTATACTTATTCAGACTTTGATATTACCCACAATAGACGATGCTGATGTGTGTTACTCAGACATAAACAAAGACCTTCAAAACAAGCTGGAGCGCCTTCTTAACAACTGCATCAGATTTATTTTCGGCCTACGAAAGCATGACCATATCTCTCACTATAGTTCTCGCCTGAAATGGCTCACTATTCAGGAGAGGCGTAACTGTGGAATCTTTTTCTACTCTCTTTTCCATCTTGAATGATCAAACTATCCATTTTTAACTAAAGAACAAATTTTAGTATCTCTCTTCTACCCATGGTAAGGTTCTTCGCTCTTCTGCTGATCATAAGCTAAGTATCTCGCAACATTTCACCGTTTTCATAGGTAACTCATTTAAGATTCAGGCTACACTGCTCTGGAACTCCTTACCCGAAGACATCAGAAAAGCATCAAGAAAGATTGCTTTCAAACGTATGGTATGTGAACACATCTGAAGATCATCAAACTATCCATTTTTAACTAAAGAACAAATTTCAGTATCTCTTCTACCCATGGTTCTTCTTAATATAAGGTTCTTCGCTCTTCTGCTGATCATAAGCTAAGTATCTCGCGTCATTTCACCGTTTTCATAGGTAACTCATTTAAGATTCAGGCTACACTGCTCTGGAACTCCTTACCCGAAGACATCAGAAAAGCATCAAGAAAGATTGCTTTCAAACGTATGGTATGTGAACACATCTGAAGATCATCAGACAAACATATATATGTATATATATATATGTATATATATATGTATATATATATATGTATATGTAGAATATGTATATAATATGTGTGTATGTATGTATGCTATTTGTTTGTCTATCTACATACACTCGTATTTTTATATAAATAAATAAAACCAGAGGCTATTGAAATTAATAAATGCGGAAAAAGTAAATCAAATCCAAAATTAATAAATAAAAGTTGAGGGTAGCCAATGGTAACAATAACAGCGGGACGTTGAAGACCTCAGTCCCCACGTGACCTAGGATGCTGTAAAGCATCAGAAACGTTGGAAAGTAAAAATAGTTTGTAAAAAAATATGCGACAAAATCCGAAAAAGGTTTTCTTTTATGAGATTATTTCTTGTTATATGATGATTTCTAAATAATTTAAATTGGTGATTTGTCATCTTTTAGTGGCGATAGGTAGTTAAAAATAGATACCAATATTTTTATTATTTGAAGAAACTATAAGTTTAATGCGACTTATAGTGTTATTCATTTAAATTTTGACGCACCACCCTACTGTCTATAGCCTGAACTTATTTCCTGGATCCGGTACAAATGTTATACTTCTTCTTACGTTATTAAATTAAAGAGACAAAATGTTTTTAAAATTTCAAATGACACGGGCGGGATCCGAACCCACGACCTCTGCCGAATAGTGGCAACGCTTTTTTCTTTTTCGCTCTTTTCTTTATTCATGCCTATTTTGGAAACGGCGCCATCTATTGTCCCTTTGCAAGTGACAATTTGACATTCCCGACTTTTTAGTTAGGAATTATTGATTTTGATGCCAGCAAATTTTTATTGATTTTAAAGCATATAAGTTATGCTGAACTTTGACACGGTGGGATGTCAGTTGAAATTTTAAAACATTGTTTCTCTTTAATATAATAACATAAAAAGTTCAGTTATAATTTATATTTTGAAAATCAATAAAATTGCGTAATACTTATTCTTCTTTAGAGCCTATCAAAGTCCACTACTGAAACATAGGCCACCCCTAAGAT
This sequence comes from Sericinus montela, assembly GCA_029286605.1. Lineage (NCBI taxonomy): Eukaryota > Metazoa > Arthropoda > Insecta > Lepidoptera > Papilionidae > Sericinus > Sericinus montela. Next base: position 4,394,326 of record JAGSMR010000050.1, read on the forward strand.
TTCCACAAAGGACGTTCCCAAAACACCTGCATCCATCAACTACCCGCAAAATTGTTCAAGTCTTCACACCATCTTGTGGGAGGTCGTCCCACACAGCGCTTGCCAGAACGAGGCTGCCATTCGAGAACTTTAAACCTTTCGATTAGCAGAAGTGTCAATGCTCGCAGAACTGCCAACCGTGGGGTAAGAGTAGAAAAATATGACACTTTACCTTGGCAATGTTAACTTCTTGGTTGATGTAACCGTTGGCTTTGTGCATTTGGTACGAGTCCACGTCGTACCAGAGCGTGTCGGTATCGCGGCCCGGCAGGTACACGCGCACGCTCGTCACCCCGGGCTCCAGTACCGGCCTCACCAGCAACTTGTCACCTGATAGAAAAAATTATAAGGTTTGGATAGGATGATACCGAGCACATTTCTCTTTTCGTTTCATTTAACACCTTTTGTTTTTATTTATTCATTTGTATAACAGAAAGAAAATTAGAAAAAGAAACAATGTTTAAAATTTCAACTGACATGGGAGGGCTTCGAACCCCCGACTGTTGCCGTGCCGTGGCAATGCTCTTAGATGCCTCCGCCGAGCGTATTAGCCGAAATATTCATAAATGCAAAGTCATGAATATTAGTAATTTGCAAAAATTCCAGTAGATGGCGCCGATGCCAAAAATAGTTATAAATAAAGAAAGACAGTTAAAATTTCAACGGATGCGTGTAAAACACGGCGAAGATCGCGGATTCGAATCCCGCCCGCATCAGTTTTTCTATTTCGTATAAAAAATATTCAACATAACTTTAATGCTTAATCAATTTAAATTACATAGAAAAAAAAAGCTTACAGGGAAAATACAAAAAGGCGGTCTCATCGCTAAAGAGCAATTTCTTTCAGACAACCTTAAGCTTACAGATAATTTATAACATTAAACAGTGGTAGGTGGTAATTTTTACCATTTTTTGCTTGTATCGAAAGGTACAGCAACAGTAGAGCTACAAATGTTTGTTTAAGATTACAAGACTCACCTAAAAGATATTCATCGTCTATGGTGAATGTTTCTTCTTCCTTCGGGTACTCCTGGAAGAGCGGCCTTGTGACTGGAGTGCCATTGATGGAGTGCTCATAGAACAATGTGTACCTACGAAGAATAAATACAAATTAACCGGCCGTTCTTGCCCAGTACACAATAATTTTTGATTCATATCGAAATGTACAATGTACAAAACATTTTTCTTTGTACAAAATGTTTTGTACATAAAAATTCAACTTGTTATTTCAACAACACAGGTGTATGGAATTTGGTTATAGTACAATTTGTTAATGTATAGTATGCAGCAATACACGCTATGAAGCTTGTTTTTAACAAAATATTACAAAGTATTTTTTATTTAAAAAAATATTTTTGTACAAAACATTCAAAACCAGTGTTTGGAGCATCACACGGTTATGGAATTCGGACGTTGGTAAAGAATTTATAATGATACCAGTGTTGTCTCATCTCCTGTCACATTGTCACAAAAAATTTCTTCGATAAAGGATAGGTCCAAACAACTTAATTGTCCAGACCTCTGTTTACCCCAGTATTGGGAATGGCTTGAACATTTTTTTTAAATTGTTTTGACTGTGATTTGACGTCAATGGTCCCTCCGGCTCTCCCCGCCTCGGGAGCTACGGGCAGATGCACTGGCAACACTGACCAGAAGTCGAGCAGCGCGTATCGGCGGCGCATGGCGTCGCGCAGCAACGCGGCCGTGGACGGCTCGTACAGCCAGGGCTCGCGCCGCTTGGTCTCGATGTGCGAGTGCGCGCGGAAGAACGCCTGGTACGCACCGGCCTGAAACGTACCGAATAAATATAAACCCACAGTTGGTAATTCAGGGCCTCCCCCCCCCCCTAAATACTTAGAGAGGGGAGTGAGGTCTAAGCTCTGGCACCTCTCCAACCAAGTTGTCTGTGTTTAAAAATGAAAATATCAAACAAGCATCAACGCACATTAATTAATTAGATTTTCTTGACTATAAATAGTGCGTAGGCGTGCACGTGCATGTATGTATGTATGTATGTACGTATGTATGTAAGTACGTATGTATGTACGTACGTACGTATGTATGTACTTATGTATGTACGTATGTATGTATGTATATATGTACGTATGTATGTATGTATGTATGTATGTACGTATGTACATATGTATGTACGTATGTATGTATGTATGTACGTATGTATGTATGTATGTATGTATGTACGTATGTACGTACGTACGTACGTATGTATGTACGTACGTATGTATGTACGTACGTACGTATGTATGTACTTATGTACGTATGTACGTACGTACGTATGTATGTATGTACGTATGTATGTACGTATGTACGTACGTATGTATGTACGTATGTATGTACGTACGTACGTATGTATGTACGTACGTATGTATGTACGTACGTACGTATGTACGTATGTATGTACGTATGTATGTATGTATGTATCTATGTATGTACGTATGTATGTACGTATGTGCGTATGTATGTATGTATGTACGTACGTATGTACGTACGTATGTATGTACTTATGTACGTACGTACGTACGTATGTATGTACTTATGTACGTACGTACGTACGTACGTACGTACGTATGTATGTACGTACGTACGTATGTATGTAATTATGTACGTATGTATGTACGTACGTACGTATGTATGTACTTATGTACGTATGTATGTACGTATGTACATATGTATGTACGTATGTATGTACTTATGTATGTACTTATGTACGTATGTACATATGTATGTACGTATGTGTACGTACGTATGTGTACGTATGTATGTGCGTATGTATGTACGTACGTATGTATGTACGTACGTACGTATGCATGTACGTACGTATGCATGTACGTACGTACGTACGTATGTATGTGCGTATGTATGTACGTATGTACGTACGTACGCATGTATGTACTTATGTACGTATGTACGTACGCACGTACGTATGTACTTATGTACGTACGTATGTATGTACGTATGTATATGTACGTACGTATGTACTTATGTACGTACGTACGAACGTACGTACGTATGTGTACGTACGTACGCACGTATGTATGTACGTATGTACATATGTATGTACGTATGTGTACGTACGTACGTACGAACGTACGTACGTACGAACGTACGTACGTATGTATGTACGTTCGTACGTATGTATGTATGTATGTGTACGTACGTATGTTCTTATGTACGTACGTATGTATGTATGTACGTACGCACGTACGTACGTACGTATGTATGTGCGTATGTATGTATGTATGTACGTATGTATGTATATGTACGTACGTACGAACGTACGTACGTACGAACGTACGTACGTACGTACGTACGAACGTACGTACGTACGTATGTTCTTATGTACGTACGTATGTATGTACTTATGTACGTATGTACGTACGTACGAACGTACGTACGTATGTGTACGTACGTACGCACGTACGTACGTACGCACGTATGTATGTACGTTCGTACGTATGTATGTGCGTATGTATGTACGTATGTACATATGTATGTACGTACGTATGTATGTACGTACGCACGTACGTACGTACGTATGTATGTGCGTATGTATGTATGTATGTACGTACGTATGTATGCTTATGTACGTACGTACGTACGAACGTACGTACGTACATATGTATGTACTTATGTACGTACGTACGAACGTACGTACGTATGTTCTTATGTACGTATGTATGCTTATGTACGTATGTACGTACGTACGCATGTACGTACGTATGTTCTTATGTACGTACGTACGCACGTATGTATGTACGTACGTATGTATATGTACGTACGTACGCACGTACGCATGTATGTACTTATGTATGTATGTATCTATGTATGTACGTACGCATGTACGTACGTACGTACGCATGTATGTACGTATGTGTACGTACGTACGCATGTATGTACTTATGTGCGTACGTACGTATGCATGTACGTACGTACGTATGTATGTGCGTATGTATGTATGTGCGTATGTATGTATGTACGTACGTATGTATGTACTTATGTACGTATGTACGTATGTAAGTATGTATGTACGTACGTACGCACGTATGTATGTACGTATGTAAGTATGTATGTACGTTCGTACGTATGTATGTGCGTATGTATGTATGTATGTACTTATGTACGTATGTATGCTTATGTACGTATGTATGCACGTACGTACGTACGTATGTGTACGTACGTATGTGTATGTACGTACGCATGTACGTACGTATGTACGTACGCATGTACGTACGTACGAACGTACGTACGTACGTACGTACGTACGCATGTATGTACTTATGTACGTATGTGCGTATGTATGTACGTACGTATGCATGTACGTACGTACGCATGTACGTACGTACGAACGTACGTACGTATGTATGCACGTACGTACGTACGAACGTACGTACGTATGCATGTACGTACGTACGAACGTACGTACGTATGTATGTACGTACGTACGTACGAACGTACGTACGTATGTATGTATCTATGTATGTACGTACGTACGTACGTACGTACGAACGTACGTACGTACGTACGTACATATGTATGTACTTATGTACGTACGTACGCACGTATGTATGTACGTACGTACGTACGTACGTACGTATGCATGTACGTACGTACGCACGTACGCACGTACGCATGTACGTACGTACGCACGTACGCACGTACGTATGTACGTACGTACGTACGCATGTATGTACGTACGTATGTACTTATGTACGTACGTACGAACGTACGTACGTACGAACGTACGTACGTACGAACGTACGTACGTACGCACGCACGTACGTACGTACGCACGCACGCACGTACGTATGTACTTATGTACGTATGTATGTACGTACGCATGTATGTACGTACGTGCGTATGTATGTACTTATGTGCGTACGTACGTACGTACGTACGCACGCACGTACGTATGTATGTATGTGCGTACGTACGTATGTACTTATGTACGTACGTACGTATGTATGTGCGTACGTACGTATGTATGTACGTACGTGCGTATGTATGTACGTACGTACGTACGTATGTATGTACTTATGTACGTATGTACGTACGTACGCATGTACGTACGTATGTATGTACGTACGTACGTATGTATGTGCGTACGTACGTATGTACGTATGTATGTATGTACGTACGTATGTATGCTTATGTACGTACGTGCGTATGTATGTACGTACGTATGTATGTATATGTACGTATGTACGTACGTGCGTATGTATGTACGTATGTATGTACTTATGTACGTACGTACGTATGTATGTACTTATGTATGTATGTACGTACGTACGTATGTATGTACTTATGTACGTATGTATGTACGTACGTACGTATGTATGTACTTATGTACGTATGTATGTACTTATGTACGTACGTACGTATGTATGTACTTATGTACGTATGTGTACGTACGAACGTACGTACGTACGCACGTACGCACGCACGCACGTACGTACGTACGAACGTACGTACGTACGAACGTACGTACGTACGTACGTACGTATGTATGTGCGTACGTACGTACGTACGAACGTACGTACGTACGCATGTACGTACGTACGTACGCACGCACGCACGTACGCATGTATGTACTTATGTACGTACGTATGTATGTACGTATGTATGTACTTATGTACGTATGTACGTACGTACGTACGCATGTATGTACGTATGTATGTATATGTACGTATGTGTACGTACGTACGCACGTACGCACGCACGTACGTACGTATGTATGTATATGTACGTACGTACGTGCGTATGTATGTACGTATGTGTACGTACGTACGTACGTACGTATGTATGTATGTACGTACGCATGTATGTACTTATGTACGTATGTATGTACGTACGTACGCACGCACGTACGCATGTATGTACTTATGTGCGTATGTATGTACGTACGTATGTATGTGCGTACGTACGTACGAACGTACGTACGTACGAACGTACGTACGTACGAACGTACGTACGTACGTACGTACGAACGTACGTACGTACGTATGTACTTATGTGCGTATGTATGTACTTATGTACGTATGTACGTACGTACGCATGTACGTACGTACGAACGTACGTACGTACGTACGCACGCACGTACGCACGCACGCACGTACGCATGTATGTACGTATGTGTACGTACGTACGCACGTACGCATGTATGTACTTATGTACGTACGTACGTACGCACGCACGTACGCACGTACGTACGTACGTACGCATGTATGTACGTATGTGTACGTACGTACGCACGCACGTACGCACGTACGTACGCATGTATGTACGTACGTACGTACGTGCGTATGTATGTATATGTACGTATGTATGTATGTACGTACGTACGAACGTACGTACGTACGTACGAACGTACGTACGTACGCACGCACGCACGTACGCATGTACGTACGTATGTATGTACGTACGTACGTATGTACTTATGTACGTACGTACGAACGTACGTACGTACGCACGCACGTACGCATGTACGTACGTACGTATGTACGTACGCATGTACGTACGTACGCATGTACGTACGTACGCATGTACGTACGTACGCACGTACGCATGTACGTACGTACGAACGTACGTACGTACGTACGTACGTACGCACGCACGTACGCATGTATGTACGTATGTACGTACGTGCGTATGTATGTACGTACGTATGTATGTGCGTACGTACGTACGCATGTACGTACGTACGAACGTACGTACGTATGTATGTACGTACGTACGCACGCACGCACGTACGCACGCACGCACGCACGTATCGCACGTACGTACGTACGAACGTACGTACGTATGTATGTATGTATGTACGTACGTACGCACGTACGTACGTACGTACGAACGTACGTACGTACGCACGTACGTACGTATGTATGTATATGTACGTACGTACGTACCGCACGTACGTACGCACGCACGCACGTACGTACGTACGTATGTATGTGCGGGTGCACCGCGAGGCGCGCACCTGGTACCAGCGCGTCATGAGCTCGGGCTCGGGGTACTTGAAGAAGCCGCCCACGTCGGCGCCGCAGAAGCTGAGGCCGGCGAGCGCCAGCGACAGGCACATGGGCACGGTGGCGCGCAGGTGGCCCCACTCCGCCGCGTTGTCGCCCGTCCACAGCGCCGCGTACCTGCGGCAAGCCTGCCGTCAGCGCCTCGCCAGGAATCTGCTGCTGGTCTACTGCGTGGAGACAGAGCTCCAGGCGATGGGAAGGAGTCCGTCTTCCAACGAAGACATTTTTTTTGGACAACGTGACAGGTGGCGAGCCTGTCACGGTCGTTTAAAGCCAACTATATAAATCGTACGTAAGTTTTTAAAAAAAAAAAAATGTCGTGAAAACAGATGTTTTAATGTACACCAGTGACTTACCGCTGAGTACCGGCGAAGGCAGACCGGGTCAAAATAAAGGTCTGTACTTATTGTCCGATCTCTCCAACATACCAGCATGCGTTGCACGGACCTGCGATAATCCATATTCATTGTGGATATGCCTGAAAGTAAAAAATTATTTAATGCATATTGTTAATGAATAAATAACTACTAAAGCCGAATGATTGGGTGGTTTAAATTAAAATCAGGAGACTCAAGTTCGATTCCACGAGTTTTTCGAAACTTATGTACCTAAAAAAACAAATAAAAAGTTTCACGCCATTCCCAATACAGGGATAGACAGAGGTCTAGTCTATACAATTAAGTCACTACGACCCTCCTTGAACCGAAGACATTTTTGGACAACGTGACAGGTGGCGAGCCTGTCACGGTCGTTTAAAGCCAACTATATAAATCGTACGTAAGTTTTTTAAAAAAAAAAAAACCACTATTACGAGCCTACCAGCTGGGTGTCGAACTCTAGTCTCTCAACTCAAATTCCGAACACCCCTACCTTCCCCTATCGTGACATACACGAAAGCCACCACAGAAACAAACATACTGTCAATGTACCTAAGAGTTTAGTTTCCATGCGTTTACGTATGTTATGTGCCATCTAGTTACGGCGTAAAAATATATCACCCCTTTCGTTCCCTTGGGTATTTTAATATTACCGACCTTAAGAAATAAATAACCTACCATTAAAACCAAAAACAAGACTCAACAGACTGTTGACGGGCAGTATAATCTATAGGATGCAAAGTCGATCATCAATCGCCAATCGGTTTGCCAAGCGTTTCGATTATGGGAAACTATTCCGTAGAAGAGAGAGCTTACTTGTCCTGTTCAGAAGATTTAGAAGCCGTTAAGATGATGATATTATGTAAACATCATATAAAAAAAAATAAGTAAACACAAAACTTAAAAATTATTAAAAAAAATAAACATAAGCTATCGGTTAAGTTAAATAGAAAAATAATGTATACACATTGATAAATCGTTAAATGTTTAAAAAAAAAATTACTTGAAAAAAAAAAAAATGTCGTGAAAACAGATGTTTTAATGTACACCAGTGAAGACTTACCGCTGAGTACCGGCGAAGGCAGACCGGGTCAAAATAAAAGGTCTGTACTTATTGTCCGATCTCTCCAACATACCAGCATGCGTTGCACGGACCTGCGATAATCCATATTCATTGTGGATATGCCTGAAAGTAAAAAAATTATTTAATGCATATTGTTAATGAATAAATAACTACTATAGGCGAATGATTGGGTGGTTTAAATTAAAATCAGGAGACTCAAGTTCGATTTCCACGAGTTTTTTCGAAACTTATGTACCTAAAAAAAAAACAAATAAAAAGTTTCACGCCATTCCGAAAACAGGGATAGACAGAGGTCTAGTCTATACAATTAAGTCACTACGACCCTCCTTGAACCGAAGACATTTTTCGGGCAATGTGACAGGTGGTGAGCCCGTCGCCGTCTTTATGTCCAAGCCGTACAGTATAAGTCGTACATAAGTTTTTGAAGAAACGATCGTTAGAAACTTCTTCACCATCACCTTCAGATCACCCAACCACTAGGCTATTGTGACTTTTTTCACCTCTTGTCCTAAAAAAGATCTGGTTTAAAAGCAAATACTATTTTTTTTTTACTTAAGAGTTATCCTATCTGCTGTGCGGCTACGAGATCAGAACATACAACCGCTTTTCCTCCCGTGGGTGTCTTAAAGAACTACTAAGATAGAAGCTACCTAAAATAAGATCCCAGAAAATCAGGAATCTTAGAATGTGTCAATCAAATGTGTCAATTTAAAAACCATCTGGCAAATTTTTTTCAACGAATCATATTGAACGACTTTCAGGATACAGGCACCATATAAATACATTCACACATAGATTGATAGGACATAGTCCTCTCCCATCCCATCTCCCATCCATCCTCTATTTAAAAGAAAGCCCGTCACAAATGATAGCAGTAACGTCTAGGGTGTAAGGAGTATAGTATGGAAAACTATACTGTACGGAATAGGTTTATGTCCTGCAGTGGATTTTTACTGGCCATTATGATGATTGATAAGTCATCCCATAATCTGGTTACTTGTAAGACAGTAGAATTCACCTGTGCTCCCAGAAGGAAGAGAGTCCATCGTGACCGTCCTGAGGGGGTTTGTAGTGGCGGCAGTCCTTCGGCATCGTGATCTCTGGGCCATTGAACACCTGCAAAATATGTAACATAAACCGGGGAATTCACAAACAAGCTCTAACTCCCTCAGAACACTTGTATCCTATTGTACCTGAATTTAGACGAAAGTTTTCAGATTTAGGATCATTAAAAAATTTTCTTTAAAGGGAAAACTTGTAAATAGTCATTGAAATTTCTTTTCGATGAAACAGAAATACGAAGGACTTAGAAACGAAAATTGCAAACACATATATCTATAGGATTTAGCATAATTGAGAGTGAGGCAGATAGCTCGTACCAATAGGTTTTTCAAAAACTTATTTAACAATCGTATCGTTGGCTTGGACATAAAAACGGCGACGGGCTCACCCCCTGTCACGTTGTCTCGAAAATATCTTCGGTGAGTCAAAGGGACTTAATTGTCTAGGCTAAACCTCTGTCTACCCCTGTATTGGGAATTGTGTGAACATATTTATTTAGTTTATTTTACCATATACACATACACCTGTTATTTTGTGTATTTTAAATTGAAAAAATTTAAAATTTAGGAAAATTGCTACATTGACAACACCGTCAATAGAACCCGGGACCACAAGCTGGCGACACCTTGAAAACCGGTGTGTACACCACTCGTCCATAGAGGGCGTTAGATATTTATTAATGTCTACATACACTGGGTTCATTCATGTCGTTCCAAATGTGCACATCCTTGCTGGTCCCAGGGAAATTCTCGAAGCGGTATCTCTCCGAGTAGTATTTGCTTGCGGCTGGGTTGAAAAGTCCAAGTATGAAGATGAGCCAGGCCAGCACCAACCTGAAAAAATACTTTTTTTTTATTTTGAATATATCAATAACAATCTTTTGAAAGGTACTTGAGTGATAGTCATATACAATCAAATGGTCTTATACAGTCAGTGTTGGACGAATCCCCACTAGAAGGCAACCTGCACATTATTGCTGGTAGTTGATAGATGCAAGCGGCACAGGATAACTTTATATACACGCTATTCCCCAAACTGAGGTGGATAGAGGTTCAGAAGAATAATTCTTTTCGGCCCATCTTACATAGTAGACAATTTTTGGGACAAATTGACGGGTGGCGAGCCCGTCGCCGTCTTTATGTCCAAGCCTACGATGTAATTCGTACATAAGTTTTTAAAAAACTCGTTAGTACGAACCTAACTCTAAGGAATCGAACTCGATTTTCTTGACTGGAATCCCAATCACCCACACCATTCGACCATCGTGAATTTTTCATGTATCCAGGTAACTTTAAATGAGGAATTAAAAAAAAAACAGACATACCCTCATAAACATTCCCATCCTTGTCTTTCACATACAGCCCTTGCTCCATCGCGTCTTCGTGCACAAAGTAGCCCGCCTCCCGCTTTATGTGAGGGTCTATGATGACGACCAGCCGTCTGCCCTTTGCGGTCAGATTCGCCACCATTTCAGCTGGATTCGGGAACTTCTCCGCGTCCCAGGTGAAATATCTGAGAAGCATGGAGAAGAATGTAGTTTGTCACAGATTCTTGGAATGTATTTCAGATTGGGAAGGCTCAGTAGCGTCTATGGTTTTAGCAAGATTATGGGTAATCTTGTTTAACTGGACTTTCAAAGAAATTTTACTATTTAGTAATGCCTCGAAAACGACGGTAAATATAAACAAAAAATAGGCCATTCCCAATACAGGGGTAGACAGAAGTCTAGACAAGTCCTTTCGAGCAACCTTTCACTGAAGACATTTGTTGGGTCAAAGTGACAGGTGGTGAGCCCACCGCCGTCTTTACGTTCAAGCCTAAGTGTTATGTAACGATATATAAAAATAATTAAGAGTAAAGTCTTAAGAGTTTAAGTCACGATAGCCGAGTTGTTGGGTGGTCGGAATTTCGAGTCGAGAGACCCGAGTTCGATCCCCAGGTGGCAGTACCAATGAGTTTTTCAAAACTTATTTAACAATCGTATCGTTGGCTTGGACATAAAGGCGGCGACGGGCTCACCACCTGTCACGTTGTCCCGAAATATCTTCGGTGGAAGGTGGGTCAAAGGGACTTAATTGTCTAGACTCTAGACCTCTGTCTACCCCTGTATTGGGAATTGCGTGAAGATATTTTTTTTTTTTTTTTTACATGACCTCAGTGGCACTGATAGTTCAGAGAGTTCAGTAGTGCACGTAAGTTCGAAGAACGTGGTTGGCAATACTGTTTCGTGGCTGTAGTTGTAAAAATAAAAAATAAATAAATAAATATCTTCACACAGTTTCCAATACAGGGGTAGACAGAGGTCTAGTCTAGACAATTAAGTCCTTTGACCCACTTTGGTGGAAGGTCCACCGAAGATATTTTTTTGGGACAACGAGACAGGTGGTGAGCCCGTCGCCGTCTTTATGTCCAAGCCAACGATGTAAGTACATAAGTTTTTGAAAAACTCATTGGTACTGCCACCTGGGGTTCGAACTCGGGTCTCTTGACTCGAAATTCCGACCACCCAACCACTAGGTTACCGTGGCTCGGCTGTAATTGTGAAGAATAATATCGAGTAGGTATTGCAATTTGTAGATAGAATTGTTTGTATTTGAACTACAGAGATCGTGGCCGCAATATGACGGTCCAGGGGGAGCAATGGAGGCTCTTCAGAGACTAGAGGAAGCGGCCTAAGATTACGTCTAACGAACGATCCGGGTTAATTAAGAAAAGTAAATCGTTACATAATCATAATTTTTTGTTTAGATACGTTTAAGGATTTTTTTGTATAATAAAATGTGAGTGCATTTAAATTTTTACATATTTACTATGTATTTATGTTTTATAACGGCGACGGGCTCACCACCTGTCACGTTGTCCCGAAATATCTTCGGTGGAAGGTGGGTCAAAGGGACTTAATTGTCTAGACTCTAGACCTCTGTCTACCCCTGTATTGGGAATTGCGTGAAGATATTTTTTTTTTTTTACATGACCTCAGTGGCACTGATAGTTTAGAGAGCTCAGTAGTGCACGTAAGTTCGAAGAACGTGGTTGGCAATACTGTTTCGTGGCTGTAGTTGTAAAAATAAAAAATAAATAAATAAATATCTTCACACAGTTTCCAATACAGGGGTAGACAGAGGTCTAGTCTAGACAATTAAGTCCTTTGACCCACTTTGGTGGAAGGTCCACCGAAGATATTTTTTTGGGACAACGAGACAGGTGGTGAGCCCGTCGCCGTCTTTATGTCCAAGCCAACGATGTAAGTACATAAGTTTTTAAAAACTCGTTAGTACGAACCTAACTCTAAGGAATCGAACTCGATTTTCTTGACTGGAATCCCAATCACCCACACCATTCGACCATCGTGAATTTTTCATGTATCCAGGTAACTTTAAATGAGGAATTAAAAAAAAAACAGACATACCCTCATAAACATTCCCATCCTTGTCTTTCACATACAGCCCTTGCTCCATCGCGTCTTCGTGCACAAAGTAGCCCGCCTCCCGCTTTATGTGAGGGTCTATGATGACGACCAGCCGTCTGCCCTTTGCGGTCAGATTCGCCACCATTTGAGCTGGATTCGGGAACTTCTCCGCGTCCCAGGTGAAATATCTGAGAAGCATGGAGAAGAATGTAGTTTGTCACAGATTCTTGGAATGTATTTCAGATTGGGAAGGCTCAGTAGCGTCTATGGTTTTAGCAAGATTATGGGTAATCTTGTTTAACTGGACTTTCAAAGAAATTTTACTATTTAGTAATGCCTCGAAAACGACGGTAAATATAAACAAAAATAGGCCATTCCCAATACAGGGGTAGACAGAGGTCTAGTCTAGACAATTAAGTCCTTTCGAGCAACCTTTCACTGAAGACATTTGTTGGGTCAAAGTGACAGGTGGTGAGCCCGTCGCCGTCTTTACGTTCAAGCCTAAGTGTTATGTAACGATATATAAAAATAATTAAGAGTAAAGTCTTAAGAGTTTAAGTCACGATAGCCGAGTTGTTGGGTGGTCGGAATTTCGAGTCGAGAGACCCGAGTTCGATCCCCAGGTGGCGGGCTCGTACCAATGGGTTTTCAAAAGCCTATGTACGAATTACATCGTTGGCTTGGACAAAAGACGGCGACGGGCTCACCACTTGTCACGTAGTCCCAAAAATATTTCGGTGGAAGGTGGGTCAAAGGGACTTAATTGTCTAGACTCTAGACCTCTGTCCTGTCTCTGTCTGTCTAATACAGGGGATGTGAATTGCGTGAAGATATTTATATTTATGTATTACATATTTCTTCGTTATTCGTGTGGTAACGGCGTAAGAATATTACCACTCCCTTTCTTCCCAAGTATAGTAGTTATGGCAACCGATAGATGGCGGGATAAACATTTCTAAAAATATCACACCAAAACAATCGACCGTAGATGGGCAGCAGTGTCTTCAGCTGCGAGTGGTCTGGTACTGCAATCGCCAATCCGCTTGCCAAGCGTAGCGATCATGGCAAATCCTCCCCCATCGGAGAGGTCAATGTCCTGCAGTGGACTTTAACAGGCCGATGTGCATTTTTATTAGCCGGGGCCCATTCGTGCAACAACAAAAGCTGATGCGTGGCTCTACCCCCAGCAGCACTGACTTCTTCCTGTCGGTGTACTCGATGTCCAGCCACACGACGTCCGCCGGCATGTCGTGCGCGTCGAAGCCTTCGTCCACCGCGCGCACGTCCGCCTCGTCCACGTAGTTCCAGCGCGACTGGTGGTACGCCAGCGAGAACCTCTGCGACACGGAATACGCACAAAGGCGCACGTTAATGACGTTACAGCGGAACCTCTGCGACACGGAATACGCACAAGGGCGCACGTTAATGACGTTGGCGAGAACCTCTGCGACACGGAATACGCACAAAGGGCGCACGTTAATGACGTTACAGCGAGAACCTCTGCGACACGGAATACGCACAAAGGGCGCACGTTAATGACGTTACGGCGAACCTCTGCGACACGGAATACGCACAAAGGGCGCACGTTAATGACGTTACAGCGAGAACCTCTGCGACACGGAATACGCACAAAGGGCGCACGTTAATGACGTTACAGCGAGAACCTCTGCGACACGGAATACGCACAAAGGGCGCACGTTAATGACGTTACAGTGATTCTGCGACACGGAATACGAAGCACACGTTAATGACGTTACACTGGTTCTGCGACACTGAATACGTGGCGCACGTTAATGACGTTACAGTGGTTCTGCGACACGGAATACGGGGCATACGTTGATAACATTACTCTGGCCAGTTACGAATACAAATAATCAATATTAAAAAAAATCACGATAGCCGAGTTGGGTAGTAGGAATATCGAGTCAAGAGACCCGAGTTCGATCCCCAGGTGGCGGGCTCGTACCAATGGGTTTTTCAAAAGCCTATGTACGAATTACATCGTTGGCTTGGACAAAAAGACGGCGACGGGTTCACCACCTGTCACGTTGTCCCGAAATATCTTCGGTGGAAGGTGGGTCGAAGGGACTTAATTGTCTAGACTAGACCTCTGTCTACCCCTGTATTGGGAATTGCGTGAAGATATTTATATTTATGTATTACATATTTCTTCATTATTCGTGTGGTAACGGCGTAAGAATATTACCACTCCCTTTCTTCCCAAGTATAGTAGTTATGGCAACCGATAGATGGCGGGATAAACATTTCTAAAAATATCACACCAAAACAATCGACCGTAGATGGGCAGCAGTGTCTTCAGCTGCGAGTGGTCTGGTACTGCAATCGCCAATCCGCTTGCCAAGCGTAGCGATCATGGCAAATCCTCCCCCATCGGAGAGGTCAATGTCCTGCAGTGGACTTTAACAGGCCGATGTGCATTTTTATTAGCCGGGGCCCATTCGTGCAACAACAAAAGCTGATGCGTGGCTCTACCCCCAGCAGCACTGACTTCTTCCTGTCGGTGTACTCGATGTCCAGCCACACGACGTCCGCCGGCATGTCGTGCGTCGAAGCCTTCGTCCACCGCGCGCACGTCCGCCTCGTCCACGTAGTTCCAGCGCGACTGGTGGTACGCCAGCGAGAACCTCAGCGACACGGAATACGCACAAAGGGCGCACGTTAATGACGTTACAGTGATTCTGCGACACGGAATACGCACAAGGGCGCACGTTAATGACGTTACACTGGTTCTGCGACACTGAATACGTGGCGCACGTTAATGACGTTACACTGGTTCTGCGACACTGAATACGTGGCGCACGTTAATGACGTTACAGTGGTTCTGCGACACTGAATACGTGGCGCACGTTAATGACGTTACACTGGTTCTGCGACACGGAATACGAAGCACACGTTAATGACGTTACACTGGTTCTGCGACACGGAATACGCACAAGGCGCACGTTAATGACGTTACAGTGGTTCTGCGACACGGAATACGAAGCACACGTTAATGACGTTACGGTGATTCTGCGACACGGAATACGCACAAGGCGCACGTTAATGACGTTACAGTGGTTCTGCGACACTGAATACGTGGCGCACGTTAATGACGTTACAGTGATTCTGCGACACGGAATACGAAGCACACGTTAATGACGTTACAGCGAGAACCTCAGCGACACGGAATACGAAGCACACGTTAATGACGTTACAGCGAGAACCTCAGCGACACGGAATACGAAGCACACGTTAATGACGTTACACTGGTTCTGCGACACTGAATACGTGGCGCACGTTAATGACGTTACAGCGAGAACCTCAGCGACACGGAATACGAAGCACACGTTAATGACGTTACAGTGGTTCTGCGACACTGAATACGTGGCGCACGTTAATGACGTTACAGCGAGAACCTCTGCGACACGGAATACGCACAAAGGCGCACGTTAATGACGTTACAGTGGTTCTGCGACACTGAATACGTGGCGCACGTTAATGACGTTACAGTGGTTCTGCGACACTGAATACGTGGCGCACGTTAATGACGTTACAGTGGTTCTGCGACACTGAATACGTGGCGCACGTTAATGACGTTACACTGGTTCTGCGACACTGAATACGTGGCGCACGTTAATGACGTTACAGTGATTCTGCGACACGGAATACGAAGCACACGTTAATGACGTTACAGTGATTCTGCGACACGGAATACGCACAAGGCGCACGTTAATGACGTTACAGTGGTTCTGCGACACTGAATACGTGGCGCACGTTAATGACGTTACACTGGTTCTGCGACACTGAATACGTGGCGCACGTTAATGACGTTACAGTGATTCTGCGACACGGAATACGAAGCACACGTTAATGACGTTACAGCGAGAACCTCAGCGACACGGAATACGCACAAGGCGCACGTTAATGACGTTACAGTGGTTCTGCGACACGGAATACGCACAAGGCGCACGTTAATGACGTTACAGCGAGAACCTCTGCGACACGGAATACGAAGCACACGTTAATGACGTTACAGTGGTTCTGCGACACTGAATACGTGGCGCACGTTAATGACGTTACACTGGTTCTGCGACACTGAATACGTGGCGCACGTTAATGACGTTACAGTGATTCTGCGACACGGAATACGAAGCACACGTTAATGACGTTACAGTGGTTCTGCGACACGGAATACGCACAAAGGCGCACGTTAATGACGTTACAGTGGTTCTGCGACACGGAATACGCACAAGGGCGCACGTTAATGACGTTACAGCGAGAACCTCTGCGACACGGAATACGCACAAGGGCGCACGTTAATGACGTTACACTGGTTCTGCGACACTGAATACGTGGCGCACGTTAATGACGTTACAGTGGTTCTGCGACACGGAATACGCACAAGGCGCACGTTAATGACGTTACACTGGTTCTGCGACACTGAATACGTGGCGCACGTTAATGACGTTACGGTGATTCTGCGACACGGAATACGCACAAAGGGCGCACGTTAATGACGTTACACTGGTTCTGCGACACTGAATACGTGGCGCACGTTAATGACGTTACAGTGGTTCTGCGACACTGAATACGTGGCGCACGTTAATGACGTTACACTGGTTCTGCGACACTGAATACGTGGCGCACGTTAATGACGTTACAGTGGTTCTGCGACACGGAATACGAAGCACACGTTAATGACGTTACAGTGGTTCTGCGACACTGAATACGTGGCGCACGTTAATGACGTTACAGTGATTCTGCGACACGGAATACGAAGCACACGTTAATGACGTTACAGTGATTCTGCGACACGGAATACGAAGCACACGTTAATGACGTTACAGTGGTTCTGCGACACGGAATACGCACAAGGGCGCACGTTAATGACGTTACACTGGTTCTGCGACACTGAATACGTGGCGCACGTTAATGACGTTACACTGGTTCTGCGACACGGAATACGAAGCACACGTTAATGACGTTACACTGGTTCTGCGACACGGAATACGAAGCACACGTTAATGACGTTACGGTGATTCTGCGACACGGAATACGCACAAGGCGCACGTTAATGACGTTACAGCGAGAACCTCAGCGACACGGAATACGCACAAAGGCGCACGTTAATGACGTTACACTGGTTCTGCGACACTGAATACGTGGCGCACGTTAATGACGTTACACTGGTTCTGCGACACGGAATACGAAGCACACGTTAATCTTGTTTAACTGGACTTTCAAAGAAATTTTACTATTTAGTAATGCCTCGAAAACGACGGTAAATATAAACAAAAATAGGCCATTCCCAATACAGGGTAGACAGAGGTCTAGTCTAGACAATTAAGTCCTTTCGAGCAACCTTTCACTGAAGACATTTGTTGGGTCAAAGTGACAGGTGGTGAGCCCACCGCCGTCTTTACGTTCAAGCCTAAGTGTTATGTAACGATATATAAAAATAATTAAGAGTAAAGTCTTAAGAGTTTAAGTCACGATAGCCGAGTTGTTGGGTGGTCGGAATTTCGAGTCGAGAGACCCGAGTTCGATCCCCAGGTGGCGGGCTCGTACCAATGGGTTTTCAAAAGCCTATGTACGAATTACATCGTTGGCTTGGACAAAAGACGGCGACGGGTTCACCACCTGTCACGTTGTCCCGAAATATCTTCGGTGGAAGGTGGGTCAAAGGGACTTAATTGTCTAGACTTGACCTCTGTCTACCCCTGTATTGGGAATTGCGTGAAGATATTTTTTTTTTTTATTAAGAGTAAAGATAATCTGGAATTCATAGAGAAAATAGTGAGGGTACTTTGTGTACATGACCTCAGTGGCACTGATAGTTCAGAGAGTTCAGTAGTGCACGTAAGTTCGAAGAACGTGGTTGGCAATACTGTTTCGTGGCTGTAGTTGTAAAAATAAAAAATAAATAAATAAATATCTTCACACAGTTTCCAATACAGGGTAGACAGAGGTTCAGGTTTAGGATACTGTTCCTTGATCACCTTTGGTGAAGTCCACCGAAGATATTTTTGGGACACGACAGGTGGTGAGCCCGTCGCTGTCTTTTATGTCCAAGCCAACGATGTGCGACATAAGTTTTTGAAAACGGTACTGCCACTGGGGTTCGAACTCGGTCTTGACTCGAAATTCGACCACCAAATCACTAGGTTACTGTGGTCGGCTGTAATTGTGAAGAATAATATCGAGTAGGTATTGCAATTTGTAGATAGAATTGTTTGTATTTGAACTACAGAGATCGTGGCCGCAATATGACGGTCCAGGGGGAGCAATGGAGGCTCTTCAGAGACTAGAGGAAGCGGCCTAAGATTACGTCTAACGAACGATCCGGGTTAATTAAGAAAAGTAAATCGTTACATAATCATAATTTTTTGTTTAGATACGTTTAAGGATTTTTTTGTATAATAAAATGTGAGTGCATTTAAATTTTTACATATTTACTATGTATTTATGTTTTATAACGGCGACGGGCTCACCACTTGTCACGTAGTCCCAAAAATATTTCGGTGGAAGGTGGGTCAAAGGGACTTAATTGTCTAGACTAGACCTCTGTCCTGTCTCTGTCTGTCTAATACAGAGAATATTGGGAATTGCGTGAAGATACTGATTATTTATTTAATATTAAAATAAATAAATAAATAAATAAATAAATAAATAAATAAATAAATAAATAAATAAATAAATAAATAAATAAATAAATAAATATCTTCACACAGTTTCCAATACAGGGTAGACAGAGGTCTAGTCTAGACAATTAAGTCCTTTGACCCACTTTGGTGGAAGGTCCACCGAAGATATTTTTTTTTTTTCAAGACTTATGTACAATTTGCACCGTTGACTTGGACGTGGTCCTAAGTCTTCAGTAAGGATAGTCGAAATGACTTAACTGTATGAATCTCTCTCTACCCCTGTATTGGGAATTGCGTGAAGATATTTATATTTATGTATTACATATTTCTTCATTATTCGTGTGGTAACGGCGTAAGAATATTACCACCCTTTCTTCCCAAGTATAGTAGTTATGGCAACCGATAGATGGCGGGATAAACATTTCTAAAAATATCACACCAAAACAATCGACCGTAGATGGGCAGCAGTGTCTTCAGCTGCGAGTGGTCTGGTACTGCAATCGCCAATCCGCTTGCCAAGTGTAGCGATCATGGCAAATCCTCCCCCATCGGAGAGGTCAATGTCCTGCAGTGGACTTTAACAGGCCGATGTGCATTTTTTTATTAGCCGGGGCCCATTCGTGCAACAACAAAAGCTGATGCGTGGCTCTACCCCCAGCAGCACTGACTTCTTCCTGTCGGTGTACTCGATGTCCAGCCACACGACGTCCGCCGGCATGTCGTGCGCGTCGAAGCCTTCGTCCACCGCGCGCACGTCCGCCTCGTCCACGTAGTTCCAGCGCGACTGGTGGTACGCCAGCGAGAACCTCTGCGACACGGAATACGCACAAAGGCGCACGTTAATGACGTTACAGTGATTCTGCGACACGGAATACGCACAAGGGCGCACGTTAATGACGTTACAGTGATTCTGCGACACGGAATACGCACAAGGGCGCACGTTAATGACGTTACACTGGTTCTGCGACACGGAATACGCACAAAGGCGCACGTTAATGACGTTACAGTGATTCTGCGACACGGAATACGCACAAAGGGCGCACGTTAATGACGTTACAGCGAGAACCTCTGCGACACGGAATACGCACAAGGGCGCACGTTAATGACGTTACAGCGAGAACCTCTGCGACACGGAATACGCACAAAGGCGCACGTTAATGACGTTACAGTGATTCTGCGACACGGAATACGCACAAGGGCGCACGTTAATGACGTTACAGTGATTCTGCGACACGGAATACGCACAAGGGCGCACGTTAATGACGTTACAGCGAGAACCTCTGCGACACGGAATACGCACAAGGGCGCACGTTAATGACGTTACAGTGATTCTGCGACACGGAATACGCACAAGGGCGCACGTTAATGACGTTACAGTGATTCTGCGACACGGAATACGCACAAGGGCGCACGTTAATGACGTTACAGTGATTCTGCGACACGGAATACGCACAAGGGCGCACGTTAATGACGTTACAGTGATTCTGCGACACGGAATACGCACAAAGGGCGCACGTTAATGACGTTACAGCGAGAACCTCTGCGACACGGAATACGCACAAAGGCGCACGTTAATGACGTTACACTGGTTCTGCGACACGGAATACGCACAAAGGCGCACGTTAATGACGTTACAGTGATTCTGCGACACGGAATACGCACAAAGGGCGCACGTTAATGACGTTACAGCGAGAACCTCTGCGACACGGAATACGCACAAAGGCGCACGTTAATGACGTTACAGTGATTCTGCGACACGGAATACGCACAAAGGCGCACGTTAATGACGTTACAGTGATTCTGCGACACGGAATACGCACAAAGGGCGCACGTTAATGACGTTACAGTGATTCTGCGACACGGAATACGCACAAAGGCGCACGTTAATGACGTTACAGTGATTCTGCGACACGGAATACGCACAAAGGCGCACGTTAATGACGTTACAGTGGTTCTGCGACACGGAATACGCACAAAGGCGCACGTTAATGACGTTACAGTGATTCTGCGACACGGAATACGCACAAAGGCGCACGTTAATGACGTTACAGCGAGAACCTCTGCGACACGGAATACGCACAAAGGGCGCACGTTAATGACGTTACAGTGATTCTGCGACACGGAATACGCACAAAGGGCGCACGTTAATGACGTTACAGCGAGAACCTCTGCGACACGGAATACGCACAAAGGGCGCACGTTAATGACGTTACAGCGAGAACCTCTGCGACACGGAATACGCACAAAGGGCGCACGTTAATGACGTTACAGCGAGAACCTCTGCGACACGGAATACGCACAAAGGGCGCACGTTAATGACGTTACAGCGAGAACCTCTGCGACACGGAATACGCACAAAGGGCGCACGTTAATGACGTTACAGCGAGAACCTCTGCGACACGGAATACGCACAAAGGGCGCACGTTAATGACGTTACAGCGAGAACCTCTGCGACACGGAATACGCACAAAGGGCGCACGTTAATGACGTTACAGCGAGAACCTCTGCGACACGGAATACGCACAAAGGGCGCACGTTAATGACGTTACAGCGAGAACCTCTGCGACACGGAATACGCACAAAGGGCGCACGTTAATGACGTTACAGCGAGAACCTCTGCGACACGGAATACGCACAAAGGGCGCACGTTAATGACGTTACAGCGAGAACCTCTGCGACACGGAATACGCACAAAGGGCGCACGTTAATGACGTTACAGCGAGAACCTCTGCGACACGGAATACGCACAAAGGGCGCACGTTAATGACGTTACAGCGAGAACCTCTGCGACACGGAATACGCACAAAGGGCGCACGTTAATGACGTTACAGCGAGAACCTCTGCGACACGGAATACGCACAAAGGGCGCACGTTAATGACGTTACAGCGAGAACCTCTGCGACACGGAATACGCACAAAGGGCGCACGTTAATGACGTTACAGCGAGAACCTCTGCGACACGGAATACGCACAAAGGGCGCACGTTAATGACGTTACAGCGAGAACCTCTGCGACACGGAATACGCACAAAGGGCGCACGTTAATGACGTTACAGCGAGAACCTCTGCGACACGGAATACGCACAAAGGGCGCACGTTAATGACGTTACAGCGAGAACCTCTGCGACACGGAATACGCACAAAGGGCGCACGTTAATGACGTTACAGCGAGAACCTCTGCGACACGGAATACGCACAAAGGGCGCACGTTAATGACGTTACAGCGAGAACCTCTGCGACACGGAATACGCACAAAGGGCGCACGTTAATGACGTTACAGCGAGAACCTCTGCGACACGGAATACGCACAAAGGGCGCACGTTAATGACGTTACAGCGAGAACCTCTGCGACACGGAATACGCACAAAGGGCGCACGTTAATGACGTTACAGCGAGAACCTCTGCGACACGGAATACGCACAAAGGGCGCACGTTAATGACGTTACAGCGAGAACCTCTGCGACACGGAATACGCACAAAGGGCGCACGTTAATGACGTTACAGCGAGAACCTCTGCGACACGGAATACGCACAAAGGGCGCACGTTAATGACGTTACAGCGAGAACCTCTGCGACACGGAATACGCACAAAGGGCGCACGTTAATGACGTTACAGCGAGAACCTCTGCGACACGGAATACGCACAAAGGGCGCACGTTAATGACGTTACAGCGAGAACCTCTGCGACACGGAATACGCACAAAGGGCGCACGTTAATGACGTTACAGCGAGAACCTCTGCGACACGGAATACGCACAAAGGGCGCACGTTAATGACGTTACAGCGAGAACCTCTGCGACACGGAATACGCACAAAGGGCGCACGTTAATGACGTTACAGCGAGAACCTCTGCGACACGGAATACGCACAAAGGGCGCACGTTAATGACGTTACAGCGAGAACCTCTGCGACACGGAATACGCACAAAGGGCGCACGTTAATGACGTTACAGCGAGAACCTCTGCGACACGGAATACGCACAAAGGGCGCACGTTAATGACGTTACAGCGAGAACCTCTGCGACACGGAATACGCACAAAGGGCGCACGTTAATGACGTTACAGCGAGAACCTCTGCGACACGGAATACGCACAAAGGGCGCACGTTAATGACGTTACAGCGAGAACCTCTGCGACACGGAATACGCACAAAGGGCGCACGTTAATGACGTTACAGCGAGAACCTCTGCGACACGGAATACGCACAAAGGGCGCACGTTAATGACGTTACAGCGAGAACCTCTGCGACACGGAATACGCACAAAGGGCGCACGTTAATGACGTTACAGCGAGAACCTCTGCGACACGGAATACGCACAAAGGGCGCACGTTAATGACGTTACAGCGAGAACCTCTGCGACACGGAATACGCACAAAGGGCGCACGTTAATGACGTTACAGCGAGAACCTCTGCGACACGGAATACGCACAAAGGGCGCACGTTAATGACGTTACAGCGAGAACCTCTGCGACACGGAATACGCACAAAGGGCGCACGTTAATGACGTTACAGCGAGAACCTCTGCGACACGGAATACGCACAAAGGGCGCACGTTAATGACGTTACAGCGAGAACCTCTGCGACACGGAATACGCACAAAGGGCGCACGTTAATGACGTTACAGCGAGAACCTCTGCGACACGGAATACGCACAAAGGGCGCACGTTAATGACGTTACAGCGAGAACCTCTGCGACACGGAATACGCACAAAGGGCGCACGTTAATGACGTTACAGCGAGAACCTCTGCGACACGGAATACGCACAAAGGGCGCACGTTAATGACGTTACAGCGAGAACCTCTGCGACACGGAATACGCACAAAGGGCGCACGTTAATGACGTTACAGCGAGAACCTACTATTTAAAAACATTTTGTATAATTTAATAATATTAAGGCAATAATAATACAGATCCAATACCCTCGGTTATGGGAAACATGTAAACATTTATTGGCATAGAAAAGAAATGGTAACACATTCATTCTCATTCCAGAGTATCTCAATCCTAATGGAATGCCTCATAACAATACTAACTATATAAGCTAAACCAGCGCTACAGCTTTGAGTGAACTGCGGCATTAAGCTGAATCTATTTGCCCATTGCACCACGACTCATATAATAATGATAAACAACTGTTATTTTTTCGTGTCATTTTATGTTTTATAACGGCGACGGGCTCACCACTTGTCACGTAGTCCCAAAAATATTTCGGTGGAAGGTGGGTCAAAGGGACTTAATTGTCTAGACTCTAGACCTCTGTCCTGTCTCTGTCTGTCTAATACAGGGGATATTGGGAATTGCGTGAAGATATTTATATTTATGTATTACATATTTCTTCATTATTCGTGTGGTAACGGCGTAAGAATATTACCACTCCCTTTCTTCCCAAGTATAGTAGTTATGGCAACCGATAGATGGCGGGATAAACATTTCTAAAAATATCACACCAAAACAATCGACCGTAGATGGGCAGCAGTGTCTTCAGCTGCGAGTGGTCTGGTACTGCAATCGCCAATCCGCTTGCCAAGTGTAGCGATCATGGCAAATCCTCCCCCATCGGAGAGGTCAATGTCCTGCAGTGGACTTTAACAGGCCGATGTGCATTTTTTATTAGCCGGGGCCCATTCGTGCAACAACAAAAGCTGATGCGTGGCTCTACCCCAGCAGCACTGACTTCTTCCTGTCCCAGTGTACTCGATGTCCAGCCACACGACGTCCGCCGGCATGTCGTGCGCGTCGAAGCCTTCGTCCACCGCGCGCACGTCCGCCTCGTCCACGTAGTTCCAGCGCGACTGGTGGTACGCCAGCGAGAACCTCTGCGACACGGAATACGCACAAAGGGCGCACGTTAATGACGTTACAGCGAGAACCTCTGCGACACGGAATACGCACAAAGGGCGCACGTTAATGACGTTACAGCGAGAACCTCTGCGACACGGAATACGCACAAAGGCGCACGTTAATGACGTTACAGCGAGAACCTCTGCGACACGGAATACGCACAAAGGGCGCACGTTAATGACGTTACAGCGAGAACCTCTGCGACACGGAATACGCACAAAGGGCGCACGTTAATGACGTTACAGCGAGAACCTCTGCGACACGGAATACGCACAAAGGGCGCACGTTAATGACGTTACAGCGAGAACCTCTGCGACACGGAATACGCACAAAGGGCGCACGTTAATGACGTTACAGTGATTCTGCGACACGGAATACGCACAAAGGCGCACGTTAATGACGTTACACTGGTTCTGCGACACTGAATACGTGGCGCACGTTAATGACGTTACAGTGGTTCTGCGACACGGAATACGGGGCATACGTTGATAACATTACTCTGGCCAGTTACGAATACAAATAATCAATATTAAAAAAAATCACGATAGCCGAGTTGGGTAGTAGGAATATCGAGTCAAGAGACCCGAGTTCGATCCCCAGGTGGCGGGCTCGTACCAATGGGTTTTTCAAAAGCCTATGTACGAATTACATCGTTGGCTTGGACAAAAAGACGGCGACGGGTTCACCACCTGTCACGTTGTCCCGAAATATCTTCGGTGGAAGGTGGGTCGAAGGGACTTAATTGTCTAGACTAGACCTCTGTCTACCCCTGTATTGGGAATTGCGTGAAGATACTGATTATTTATTTAATATTAAAATAAATAAATCTCTTCACGCAATTCCCAATACAGGGGTAGACAGAGTCTAGACAATTAAGTCCGTTTGACTCACCTTCCGCCGAAGATATTTTCGGGACAACGTGACAGGTGGTGAGCCCGTGATTTGTACATAAATTTTTGAAAAGCTCATTGGTACGAGCCTGCCACCTGGGGATCTAACTCGGGTCTCTTCAATCGAAATTTCAACCACCCAACCACTCGGCTATTGTGACACTATTACAACGAGTACAAAATAAGTTGACTGGCAGAGAATGCCAATTGGCATTAACTCCGCCCTTTGTTACCTTATTTTAAAGTGAAACAAAGTCTTTAAATAATAAAAAAAAATAAAAATTAAATAAAGTCACGTGGTTTGGTGATCGGAATTCGCGTCAAGAGATTCCCAGATGGCTCATAGCAATGAGATTTTTTTTTTCAAGACTTATGTACAATTTGCACCGTTGACTTGGACGTGGTCCTAAGTCTTCGGTAAGAGGATAGTCGAAATGACTTTAACTGTATGAATCTCTCTCTACCCCTGTATTTGGAATGACCGTTCACAAACATTTATTCACCACCAACAGAAAAAAGCATCACATGTATAACTCTGACCCCAAAGCATGTAGCTGATGTATATTTATTTATAACAAAAAAAAAAAAAAAGAAGAATACACGCGTGTAATGGAATCGGAAACAACGAAAGTACCACAAACACCCAGACCCGAGATGACGTAGAAAAAGTGGTTTTTCTACATTCCCAAAAGTCACGATAGCGAAATGTTTTCAGCGATAATAATTCGAGTCAAAGACCCATCGATTCGATCCCAAGTATCGATGAATATTTCAAAACATATACAGGATTTATATCGATGGTTTGGTGATCGGAATTCGCGTCAAGAGATTCCCAGATGGCTCATAGCAATGAGATTTTTTTTTTCAAGACTTATGTACAATTTGCACCGTTGACTTGGACGTGGTCCTAAGTCTTCGGTAAGAGGATAGTCGAAATGACTTTAACTGTATGAATCTCTCTCTACCCCTGTATTGGAAAATTGCGTGAAAATATAAAAATAAATAATGAAGTAAATAATCCTACTACTAATATTAGAACGACAAAAGTTAGTGAGGATGGATGGATGTTTGTTACCCTTTCACACAAAAACTACAGAACGGATTTAAATGTAACTTTACAGTAATATAGCTTATATATCAGAATAACACATAACCTACTATTTAAAAACATTTTGTATAATTTAATAATATTAAGGCAATAATAATACAGATCCAATACCCTCGGTTATGGGAAACATGTAAACATTTTATTGGCATAGAAAAGAAATGGTAACACATTCATTCTCATTCCAGAGTATCTCAATCCTAATGGAATGCCTCATAACAATACTAACTATATAAGCTAAACCAGCGCTACAGCTTTGAGTGAACTGCGGCATTAAGCTGAATCTATTTGCCCATTGCACCACGACTCATATAATAATGATAAACAACTGTTATTTTTCGTGTCATTTTTATGTTTTATTTATAAGTAATGTCATTACTTTAGTTCCGTCTCTAAGTTTGTAAATTTTTTTCTCATTGTTAATTTTCTCATCAGTTTACTATGTTCGTGGTTTATTATGTGCAATAAATGTCTCTTTCTTTCTTACTTTCTAAATACAAGTACTTACTGGTGGCAACGGTGCTACACCGGTCAGTGTGGTGTACTGCCTGAACGCATCAGCCGGAGTGCTGCCCAGCATCACAAACACATCCACTATGCCCGATTCACTCATAAACCTGATAGAGAAAAAAAAATATTTTTTAAACGTTCATTCACTCCCAATACATAATAAATAAATAAAGACATAGACAAGTACAACATGACCTACATTGCTCTGATTCCAAAGTAAGTAGCTAAAGCACGCTTGTTGTGAAATCGACAACAATACCATACCAATATAATACAATACCATAAACACCATAAATATTCAGACCCGAGGCAATATAGAACATGCGGTTTTTCTACATTCCCAAAAGTCACGATAGCGAAATGTTTTCAGCGATAATAATTCGAGTCAAAGACCCATCGATTCGATCCCAAGTATCGATGAATATTTCAAAACATATACAGGATTTATATCGATGGCTTGGGCATAAAGACTGCGACAGACTCACCACCTGTCACGTAGTCCCAAAAAATTTCTTCGGAGAAGTAGAAAGAACTTAATTGTCTGGATGTCTGTATACCACAGTATTTGGAATGACCGTTCACAAACATTTATTCACCACCAACAGAAAAAAAGCATCACATGTATAACTCTGACCCCAAAGCATGTAGCTGATGTATATTTATTTATAACAAAAAAAAAAAAAAAGAAGAATACACGCGTGTAATGGAATCGGAAACAACGAAAGTACCACAAACACCCAGACCCGAGATGACGTAGAAAAAGTGGTTTTTCTACATATATCCCATCCGGAAATCGAACCCTGTACGTGAGTTGGGTACACCCAGTCGAACAGTGTGTACACCGCTCGTCCATGGACGTCGAAATATTATAATGTTTTAAACCGTGTGCCTGCGTCTGTCTAAATGATCGTCTAAAAAAAAAAAACAATACCAACCTGGCATCGACACGCCTCTTGTGCCCCCCGGTCACCAAGTTGACCAGCGAAGAGACCACCGTACCGTCGGCGTAGTTCACCACGTCAACCCAGGTCTCCGCCGAATTGTGCCAGAAAACTCCCACGGTGCGTTTCGAGCTGCGAAATTGATATCGTCACGTGACTTACTGATGTATAGGGCTCACCATCTGTCACGTTGTCACAAATATGCTCCGGTAAAGTTTGGACCTCTGCCTACCCAGTATGGGTAATTGGAAGAGGCGTCTAGTTACGTAGGCCTTTTTTATGTATGAGCAACAATCATCTAAACATTCAAACTTTTCACATTTTAATGTGTATTTATTTATTAGGAAGCCAGCATGATATTGTAGATACCTCTACCACTGTTTTAACAGTGGTAGAGCCACGCATCAGCTTTTGTTGTTGCATGAATGGGCCGGCTCGACCGGGTAAGTACCGCGACCTCACAGAACACCGTCTAACAGACTTCTGCGTTTCGTCTGGTGAGTGCAGGTAACCGGAGGCCCACACCCCATTTTGGGGGGGGCGGGGCACTCTAAGGCCGGCAACGCATCTGCTACGCCTCTGGTATGGGCGGGTGTTCATGGGCGGCGGTAATCACTTACCATCACGTGAGCCGCCAGATCGTCTGCCGGCATTTTCTATAAAAAAAAAAGATACTTTTTATATAAATTATGCATACTTAGATAGGGACAACTTTAGCAACTTAACCACTTGTAAAATGTGAATGAATCAGATACAACGAAGGTGCCACCAACACCTGTGATTTTGTGGTACCTTCGTTATTTTAAACATTTTTATCTCTATAATTTGATACTGAAAGATAACCAAACTTAAAAACTCATGAGGTACTTATAATTTTATAATATAAATATTTCTTCAATTTGTTTTAAAAACAGGAAAAGAGCCAAAAAAAAACGGACCAAAAAAAGAGCAAACATATCAAGATCTGCTGATTTTGATTCTATACTACTACATATAAATATGTACATATAAATATAATACTACATATAAATAGGGTTAGTCACCAATGTAATTCAGAAAAGAAGAACAAAGACAAACTCAATATTTTTCTTTATGTACAGTAACCGTCTTCAAAGTTTTATCACTCCCCTAAGGTTGACAAGTAGAGAATGCTCTTAGCCGTCCGTCTTTTGATCTTACATAACGGTAAGGTTCAATAAAGAATGAATGAATGAATGAATACAAACTCACCCATGCGCGTACATCACCGGCACCGCCCCATAAATCGCCATTCTGCTGTCCAATTCATATTCGAACACGTCCAAGTTGTACAAGCGATACGGCTCGCCGGACGTGGTGGTGCGCAGTGCTAAATTGTCCGTGTGTTCAGGTATACCTGACAAATACATAAATAAATATATCTTCACCTAATTCCCCATACTGTGGTAGACAGAGATCTAGACAATTAAATCGTCTTGACGGGAGAGTCACGATAGCCGAGTTGTTGGGTGGCGGGTATTTCGAGTCGAGAGACTCGAGTTCGATCCCAGATGGCAGGCTTGTGCCCAATGGGTTTTTCAAAAACTTATGTACGAATTATATCGTTGGCTTGGACATAAACACGGCGACGGGCTCGCCACCTGTCACGTTGTCCCGAAAATATCTTCGGTGAAAGGTGTGTCGAAGGGACTTAATTTTCTAGACTAGACCTCTGTCTACCCCTGTATTGGGATTGCGTGAAGATATTTTTTTAATCGTTTTGACCCACCCTCCGCGAAGACATCTTTTGGGAAAACATGACAGCACCACCGTCGTCCTCTTTATGTCCAATTGTACACAAGTTTATTTTTTTTAATGCAGCATCGGCACGAGGCAGCTCCGTGGAGATCGAACTCAGGACTCTTGATTCGAATTCCGATCACCCAACCTCACGGCTATCGTGACTGTGACCATTATCAATTCAAGTTTTTTTGCTAATTGGCTGCAGCAGGTACAAACATCGTGTGAAAAACACGTGAGCTCTACAACCAACATTCCAATTTAGGTAAATGTACAAACAAGTCGCTACTAATGGCTGACGCCATTTAAAACAGTCGTAACCTTTTCTCGCCAAGTGAGAAACCTGTATACTCGTATAGCCTACAGGTGTAGGAGGGATTATTTGTTCACGTGCAATTAATGTTCTGATGGTAGACACAAGTGACAATTGATAATTACAAGAAAGGTGTCGACCATCGAAAAATCTACATTTTATCTATATAAATTAAAAAAAATCTTCACGGCATATAGACATATATACAGGGGTAGACAGAGGTCTAAACAATTAAGTCTTTTCGACCGACATTCCACCTAAGATATTTTTAAGATATATTTGGAACTATGTGACAGGTGGTGAGCCCGTCGCCGTCTTTACGTCCAAGCCAACGACATAAATCGTACATAAATTTGGGGAAAAAATCCATTGGCTTTAGGATCCAGGAGCCTTAGATATCGAACCCGGGTCTAATGACTCGAATTCCGATCACCCAACCACTCCGCCATCGTGATTTATATAAATTAGAATTTTAAAACATCAACTGATTTTGATCGTGATTCGAACCTGCGACCTCGACCGTACGGCGGCGATATTCTTAACCACCGAGCGACAGCGTAACACAGCAATTGAAATTTGAAATCTCTCTTTCGTAAGCCTCTTCGGAGCCATTTCAACTTTTAACTCGATATCCATAATCTCTACAGTTATGAAGATATGTAAATGAAAAATTTAACCAATCTACTGTCAAGGGCGGGAATCGGACGCGCGGCCTCTGCCATGCCATGGCAACACCCTCACCTTCAAGCCACTAAGTGATACACGCATCAGTATAAATTTCCCATTTGTATAATAACTAAAAGCACAGCAAAGGCTGCTTGAAAAAATAATGAATTTGCATCATATATAAACGTGTAAACTTAACGTTTTCAATTTAAACACATTACAATTCACTTTCACTTATTCCATATTTATTTACATTAAAATACCTGACCAGTTTCGCCTTTATGGCATTATCAAAGGTTTTTTATTACAGTTATCATCTATTGAGATCGAAAACGTATCTCCTATTTTATCTATTTAGTTGCGGGTATTTTCTTGTAATTATAACAAATTATTTAGGGTTTCCCTCCCAGAAATATTCCCTAGAATTGAGGTAACAAAATTAATTATAATAAATTCAATTCCTACGTCAAATACACCATTACAACTTCATTATTAAAAAAATTATGTATAAAAAATAAGATAAAAAAAAATAAAATATAAAATTATCTAAATGTCAAATTAATCAATAATAATTATTACTAATTATATTTAAAATATTGCAAAAGGGGAGATATTTTCAGTCCAGCCAGTCCAGTTTCCTCCCCTTGTCACATATATGTAATACTTTAAAATTTAAACTCACCATATACTTGGTCAGCGTCGGGGAAAGAGACGTCCAGAGAGACGGCTTCGTTGCCTCGAGGTTTACTGTCATGATGCGACTTGAAGTTTTCGCCCCAAGTACCCTCCTCCTCCTTAAAAAAAACATTGGCTGTAAGAGACTACGGTTAATGATAGACTTCCTATGTTAACTTTCACTCTTCTCATCGTATATTGTCAGGAGTAAAGTTGGTAGACTTTCTCTGCTTAAAAGTCTGGACCACTCTGTTATAATGTACCAAACAGTATTGTAACAACTGATGTTTCGGTTTGAAACCAGCCTTTGTACATCAATGCCTTTGCACATTGCCACAGAGTTGTATCTATGATGTCAACTTATAAGGAAGGAATTGACACATGGAAGGTGAATGGGATAAAGGTCTATAGGGGTGAAATATGACAGTCTCGAAGCATACCTATAACATTCGTATTCTGCGTGGCTCTGGTATTTATCAAGTCTAATCAATCGTTTACTATTATAAGGCGATGTTTTTACTAACATGATATATTTATAATAAGTTAATAATTAAAGATGACGAGCTAGGCAAAGCAAAGACTAACTTTCGAAGATTTGTGAGCAAAATGCTCGAAGAGGGGTGGGTCAAAGTACTCGGATACCTAAACGCGCATGTACGAATAAAATGATGAATCTGAAGAAGCGAAATACGTATGTAAGGATCCTGACACTTGGCGATCTGTTCTCTCTGGTCACCCCGTTAGGGACTGTACGAGAAGATAAATAAATTATATTTTTTTTAGATCTCGCAAGATGAGACAAAAAGGCCAGACAAATTTTATTTGATTTGCTTCGTTCGATGCGTACAATACTCTCTGGCACTATATGAAATCCGAATTCATATAACAAATGGACTATCGAGCTGTGTAAATTGAGATATTTATCTGCCTACAGCTACTTTGTTGCACAATGTGGCATTACGTTCGTGTTGGAGATATTGGCATCATATCGTATAGTAACCTTGCCTTGCTGTCTTAGCTGACGTTTGAAGGCATTAAAGACTCTTGAAAATATCATATCTCGAGCCGTATGGTAAAGAATACACCAGCGCTTTTCTTCCCGTGGATAACATAATTGTATCGCACTAATTGTTTCTTAATTACTTATGATGATAACACTTGAGTTTTTATATGACTATATTATGTTATGTAGTTATTGGAGTTAAACCCGGCAACTTTGTTGAGGTAGAAATGTGACTGATTCATCGATGCTGAGGTTATCAGCCGACAGATGGTAATATAACCCTCTAGAAAATATCAATATAGCCGAGTGGTTGGGTCATGGAACCCGGGAGATGGACACCCATATAGATGTTTATTAATTTCTTTAGCAAATATCATGTCACAATTAAGCGGATCGGTGTGATCTGTGTTCGCCAATCCGCTTATCAAGCGTAACGATTATAATAATTCCTCTTTAGAGAATGACCTATACATATGCTTATAACAGGCCATTATTTACGTATATATGTATGTATGTATTCGTCGACCTTCGTGAACGAGTGGCGTACACACCTGATTTCATAGTGTTGCCAGCTCGATTCCCGGTCGGGTCAATGAAGAAAACACTTTTTCTGCACTATATCGGGTATGGGTGTGTCTGGATGTTTCTGGATGTAACAACGTATTCCCATTCCATAACACAAGTGCTCAAGATGCTTACTCTGGGATCAGAGCAATATATGTGATGTTGTCCCTATCTATGGCAAGGTACTGTGCGCGAAAATCCAAGTGTTGCCAAGTGTGAAGATTATGACCTACTGTAGAGACGTAAATATTTCAATAGTTTTTAACAGGCCAACATGTATCAATATATTCGACAATTTAGCATCATTAACAAACATCATTAACAAAAATATAGGCCGCAACCGCATTATAATATTACATAACATCCTTATCTCTAGTTCGTGTATGCGTCGACATAGGCAATTCAGTCGTCGCTAAACCATTACGATAAGCGCCCTAGTCATACTACATTATCGGATAATGGGATTTGATACCAGCTGGTATCCGCGGCTTTGTCCATTTTAAATTTAAATTTTATGTAAAAAAATAATTATAAACGACAACCATCGCGGACTAATGGCGTAAACACCGGGTTTACATGGTGTCCCCAGTTCTGTGGACCCGGTTTCGATTCCCGAACTGTTAATAGTGAATTTCCGTGTGGCATTAAGATAAAAATATACCGTCACGTTATTCTCGAGTTTTGCATGAGGCGACTAAGGTGTAAGCCTTTAAAATGTCACTTGCTACCGACAGACGGCGGGATAACCAACCTGTCTGAAATATCAGACTTAAATTACAGCAGCGTCTAATGGCGATTGTGGCGAATCCTCTTTGGTCTGGTATATGTTAACCGCCCTGTTTAACATCATATGCATAAGATACTATTATGGAATAGCGGTACCTCCTGACACGTAGCCTGTCAGAAGGTTCCGCGGCGCCGGAGGTATGCTTCAAAACCTCCTTTGAAGCATACCTACAGTGCAGCGGCCAGCCTTTGTAAACCAAATACTCGTATGTTTTAAATTAAATAAAGATTATTGTTATTTACGGCTTTTAGCTTCCTTATCAATAACGAAAGCACTTTATCAGGGAATATCCACAAAGGATTGTGCGACCAAATAATGACAGAACTATTCGATTAATTTTTAAACATATCTTCACGCCATTCCCAATACAAAAGTAGACAGAAGACAATTAAGTCATTTCGACCCATCTGCCACCGAAGAAATTTTATGGGACAATGTGACATGTGGTGAACCTGTCACCGTCTTTATGTCCAAGCCAACTATATAATTCGTATTTAAGTTTTTGAAAATACCCATTGGTACGAGCCTGCCACCAGGGGATCAAACTCGAATCCCGCTCACCCAGCCACTCGATTATCGTGACTTTGATTCATTCAAACCCGAATTCCTCAAACAGAGGGAATGAAAGAGCATTACTAATGAAAAGAACCTTCATAGTCAGCATGAGAAAAGCTTCGAGAATTTGTAAATTTGGCTCCCGAGCCGTAGTCCTCGCGAAACTTCAGTCAAAGCTTCCAAGATAATAAAAGATTGTAACGCCAAAAATTGGTCTCAACAACAGTCAACCTTTATATATTTTATATACTTCGATACTAAGTAAGACTATAAAAATGTAATGCAGCACATGCCACGTTCTATGGAAAGTCCCAGCACAAATTATTAATAATTTAATGGAGGCCCCGTACAGGCTAGATTTTAATATAAACATTTACTGAATAAATACCTTTTTAATTTCTTTTATACCAATGTAATAAACCAATGTAGCGAGAGTTTAGACACCTATAAAATAAAGTTGTTATTGAAAAAATTACTTCGCAACCCTCCGCATGAAAATATAAAAAGGTATATGTTACCTGGTCCGAAGAGAAGAAGAGCACCACCCTCCCTCCCACAGATGCGTGCACTAATTCCACAGATGTGTGCACTAATTCCACTGTATGCACCACCACCACTACACTCAAACCAGGTAACATATACCACCACCGAAAACGCGACACGTGTTTCGCCTCAAAACAAGGCATCCTCAAGCGAGTAGACTCTACGATCATCTTCTCTTCGACCAGGTAACATATACCTTTTTATATTTTCATGCGGAGGGTTGCGAAGTAATTTTTTCAATAACAACTTTACAATGAATTTCCGCAAAGTAACGCCTGAGTCAATTAACTAACCTATAAAATAGGTTTACACTGTAGAAACCTCAGGCCAACTTAGAATTTTAGGTTTCTTTTGAAAGCGCTGTTTTAGTAATGTACGACGAAAAACTAAATTTAAAAAGTATAATAGCGTATAAAATAGATATAAGACACCGCAATACCATGACACATTCACAAACAAATCTTTATCGAAAAATAATCTTCAACAAGCACAAGGCGTCCGACTCAACGACGCGATTAATCGAATCGTAATTAAGGACAAATTTAACAAAAAGCAAATAAACAACGTACAATGAACGTTGTTACTGCATCGATTTGTGTCTGTTCAAAGCGTTAAATTTATTGTTTACATAGAATAATAAATAAATACATACATAGACAGGGACAACATCACATACATTGCTCTGATCCCAAAGTAAACAGCTTTAAAATAAACAATAACTATGTTCACGCTATTCCCAATATACAGGGGTAGACAGAGGTCTAGACCATTAAGTTCTTTCGACCCACCTTTCACTGAATACATTTTTTGGGATTACGTGACCGGTAGTGAGCCAGTCGCCGTCTTCATGTCCATGCCAACGATATAAATCGTAAATACGTTTTACATAGGTACGAGCCTTGGGGATCGAACTAGGGTCTTTTGACTCGAATTCCGATCACCCAACCACTCGTCTATCGTGACCAGTAAGCAGCTTAAGTACATGTATTATGGAATCAGAAACAAAGAAGTTACTGCAAACACCCAGACCCGAGAAAATACAGAAAAAGTGTTTTCTACATTGACCCGACCGGGAATCGAACCCGGGACCTCAGAGTTGGCGACTGTATGAAAACCGGTGCGTGCGCCACTCGTCCACGGAGGTCGTCAATAATAAGTGTTTATAATAATATCCTTTTATGTGGCGGTTTATTCTAATGTTTAATAAAAGCTTATTTGCATGCTGTTACAAACAGCTGTAACATTAAGTCCTAACTATATTGTACACCACTGTTTAAAAAACCCATTCAAAAGCACGATAGTGATGATTAAGTCACGATAGCCGAGTGATTGGGTGGTCGGAATTTCGAGTCAAGAGACCCGAGTTCGATCCCCAGGTGGCAGGCAGGTACCAATGGGTTTTTTTTTCAAAACTTATGTACGAATTATATCGTTGGCTTGGACATAAAGGCCACGACGGGCTCAACACCTGTCAAGTTATCCCGAAAATATCTTCGGTGGAAGGTGGTTCGAAGGGACTTAAATGTCTAGACTAGACCTCTGTCTACCCCAGTATTGGGAATTACTTGAAGATATTTCATTTTATTTCATATTTAATTTCACGTTATCACGATCGTTTCTCTAATACTAGATTATTTAACCTCAGTCCTTATGGAAGATGAATGCTTTTTTAAACCGGAATAAATACAAACATAACTTTATTTATTTATTTTATATATTCTTTATTTGTACACCACAACATAAGATGAAAATAACTGCAAGGAACATAAAGATAGTATAAGAGGTGGTCTTATTACTAAAAAGCAATTTCATCCAGTCATCCTTGCTATAGAAGCGGATGAAGAAATAACGAAGAACAGGGGGGTGATGTACCGCTGTTATTTAAAATATATTACTAAATGATGGTAGCCGTGATATAAAGGATTTTAGGAATAAAGAAATAGGAAGATGGAAAAAGAAATAGGGAACTTTACGATCCCTTTACACATGCTAAACATTTGCATATTGACAATGTTAATAAAATCACCACCAAATTTTCCATACAGGTGTAGGAAGAGGTCTAGGAAATTAAGACCTTCCCAAAGGTCTTCATTTTA
Source organism: Sericinus montela (assembly GCA_029286605.1). Lineage (NCBI taxonomy): Eukaryota > Metazoa > Arthropoda > Insecta > Lepidoptera > Papilionidae > Sericinus > Sericinus montela. Next base: position 4,432,228 of record JAGSMR010000050.1, read on the forward strand.
CAATTCAAAGAAGCCACTTTTCAATGAAGCTAATTTGGGACAATGAGTGATGAGCATTCCACCGTGTTATACCGTCCAAGCTAACGGTACAATATACTTTTACATACATATACATTTAAATAGATAAATATTTATAAATACATCTAAACGTCCATGAATCAAGTACAAACATCACACAAATGTTTGTCCTTAGCGGGATTCGAACCCACAACCTTTAGCTTCGAAGGCAGGGTCACTAACAACTCGGCTATCGTCTCGTCGACGTATTTGTAAGAAACTAGACTATACTATTTTAGACTTTTTAGACTTTTATTGATTTACTGAGCATTTGAATGACCTTCCCGGGTCTGATTAGACATTACTAATGCGAAAATGTATGCAACTTCCGTATTTTATGAAGGCCGTATTATAATTAGCAAAACGATACCTCTATGTATATTATAAAAAATGGACTCAGCAGAAAAAAATATTTTGGTTTATAGTATCGAAAATATACTTTTCAGAGGAACGATAAAAGAATGTTAAATAAATAATAGTTTAAAAAAACTAAAAAACACGCTTTTTTATAGAAAACCGAACTAAAAACGAGAAAATAAATTTTAATAGATTTATTTTTAAAAAAAGCGTGGGGTGCTTGATAAGGTATTATCAAAACAATAATCATATCTCTACTCATATCTGTCAATAAAATATTTATAACTATTGACACCAAGCACCCCACGCTTTCTTCAAAATAAAATATTTCTTTTTTTATTCACACTATTATTAAGTTATATTTATTGAAATTTTTAACGCTATTCTTAATTTAAATCTATTAAAATTTATTTTCTATTTTATAGTTCGGTTTTCTATAAAAAGCGTGTTTTTTAGGTTTTTTTTTTAAACTATTATTTATTTTTTTACTTTTTAGTTTTTTTTATCAAATTAGTGTTATGTCATCGGTCCTCGATAAATCTACAAAGTTTGAACGAAATCTGGCCGTTTAAAGTGGGTCAAAATCGCGCCCAAAGAAGTCGGTTACAAACATACAAACATACAGGTGAAGCTAATAAAAACGTGTCAAAAATCAGTAACCGTTTTATAAAACTTCTGCGTACTTCTTGAGACTGGAGCTGGGAAGGGCCCTAAACTGATCAGGCTACATTCATCCTACATATCCTATATATAAATGGGGGCAAAATGTAGTTCTCAAACCATTTTTTCTTCGTTTCCTTGACATACAGCTTTCCTAACGATGTTAACCTTTAAAGTAGGTATCGTGATAAATTCCCACAAACGATTTCACTAGCACTGACACCAGGCTTAGAACCCGAGACATGCTTGTACATTTAAAAAGCGTACACCTTGTCTCACGGTTCCACTATCGCAGGGTTGCAAAGTACATACATACATACATACATAACAACCTATTAAAGTTCACTGCAGGACATAGGCCTCTCCCATAGGGAGGATTTACCATAACCGCCACGCTTAGCAAGCGGATTGGCGATCGCAGTAGCAGACCACTCAAACTTTAGACGCTGCTGCCCATCTTCGGTCTGATTATTTTAATCTGATATTTTTCGAGATTGTTATCCAGCCATCTGTCGGTTGCCATTACGGTATTCAAGGCTGTTTCCGTTAGTTGCCTCTTACGACACCCACGGGAAGAATGGGAGTGGCAATGTTCTTACACCGTTACCGCACGATACTCGGGTTGCAAGTGCTGAATAATAAATTCAATGTCGACCAATTGGTCTCGTGCAGAATCCCGATAACAAGAGAAAAATAAGATAAACGACACGTTTTATCTGTCACGTAGCCAGATAGACGGGAATGAAAGATCATTGACATTGAGTGAGTTGGAAACTATGTAAGCAGGTTAGAGGATATCGATTAGATATATCGAGATCTTGGGTATAAAGCGACAAGGTGAAAAATATTCATAATATTAATGTTATTTCCATACATATCTATTACTTTTAACGTGAATGTGACTCTATCCTTCAGGCCTTCACAGTTAAACCGATTTTTATAAAATTTGCAATGCCTAATATTAGCAGGTTTTATTAAAGATACTTTATAAGATTTATATAATATAAATGAATATATTAATGACAGGAACCCCTAGAAATGAGGTGATCGCTCCCAAGCTATTTCTAGATATGACATTTGTATTACATTATAAAAAAAATTACCAAAAAAAGGATACCTATGGAGTTTCTTTCACCTATTTCTTCTCCGTTAGAGAAACCTCATTACGAAACGGTGGTAGATTAAAAATTACTATCGATAAACGAATGTAAATTCTTATATCGATGAATAATTGATTTGATTTGATGTAGGATTTTATATTTTTTTAGATTCACCATGATTGCGAAACACAATTCCCAAAACAGGGGTAGCCAGATCTAGACAGCCTAGACAATTAATTAATTCCTTTCGATCCACATTTCACAAATCACATTTCACATTTATGTCCATGCCAACCATATAAATCGTATAAAAGTTTTTAAAAAGACTTTCCTGGGGATCAAACTCAGGTCCCTTAACTTGAATTCCGATGACCCAAACCCTCGATTATTGTGACTTTTAAACATTGACAAAATAAGAAAAAAGACCCTGAAAATATGCCACAGTCAGACCCGTGATATCGCGTTTACGCGCCATATTTTTATGGAAGAAGATTATCAACCAAGCTAAGTAGCTTAAATAAAGTTATTTGTAACACCAGTATTGAAAAAATTAATTATGTAATAGGAATAAAGCGACGCATATATTTAGCGCAAGACAAAATATATAAGATTATATATGACAAGACTATATATAGAATTTTCCCACAAGATATAGAATTTCACGATAGCCGAGTGGAAGGGTGGTCGGAATTTCAAGTCGAGAGACCCGAGCTCGATCCCCAGGCTCGTACCAATGGGTTTTTTCAAAATCTATGCACGATTCATATCGTTGGCTTGGACTTAAAGACGGCGACGGGCTCACCACCTGTCACGTTGTCCCGAAATATCTTCGGTGGAAGGTGGGTCAAGGAGACTTAATTATCTAGACTAGACCTCTGTCTACCCTTGTATTGGGAATAGCGTGGAGATATTTATTTATTTATATAGAAGTTGTTATAATTTTAAATCCTCATTCGAAACCTAAAAAAAAAAAATTAGACAATTCGAAATACTCACTACCTCCAAAGCATTCTCTGCGTTTCCAGTTTCATCATCATCATTCTTCTCCCTCCTCGCTCGTAAGGGTTCAACCAGCAATTGCGAGTTCTCGTTGATCACCACTGCAACATCGCCATTCTTATCCAGGAACTCAAACTTGAGAGGCTCCGCTGTTATCACCACTTTGTGACCTTGTCCGTTGGTTAGTGTCAGTTTTCCCTTCTCGTTTGAGATCAATTTTAACCTATAACAAAATTCATTATTTGATTTACATTGATTAATGCTTTGTAACCTTTTAAACCTTTTGTTCCGTGTATAACGGCGTAGGAATGTTACCACTCCCTTTCTTCCCAATGAAGTCGTAAGAGGCGGCTAAGGGAAACAGCCTTGAATATCGTTATGGCGGGATAACCATCTTTAAAAATATCAGACCGAAGATGGGCAGCAGCATCTGAGGTATGAGTGATCTGGTACTGCAGTTGCCAATCTGCTTGCCAAGTGTGGCGATTATGGCAAATCCTCCCTATGGGAGAGGCCTATGTCCTGCAGTGGACTTTAATAGGCAGATGTGCATGTATATATGTAAACTTTTAAAAACCTTTTATAAAATTGGATATTTAGTTGGTTCATACATCTGTCTTATAGTATTTAAACATATACTAATTACTAGAAACAAACACTAATTAAATATTGTTATATTCGAAATATTGATTACGGTCCAGAAACTAATTGATTAAGAAAATAGACAATGAACGTTTAGGACAACTGCAGTAATTATAGGATAGAATCAACAAAATTCTGTCCATATGCCAGACATTTCTTTGGGTTAGGAACAGCTGTGATCAAAAAAATTATAAATAAGGATTTGAAACTCTAAGTTTAGTGAAACAGTGTATCATCTTAATAAGCATTGTTAATATAATAGAAAACAGTCACAATAGCCGAGTGGTTTTGTGGTCGGAATTGCCTTACCAATGGATTTTTCAAAAACTTGTGTACGAATTATATTGTTGGGTTGGACACAAAGACGGCGACGGGCTCACCACCTGTCACGTTGTCCCGAAAATATCTTCGGTGGGAGGTGGGTCGAAGGGACTTAATTAAAAGAAGGAAAGGAAGGGACTTAAAACTATTAAAATGTAGACTGTTGACACATTTGCAATCCAACCTGATTATGCATACCCGACAATTTGGATATCAAAAAGGAGTAGGCACTGACGCTGCAATTGGCACTCTTATTAATGATATTCACCAAGAAATTAATACAAGAGGAAAGTTGCTGGGGTATTTCTGGACCTCAGTTCTGCTTTCGATTCAATAGATCACAAAATCTTAATATGTAAGCTTGAAAACTATGGAATAAGAAATCAGACACTTAAATTGTTCAAATCTTATTTTAATAACAGGCAGCAGGTTGTGGAAATTAAAGACTTTGACATGAATAATGGGTCTGAAAAGATATATAGCTCTAAAATCTCAAGGACAAGTCCAGGTGTGCCTCAAGGTTAAATCATAGGTCCTATTTCGTTTCATCTTTTTTTAAATGACCTGATTTTTTATATTTATAAAAATGTCTCAGACACCAAATTAGTAATTTATGCTGACAACACAAATGCTATTATATCAAGCAACAATATACAAGAATTAAACAGAAAAATAAATAACTCTGACATTATTTCATAGATGGTTCTATTGTGACATCTTAAAATTAAATTAAAAAAAGACAAATATATTACTGTTTAAAACTACTGCATGTAACAGTGAAAATTTAAATATTGTCTTAAATGGAGAAAATGTTGAAGTTACTCAGTTGGTTAAATTTCTTGGGGTACATATTGATGAACACTTAAACTGGAAGCCTGAACTAAGCTCTATGGTGAACTCTATTAGTTCAGCATGCTATGCGCTTTGGTCCTTTCAAGATGAGCTTACAATAGATCTATAAAAATCTGTCTATTACGCCTTGGTCGAGTCGAAACGCTATAGCATTGAATTGTGAGGCAACAGTTATAAATTTAACATTAGAAAAGCTTCCATAGCCCAAAAACGAGCCATTCGCACTATAGCACGCATTCCACAATGGGAGTCTTGCAAAGCTCATTTTAAGAGTCTAGGTATTCTTACTGCCCCTAGTCTGTATATATTGCTTGTGGTAACAGACATTTTAAAATACCATAACAACTTCGAAACAGACGAAGAAATAATCGCAAGGGAAGCCACTAGGCAGGATCTCACCAATATAATAGAGCCAAAACTCAAAGTATTTAAACACTGTGCTCATTATCAGGCGGTTAGGCACTTTAACAGATTACCGGTAGAGCTAAAAATAATTAAAAATATAAATATTTTTAAGCAAGAATTAAAGTGGATCCTTTTGGAAAAGTGTTGCTATAGGGTTGATGACTTTTGACATGTTTAAACTACCTTAAAATCTTATGATCAATGTTCTTTTTAGTCAGTCTCTTAGTTATTTGTTAATTATTTTGGTATATGTAAATTTCAAAGTTAAATTGGATATTTTCTATGTACTTCAAACACAATGACATATTGTTACTGAATAATAAAAAAAAAATTGTCTAGACTAGACCTCTGCCTACCCCTGTATTAGAAATTGCGTAAGGATATTTATATGATTTTATTTATAGAGCATTGTTTACAAAAACAATTTGATAAATTGCTTACCTATAATATAAAGATGAGGGCAAGCATACAGCATCATGCTAGTCTTCATTATTAATGATTTGCCTTAATATCTTACATAAAGACCGAAAAGAAGAAGAAAGGGAATATTATGCCAAGCTACTCTAGTGCAGATTGGTATACTACATAGATCTTTAAAAGAAATTCTCCAGGTTTTGTACTGTTTTTTATTTTACAATGTGTAAAAAAGAAAGTTAAGTATAAAAAAGAAATTAAACCATCATTATATTAGGATAAACTTACTCATCAGCTTTAGGTTCTCCATCTAATGCCAGCTGTGTCCTGTAACGTGGGTACAGTGGATCAGCTTCGTCCAGTTCTATCCGGAATGTGCCATCAACTAATGCTGATAACCTCAAGGCATAGTGCCACTGTAAAAAATTGTATTTTTAAAATACCATAACAACTTCGAAACAGACGAAGAAATAATCGCAAGGGAAGCCACTAGGCAGGATCTCACCAATATAATAGAGCCAAAACTCAAAGTATTTAAACACTGTGCTCATTATCAGGCGGTTAGGCACTTTAACAGATTACCGGTAGAGCTAAAAATAATTAAAAATATAAATATTTTTAAGCAAGAATTAAAGTGGATCCTTTTGGAAAAGTGTTGCTATAGGGTTGATGACTTTGACATGTTTAAAACTACCTTAAAATCTTATGATCAATGTTCTTTAGTCAGTCTCTTAGTTATTTGTTAATTATTTTGGTCTGACATTTTTAGTTTTGATTATCTCGTCATCTAACGGTTGCCATTAGGATATTTTAGGCTCTTTGACCTAGTCGTCTCTTACGACACCCACGGGAAGAAAGGGAGTGGCAACATTCATAAACCGTTACCACACGGTCATACTTTCTTTGGTCTTTTAAAAATAGAGCACTTTAGAAATAGCTTTCTGCACACTCCGTATTGCAATCACATTAGGATTAGTCTCGGACGACATATTATGTATCGGGTTATATAATCAATTATAATTTTGTATTCTTATAACAAATTATTTTATTTCAACCAAGGCTGTTTCAAAATATTTACCACTGTTTCTTTTTTTAATAACTTATGTGAAATAATTGTGTTTTATAAAGCTAAAGTAACTCGTAATAAACTAAGTAAAATGTTTTTTCCTGGCCAAATTAGACGCTATTCGCATAACTTAAAAGTTTATGTTGGTACGAAAAAATGCTAGTCTAAACGTACTTAACCTATTCATACAGATATAAAATTTCATTTTAGCAAGTGGTAAGAAGTGGTCTCTGCTTACCCCCAAGAGAAAGAGGCGTGAATATATGTATGTATGAAATTTTATTATTATGAGTATTAAGTCTAATATGACTTAAATCTCAAATAAGAGTTAGATAAAAATTTGCTTATATTCTGCTCAGTTTGACATAAATTAAACATTGTTTGGAATTTGTTGTAATTTATAGTAATATATCGCACATTGTTCTGGCTTAAAAGTATTTTAATAATGGAACATGAACTGGATACAAGAGCAAAAATTAAACCACCACGATTTCTGATAGTGTCCAGTTACATCGCTCACAGCATAAAACAAAGAAAGCATTTATGAAAATTACCGTTATAAAAATATGCCAAAAGTGTAATTCGTCAAAAAAATATAACAGTTGAGCCCATTACTAATTACGACGTACTTTGCAAAGATACAATACATTAACTGCAACACTGCAATTGATTGATTAGATAACGAAATGTCAATGTCAAATTCTGTGAAATGTTATCGTCTCCGGCTTTTCAATGCGCACAATTTTGTAAAAGTTTACTACAATATCACAAGTTCATTATCGATTCAAATTTATACCGCCCTTATTCCATTGTCAAAATGACTACTCAAACTAAATGGAAAATTGAGAAAAATCGGATTTTAAATTTGCCACTGGAAGAGAAAAGGAAGCTTTACAGAACAAGTGAATATATTACTTTAGATAACATCTATACGTGGTCTCAACATGCACAAGAAAATGAACATATTAAGACCAAAATTCGCACCCAAGATGACCTCAACGAATTAAAAAAGGCTAAAATAAATCCAGAAAAGAATAGGGAACTTGCTAATAAAGTTTCCATTTTCAAAGGAGATATCACAAAGTTGGAGGTAAATATGTTATATTTATACACATAAAACATATGAGCTAGATCTTTTAAGTAAAAAGTCACGATAGCCGAGTGGTTGGGTGGTCGGAATTTCGAGTCAATAGACCCGAGTTCGATCCCCAGTTGGTAGGCTCGTACCAATGGGTTTTTCAAAAACTTATGTACGAATATCGTTGGCTTGGACATAAAAGACGGCGACGGGCTCACCACCTGTCACGTTGTCCCGAAAATATCTTCGGTGGAAGGTGGGTCGAAGGGACTTGATTGTCTAGACTCGACCTCTGTCTACCCCTGTATTGGGAATTGCGTGAAGATATTTTATATTTTTATCTTTTAAGTATTATAATTAATACCTATTATTTTTAACATGATTGATGGTATATTTTAAACTGTTTATAGATTGATGCCATAGTAAATGCAGCGAATTCGCGTCTTAAAGCGGTGGGCGTTGATGGAGCTATACACCGAGGAGCAGGACCATTACTTCAGGTCAGATAGTTATATCTTATTTCAAAGTAATAAACAAAGAAAGCATTTATGAAAATTACCGTTATAAAAATATGCCAAAAGTGTAATTCGTCAAAAAATATAACAGTTGAGCCCATTACTAATTACGACGTACTTTGCAAAGATACAATACATTAACTGCAACACTGCAATTGATTGATTAGATAACGAAATGTCAATGTCAAATTCTGTGAAATGTTATCGTCTCCGGCTTTTCAATGCGCACAATTTTGTAAAAGTTTACTACAATATCACAAGTTCATTATCGATTCAAATTTATACCGCCCTTATTCCATTGTCAAAATGACTACTCAAACTAAATGGAAAATTGAGAAAATCGGATTTTAAATTTGCCACTGGAAGAAAAGGAAGCTTTACAGAACAAGTGAATATATTACTTTAGATAACATCTATACGTGGTCTCAACATGCACAAGAAAATGAACATATTAAGACCAAAATTCGCACCCAAGATGACCTCAACGAATTAAAAAGGCTAAAATAAATCCAGAAAAGAATAGGGAACTTGCTAATATTCTGCTCAGTTTGACATAAATTAAACATTGTTTGGAATTTGTTGTAATTTATAGTAATATATCGCACATTGTTCTGGCTTAAAAGTATTTTAATAATGGAACATGAACTGGATACAAGAGCAAAAATTAAACCACCACGATTTCTGATAGTGTCCAGTTACATCGCTCACAGCATAAAACAAAGAAAGCATTTATGAAAATTACCGTTATAAAAATATGCCAAAAGTGTAATTCGTCAAAAAAATATAACAGTTGAGCCCATTACTAATTACGACGTACTTTGCAAAGATACAATACATTAACTGCAACACTGCAATTGATTGATTAGATAACGAAATGTCAATGTCAAATTCTGTGAAATGTTATCGTCTCCGGCTTTTCAATGCGCACAATTTTGTAAAAGTTTACTACAATATCACAAGTTCATTATCGATTCAAATTTATACCGCCCTTATTCCATTGTCAAAATGACTACTCAAACTAAATGGAAAATTGAGAAAAATCGGATTTTAAATTTGCCACTGGAAGAGAAAAGGAAGCTTTACAGAACAAGTGAATATATTACTTTAGATAACATCTATACGTGGTCTCAACATGCACAAGAAAATGAACATATTAAGACCAAAATTCGCACCCAAGATGACCTCAACGAATTAAAAAAGGCTAAAATAAATCCAGAAAAGAATAGGGAACTTGCTAATAAAGTTTCCATTTTCAAAGGAGATATCACAAAGTTGGAGGTAAATATGTTATATTTATACACATAAAACATATGAGCTAGATCTTTTAAGTAAAAAGTCACGATAGCCGAGTGGTTGGGTGGTCGGAATTTCGAGTCAATAGACCCGAGTTCGATCCCCAGTTGGTAGGCTCGTACCAATGGGTTTTTCAAAAACTTATGTACGAATATCGTTGGCTTGGACATAAAAGACGGCGACGGGCTCACCACCTGTCACGTTGTCCCGAAAATATCTTCGGTGGAAGGTGGGTCGAAGGGACTTGATTGTCTAGACTCGACCTCTGTCTACCCCTGTATTGGGAATTGCGTGAAGATATTTTATATTTTTATCTTTTAAGTATTATAATTAATACCTATTATTTTTAACATGATTGATGGTATATATAAACTGTTTATAGATTGATGCCATAGTAAATGCAGCGAATTCGCGTCTTAAAGCCGGTGGAGGCGTTGATGGAGCTATACACCGAGGAGCAGGACCATTACTTCAGGTCAGATAGTTATATCTTATTTCAAAGTAATAAACAAAAGAATAAAAAAAAGTAAACTTAAAAATTGCCTTTTCAGTTATATAACTGTTATTATTACTTCTCTACATATTAGTATTACCAAAAGAGCATTGTGAAAGCATTAGAAGGGGATGTTACACATTGAAAAATATTACCATATGGAAGTGATATCTTAAATTTCTTTGAGCAAAAAAGGAAGTTACAGAGCTATTATTAGTGACATCAGTAATATACATTTTTTAAGGCTGGGTTAACTGATTATTCCATATTGATCTTCAAGTACTAACTTGCAGAAATGACATATTTATGGAAGGAATATTTTGTAATGTATAAATAACCCCATAATTTTATGTCAAGTGTAAACCTATATTCAGCAGTAACCTAGCAGCAGTAATTTTTTTAAGTTCTATGAAAAAGAGAAGTTGTATTAATTGAAATTTGGATTGGATTGCACAATGTTTTAGTTTAGGCCTCTCTATAGTTTAGATGGGCAGATTCTCCAATGACAGGACTCTGCAAGTACTATGCTTGTGAGCATTAATATATTATTATTTGAGCCAAGGCCTCTCACATAAGGGAGGGTTTGCCATACCTGTCAGATTTAACAAAAGGGTGGCAAAAACCTTACCTTGCACATAAGATGCATCTGATTTTTTGTCTGTTTGTGTTATATTTTAATTATGTTGGCATATACTCAACTGTAATGAAAAATACTGCATGTTATACTTTTGTTACAGGATGAATGTAATTCTCTTGGTGGTTGTCCTACAGGAGAGGCGAAACTCACAAGTGCATATGATTTGCCTGCGAAGTGTAAGCAACTTTTCTTTATTTATAATTCTACAAATTCCTATTGTATTTATCATACTGTCAGGTGGTTGGGTGATAGGAATTTGAGTCAAGAGACCCAAGTTCAATCCCCTGGTGGAAGACTGATACCAATGGGTTTTCAAAAACTTATGTACAATTTACGACTCAAGACGGCGACAGGCTCTCCACCTGTCACATTGTCTCAGAAAATGTCTTTGGTGGAAGTTGGGTCGAACGGACTTAGTTGTTTAGACCTCTGTCTACTCCTGAATTGAGAATGCCGTGAAGATATTTTTTTTATATATGAAGAGCAGGGTATCATTAAATTAGAATCCGATGCTATCAATAAGTTAGAAGCTGCAATGGACTTTAACATGTCGTGAAATATATACATTGGTAGATAGATAGATAGAGAATACATATCGATGGGGAGAACATCACATACATTTCGATAATTTTAAAATTTTTACAGATGTGATTCATACAGTAGGCCCTCAAGATGGCTCCGCATCAAAGCTACAGTTGTGCTACGAAAACTGTCTTGCCCTTAAAAGCATATGTCATTTCAAATCTATCGCGTTTCCATGCATCTCCACTGGTATATACGGGTTCCCGAATCGCCAGGCAGCACACATCGCCTTGAGAACCGTACGAAAATTTCTGGAATCTAATGAAGATATGGACAGGGTCATATTTTGTACATTCATGCCTGTGGATGTCGATATCTATGAGACCCTAATGCAACTATATTTCCCCGTAGAGGATTAAAAATCTCGTCTATCCTATAAATGCTATTGTGCTCACCGTAATCAAATGATAACATACTTTATATATTGTCTTGCTTAAAATATTTATATACTGTAAACAATAAAGTGAATACATTTTTATGTTGTTTTAATTTTGACGTATATAAAAGATTACCACCCTGTTTCATCTCGATTACTGAAATGTCTAGAAAATCAAATCATTTATTCATCAAAATAAGTAATTTACATTTATTGGTTTTAATTTTTTTATTCTACCATCATTTCGTAATGAGTTTCCTATAATGTAATAGCAATGGCTACCACCAATGGATATACATCATCTCAATAAAAATCAAAAGAAAATAAAACATACTGGAGATGAGCCTTGACGTCTAAGGTTCGAAGTGTGTATGCAGCGATCGCCAATGTGCTTATTTCCAAACATGGCTGATATAATAATAATTCATTTATTTCGGACCAACAATCCATATAAAACATAGTTCTATGTCAAATTATTTCTACGGAGGACTGAAAGTTTACAGTGCCTTAAATTGTTTTAAAACCTAAATTTCAAAGTATATCCCAATTTATTTCCCCCCCTTCTCTTTCTTCTTTCCCCTTCCGGCACCTTCTATCCCTTTCGAATTTCAAACAGTTGCAGTGATTAAAAAGATGAAAAGAAATACAGCAGCTGCAAATGCCCACAACAGGGCAATTGCTGGGCCATTAACGGGCACTTAAAAGCACTCGAATATTGTTTGAGATAAATAAGAGCAGGAGGAACGTCTGTCACGCTGCTCCACTGCGGGGTAGAGGACTTGAAATATCTTAGAAATAACATACTTTTATTATTATTATTTTGCAATTTAAGTCACGATAGCAGAGGAATTCGAGACCAGTGGGTGATCCCCAAGTGAAAGGCCAATGGTTTTCCAAAAACGTATGTACGATTATATCGTTGAATTGGACATAAAGACGGCAACGGGCTCACCACCTGTCACTTTGTCCCGAAAAATGTCTTCGGTGGGAGGTGGGTCGAAGGGACTTAATAGTCTAGACTAGGCCTGTGTCTACCCAAGTATTGGGAATGGCGTTTAGATTTTTTTTATATAAATGTTTCTGAAGCTTGTAATTCAGTATACAAAATTACTATGATCAATTTTAGTAGTGGTGGTCTGCCTGAGAATCGAACTTGGGTCGCTTGGTTTGTATAGTATAATAATATAATATCTTCACGCAATTCCCAATACAGGTGTAGACAGAGGTCAAGTCTAGACAATTAAGTCCCTTTGACCCACCTTCCACCGAAGATATTTTCGGGACAACGTGACAGGTGGTGAGCCCGTTGCCGTCTTTATGTCTAATTCAACGATATAATCGTAGGGTAGTAGTTTGTATAGTAAGTTTCCTGATCGGACGAATCAATGTAAGTTTTACTTAATATTATTTTTTCATTTTAATTATTGCAACATATTTTAAATAACAAAGTTATTGTAATATAAAAATATAATATAATAATAACAAAGTTATCTAATTTAAATAACAAAATAATTAAATACAAAAGAGATCAATTGATCTCAATAGATACATTTGTGTGTTGCGCAGTAGGCAATGCTATCCTAAAGTTACGAGCTGCGTCTCTGAAACGCGCAGGACGTAGGTGCGTATAACAGTAGGAGATGCCCTAATCAATGTAGCCCAGCAACCATCGTATGACCTCGAACCTTCGGTGTTTACATCGTAGCTTGAGCTACTTACAGACAGGTGTCGCTTTAGTTAGTGCTGATATTTTCGCCGCGGTGACAAGTCGCTCTCTATTGGGCTGACATAGAGTAAATAATTGAGTTTCTTAGATTGTGCGCGTCTGTCTTAATAGTTTGAAGTGCTGTGTGAATTCAAACAGTAAAACCGATTTCGGTTGATTAATGTGGTATTGCAATTTTTCATTGCAAGCACCAGATTTATATATGCGTGTTGGTATTATCTGTGTACACATATTTAATTAAATAAGGATACACTAGATAGTAGATATTTTCACCGAATTGGGCATCGCTCTTTTTAATTTAGGTTTGGTAAATTTGGATAACGTAAATTTTTCAATATTTATATTTTTGAGTTGGTAGCACTGTTATCAAATGTCAAATGTTAAAAAATAAATACAAACGTCGAAAACTTTCCACAAAATTTGTTATTATATTTTTGCAAAATATGTTTGCGCATTTCCTTGTCTTATGTACATTTCTGCGTATACCGAATTGAAAATTTATATCCAAACTTTTCAAAGCTCTAGCTTTCTGGAAGTTTTTAAATGAAATGATTCACAAACTTTAAATATTCTTTTAAGATCTTCATAGAAGACCTCTTTCCAATAGTAGGGTATAAATAAAATGTCAACGACAAGTGCTTTAGAAAATAATGAAGACCTTGAGAACGTACCACTTGTGCGTATGGCTGATATACAGCCGGACAGAAGTTGTGAAGTGATAAATTCGTCACAGATTGAAGTTGACTACGACATTGATGATGAACATGTCATCAATTATGATGAGGAATCCAATATTGGCAGTATGGTACTGATTAATTCTGAAGAGATTGTGAGTACCCAAGATGACAATAGCGACAGTTCTGAATTAATTGTTCCTGATGTATTACAAACTTCAATGATTCAGAATGTAAGTAGCTAAAACTGTGTTTAATTGTATACACAAAGACTAGATGTTGGCATAATTATTGTGCTTAGTTTAAAATAGCTGAGGCTTCAAAGATATTTATAAAAAATATAGTGACATCCAGAACTATCAATGATATTGATAGCTATCCATGAGCAATACTTTTGATAACAGCGATCCTACCAATATATAGTTAATGGTCTCATTAGTATTAAAAATATAGATAGTACTGGGACAATAATTAGTTTTATAACAGTATCAGTATTAACAATAGATTGAAGAGCTCTCCTAAAGAGTGTTCAATAGTATTACTGGTATCAATATCCTGTTGTGGTCTTGTATATATTATCAGGAAGACTTCCTGTCTTTTTATACCATGCAATGAGATCAAGTATATTATACACAACAACAAAACTAATTATAAAGAAATATTGGACTAATCAAGCTAAGGATTTGAGGTTCAAATACCTCTAGTGGCAAACATTTGTGTGATGAATATGAATGTTTGTACAATCAAATCAAATCATTTATTCATCGACATAAGAACATACATCTGTTTATCGATATTAATTTTTAATCTACCACTGTTTCGTAATGAGGTTCCTCTAACGGAGAAGAAACAGTCGAAAGAAACTCTGTAGGTATCCTCTTTTTTGGTCAATATTTTTAACAATATAATGCATTATACAAATATAATGTGATATTTTCTAGAAATAGCTTGGGAGAGATCACCTCATACCCAGTGGTTACTGTCATTAATATATTATAAATAAATAATAAATATAAATATCTTCACGCAATTCCCAATACAGGGGTAGACAGAGGTCTAGTCTAGACAATTAAGTCCCTTCGACCCACCTTCCACCGAAGATATTTTCGGGACAACGTGACAGGTGGTGAGCCCGTCGCCGCCTTTATGTCCAAGCCAACGATGAAATTCGTACATAAGTTTTTGAAAAACCCATTGGTACAAGCTTGCCATCTGGGGATCGAACTCAGGTCTCTCGCCTCGAAATTCCGTCCACCCAGACACTGGGCTATCGTGACTATAGACAGGCTTTGCACATTTACCGGGACTTTGTTGTTTAAGTGTATACACCACCCTAAAAACGAGTTACTTACTCTATGGCGTCTAGTAAGTGGTGTTACAACCTTGTGTTTGTTTCTAGTATTTACATTGTGTACATCAGAAGTCTTGCTAAAAGTATTGTTTTTATGCAAATACATTAAATTTTCATATATGTTTAAAATAAAACGATTTTCGGATTTTATCGCGTTTTTAATTACAACCTATTTAATAAAAATAGTTTTACAAACTATTTTTATTTCCCGACATTTCGGATGCTTTACAGCAATCGTTATCACTGGGGGACTGAGGTCTTGAACATCCTGCTGTCACAGCTACCTTCGGCTACTATCAACTTTATTAATTTTCGCGTAAATCGGATCCAAAATTAATAAACAAAGTAATAAATAAATTTATTTAAATAAATCACTCAGCTATCATGACTCCTATTTTAGGATATAAAACTAAAACCCAAGGCACCAGAAAGTTGGCCCACATTGGAAATTCTGCCTGGCGGGGTTATAAAGAATGCAGATAAATATGAAGATGATTTGCTCTCATCATGCCCTGCTGTAACGGAAAAGATTAAGACTGAAGTTTGTGAAATGATGTATGTGTGTGCAAAGTGCTCAGAAAGTTTTGACAACCTTATTCTACTGGTGAAACATGTGCGGTGGCATGATGAGGAACTGAAGAAACAAAAGGAGTTAGACATGCAGAGTAAGTTTAATGTATAACATTTAAAAAAAATTGTTCTAAAATGATTGCATCAATTTTTATTAATTAATTTTCACTTTGTTTTCTTTATTTAATTATGTCTGCTATTATGTGGCAATGTTTTATTTAAGTGTTTGTCTGATATATATTTTGTGTTTGGAAGAACTGGATTCTCAACCAAATTGTTTACTTTTTATTTTATTATAAATTTTTATATAAAGTAAAGAGAAACTTAAAAAAATTGTTTCTTCTATTACTGACTTAATATTGGCAACACTTGTTTGAGTAGCCATTACTACGGAAGATAACTTATTGACAATTTAAAAAAAAAAGAAAACCTGTTAGATAGCAAAGAAAAATTTACCACAAGGTTTATTTTATGTCATAGCCCTTCTCATTTAAAATTTTAGTGTACAATTTTTTCTTACTAAAATTCATCATGCAATACTTTTACTTAACAATAATATTTGAATAACTATAATTGAATATTTCATTGAAGATTATTGCTATTCATGATCGTCATATCAGCTTATCCAAAGTCCACTGCTGAACATAGGCCTCCCCCAAAGATTGTCACAAAGAACGGTCCTGTGCCATCTGCATCCATTGATTCCCTGCAACACTACATACACTATCCAATTATACTATTGCATTAGTATAATAGGTAAGGAAACACCTCAAACTAACTGTTGTGCATGATAGTAAAACAAATTGTCAACATTATTTGTCTATTTATAAATAAATACGTATGGCAAGTTCTTTGTCATATTTATGGTTTTTATATTTTTTTTTATTACGTTTTTAATTATTTAAAATTCTTCAAAATGTTACTTCAATCATTAATTTTTATGAAGTATTCAGATATATGCAGCAATAAAAATATAAAAAAAGATATCTTCACGCAATTCCCAATACAGGGGTAGACAGAGGTCTAGTCTAGACATTTAAGTCCCTTCGACCCATGTTCCACCGAAGATATTTTCTGGACAACGTGACAGGTGGTGAGCCCGTCGTCGACTTTATGTCCAAGCCAACGATATAATTTGTACATAGGTTTTTTTTAGAAAAACCCACTCTAAGGCCGGCAACTCATCTGCTATGCCTAGGGTATTGCTGGTGTTCATGGGCGGCGGTAATCACTTACCATCACGTGAGCCACCTGCTCTTTTGCCTCCCTTTCCTATATAAAAAAATTAGATTTAATATTATTTTTTTGGAATAAATAGTATTTACTATATTGTGGTAATGTTGAAGTGATAAATGCGTGATTGACAATGTAAAACATATTTACATTACTTCAAAAGTGGGTAAGTACACCTATAGAGTTTTTTTTTTTATTAAAATGAATATACATATTTATTTATAAAACTTCAATTAAATGTATGAATTGATTATTTATTATTACCACAATATGGTACGGCAGGTATGTTTTGCACTTTTTAATTTTTTTGGTTCGTTTCAAATCTTGTTTTTATTATAAAAGTTTTTGTTATATCTATAAGTATTGAGATAATTTGTTAAAAAATAAATTAAATAATTTAAAAATTTTGAAAAAATTAAAAATTTCTGTCTGTTTTATTGTTTTCAGATTATGGTCAATTTTACTAAAAGAACAATGAGAAGAAAATTTTTCCCAGATTTTAGGTGTAAAAATGTATAATAATGAAGGTAACCTTATTTATAATTAATGTTATCATTAATTGCGTTTATTTTTAAATATTTTTTTTTCTATTATTGGACATTAATATCATTTATTTGCTTTTGCATGCCTTACGCTTTTTTTTCCTGTTACAAATCATAACCATAGATCATATATGATCTGTGGTTCTTTAATTTAAAATTCTTTTCTTTTTCAGAATTGCAGAGTATATAATAGAATCATGTACATAGAATCATGAGAAACAGTTAATTTTAAATAAATTCATGTTTTACTTGTGTGTTTTTTTAAGCTGACCTTAAATTATTGACTGAAAACGCTTATTCCTATAAATAAAATAAAAATTTCGAGGAAACACCACATGAAATAATTATTTATTTCTGTAGGTAAAAATTAAAAATAACCGCATACTCATTCGTCTATAGTACCCACGTCAATGAAATAAATAAAAAAAAATAGTTACTGTTGGACAAACACCTCTAAGTATCTTTGTGAGTCAGTGAGTGAATAAAGCAGTTGTGTCCGTTGGTTGTGGGTTTTGCTTACGATGTCTTCCTTCACCGCCGAGTCCAGGGTGAATTCGGCACTTTTTGAACAAAGTTACTATTATCAATTTTAGGAGTTGCTACGTCTGCGATAGACAATCTTCTTACTATAAAATTATCAAGCGAAAAGTTTACTCACTAGCTTTTGCAAATTTTATTGAAAGTAGGAAAATATCTATTTGTATAATTTCTACAATTGCATTAAGTAAATAATAAGTTATGGGTGATAAGCCGTCCGGGGACATGTCCCCTTTAAAACTTATAAAATATTCCTCTTTTTACAGTCTTATTATTTTTTTTTTTTCAGAATTGCAAACCAAAAAAGTACGAATACAACCAATGAGACGAAAATTGATATCCGAAATGAAAACCAAGTGTAAGATGCCAAAGAAATCATAGCAAATCCTTTTATTGTGTTGTTTTTATTTCTTTGTGCTGTGTAAGAATTTCACTACAGCCGCGTCCAAGACTGCCTTTAAAATTTAAACGTGTTAAATTATATAAATATGTATATGTACTGTTGCGTTTATAAAATGTACTATAGTTATCAAATTTAAATATCCAGGATGTAATTTGTAAATGAAACGATTATGAAAGATGTGGAAACGCATATTCAAACGTATAATCGTAAAGTAGGTTAGTGAATTTGAGTTTTGTCTTTTGTTCAGTGAAAAACAACATTCTTACTTATATATATCTTTGGGCACTTAACAAAGCGTTGAACTTAAGTTGAAGTGTTGGATTTGCTGCGAAATAAGGTGTGAAAGGGACAACAACTAGGTAATTTTTCAAAATAATAGAGATTACCTTATTGGCATATATTATACGCCGCTGGTAGATGGTGAAAAGGTGCTCCGATAAAGTATAATGAAATAAAATATACTGGAGCGGCAGCGCTGTTGCTTGTATGACTACATTAAAAGTCAAGTAAAATGTTCACACTTAGCTTTCGTTCAACTAACCAATTTTTTTAACCGATTTAAGTAAGTGATGAAAGAGCTCGTCCCAGCGAGTGTTCTCAGACCAAAGCGAACCGCGTACCTCTATTAGAAACGCAGATAGTCTATGAAAATATGGTTTATGTATTAGAAGAAATTGCGTTCGTGTATAATTTTACTTTCACCAAGTTAGGTGATTTCTAACGCTTGATGACAAATCTTTCAATTAAGAAAAACGAGTGTGCTTTAGACCGCACGACTGAAGTAAAACTTCCTTAGCTCTATATTATATTAAATTAAAGACATGTATTTAAAGACACATATTAATTTTCTACAAATATTTAAATTAATTACGGGGTTTCATTGATAAATTAAATCTTTACTAACTTATATTTCCCTCTCAATTTCCGTTCGCCTCGCCCGATCACACTTTTTGTCACGCTCTCGTCGTGCATTCACTGGCTTACACCCCAAGTTAAGAGTGCGAAAAGAAGTTTTCATTTCAAAAAAATAATTAAGCATATGGGTTGTATGGAACAGCCTGAAGGACTTATAGATTTGTTTTAAAACATAGAATGGTCGGATAGAAGTGGAGACGTTGTCTAGGATATGAAAATTTTTCAATTTATTGGTGCTTTCTTTGTAGGGTGAGAATTGGTATTAAGAGGCTATATATAATTGACCTTACCACGTGCAGGGTCTCTCACTCTATTGAGTATAAGAAAGGATATCATACTTGAAATAATCAATTCTCAAAGCACCGTGTTCGAATTTTCCATCTACATCTTTGAACACGATTGACTTTTATTGAGAAATTTCGAAAATTAGAAGACATAAACAATAAATGTATTCGCGAAAATCCAATTCTGCTGATCCACTAGTGGGCTCTAAATAAAATCAGACGAGCTTCCTCAAGCATTGTCGTGCAGCCACGTGCCATTACCCTCCTTAAAATATTTAAAAGACAACTAGCCACATAACCAGATCTATTAGATACCATACTCAATATACATACAGTAATAAACATTATACATGATTAATTACAGATGTAATTCCTCGTTAGTATTAGTCCTGAAAACGATTTCAGACATCGAATCATTACATATGAAAGCATGACGTATTATAACCATTAGCTTTCCGGCAAACGTTCTATAATGATAATTCAGTGTTAAAAAAATCAGTGTAGTGAATATAGTATAGCTATAGCCTGTAAATGCCCACTACTGGGTGAAAGCCTCCTTTTAAATGTTGTTTTGAGCAGAGAATCGTCCGCCACTCTGCTCAAGTGTGGATTGTCGGGCTTCAAGTCTTCGAAAACATTTGAGCTGCTTTTTGCTTTAGGAAATTAGAGTATAGCATAGAAGTTGTCGGGAGCAACTCTTTACACATAACTTTTAATTATCAATATTTATTCATGATGTATACATATATCCTGTATGCGATGGAAGAGCGATTACAGTTTCACATTCACATTTATAATACTAAAATAAATATAATTTTAAATTGCATTGTAGGCTGTTTTTTTACAAGTTCCATGATGTTGACGACGTACAATGTCGTAAGAGCTTTAATGTAAAAGTTATTATGTTAACAAGTAATGTACTTATATTTTTATCGTCAACAAATTAAAAAATTGAGAAAGAAATTTTCTTGATTTAAATATAATTTTGAGTTTTAATGAAAATGAGATTAGGTGGATAGATTCTGATTCTATACGAATTGATTCTTCCTTTCAGACCATGGAATTTTACGCTGTATAATGTCTAAATATTTTTGCCTACATCACCGAGGTAATTTTTTAATTTTGGAGGTTATGTTTGTATTAAATAATTAAATTATAATGTTTGTACTATTGATCTATAATATATAGTTTATTTAGTGTTAATTATATTACTGTTAGTGTTTGTCAATGGTTTTATGTATCAGAATACTTTAAAGAAGTAATCAATGTTTACCGTTAACTGTTCTTTCAAAGATGTATGTGAAATTCTATGTTTATTATGAAATGTAAATAACGTAAATAAATGTTTTCCTCAATTTTTTATTGTAATATCTTTCTGTACGTCGCCTTTCATTAGTCCTACAAAATGCAAAAAAATAATATAAAATATAATGTAAAATAATATAAAATATAATGCAAAAAAAATAATATAAAATATAATGTAATTTCATAGGTAGCAGATATTGATTTGAAATTTTGACAGATTTTGACATTTTTACCCAAATACCAATCTTTGTATTCCAAATATCACACGGGAATGAAAAGAATTTTCTTAAAAATACAGAATTGAGTGATGTATAATGTGTTGCAAAGTTTGCAACAGTAACCGTGTTTTTTGTTGAAAAAACGATGTTATTTTTACTAATTTTAATAAAAGGGTGAGGTAGTGAAGGATGACTATATTTAATTAGTGCTATTTTATTAGATCTTCCCGAGGGTATCGTGAGAGGCGAATAAGGAATAATTCTAAAGGCGGGAAAATAGCCCTGAAACATTTGAAAACAAAATAAGGCAGATGCAATAAGGGTGCAGCGCCCAAACAGTCACTGGAAGTATCTGTTAATCATCACCATAACGGCATGTAAAATTCCAATACAGAAAATAGGCCCCATAAAGTAGAATTTGCCATAATCGCTACGCAAGCCGATTGGCAATCGCAGTCTTGCACCTTGGTCTGGTATTTTTTGAGTTGATTATTTCGTAATCGCCATCATGTCTGTAGACTACTGCACTTCGAAGACTTTCCCCTTAGTCGCCTCTTAAGACACCCACGGGAAGCGAGGGGGTAGTATATAGTATCTGTAACTGCTGTCCAGATCTGATTTTAAATTATTTGTACAGATGTGTTATGTGATCGACGCCCAATACTAGCCCAAATAACGTCCTAAATACTGATGCTGGTGTTACTCAGCATAAAATAAATATATAAATATCTTCAAGCAATTCCCAATACAGGGGTAGACAGAGGTCAAGTCTAGACAATTAAGTCCCTTTGACCCACCTTCCACCGAAGATATTTTCGGGACAACGTGACAGGTGGTGAGCCCGTCGCCGCCTTCATGTCCAAGCCAACGATGAAATTAGTACATAAGTTTTTTTTGAAAAACTCATTGGTACTGCCACCTGGGGATCGAACTCAGGTCTCACGACTCGAAATTCCGACCACCCAACAACTCGGCTATGGAATTACTCAGCATCGTTTAAGAATTCTAACGATATTATACTAACGCCATCTAAAAAGTCACGATAGCCGAGTGGTTGGGTAGTCGGAATATCGAGTCGTGAGACCCAAGTTCGATCCCCAGGTGGCAGGTTCGTACCAATGGGCTTTTCAAAAACTTATGTACGAATTACATCGTTGGCTTGGACATAAAGGCGGCGACGGGCTCACCACCTGTCACGTTGTTCCGAAAATATCTTCGGTGGAAGGTGGGTCGAAGGGACTTAATTGTCTAGACTAGACCTCTGTCTTTCCCTGCTGTATTGGGAATTGTGTGAAGATATTCCATCTAATTCTGTGTATTTTAAACGTTATGGTGGAATTAACAAATTCACAGACAAAATATACGTAAGCTCTGAGAAGTAGAATAAAAATAAATCGTAAAAACTAATGACTAGCACTTTATTAAATATAACACAAATTGAAATCACTGAGTTCATATACCATCGCATTATATACAGCATACAACAAGTTTTTTATGTATCTTTAACTAAATCAGTCTATGTAATTGTTTCAATTCTTCTCTCTTCACCAATAGCTTTTCCCTGTCTAACGCCTTTGTATGTTCTGGTACGGAATTGATATAGTGTTGACTCAAAAATTTGGCTTCTAATTTAGCTAAATTATCTTCCAATTTTGTAATCTTTTTTCTAAGTTTTTCTTTAGCTTCGGATATTATCGTAACTGCATTGTCTCTTTCGATTTCTAGACTCACTTCAGTGTCTTTGTCTAACAGAGCTGTTATGATATTATCATTTGTATCTAAATTTATTTTTACATCGTTGCATCTTGTTAGGTGTAAAACGATGTCCTTATTGTTGTCTATATCTAACATTAGAATTTCATCATTAGTTTTTACATGTACAGAAGATTTCAATTTATTTGTAATGTTATAAATTCCTTTCAACTCTCTCACCAGGCTTATAACGTTCAGTAATCTATCAACTTGTTTCTCTAAGTACTCATTTTTCCACATTTGGAAAGATTTCGTTTCGGGATAATCAAAATAATTCTTATTTTTATCATTGAAGTTATGAATGATATTGGCTTCAAAAGCGGGCACTTTTGGTATAAGTTCCTCTGTCACAAAGATCATTATAGGCGCAAGACATCTCAAAGACGTGCTTAGTACTACCGAGAGCGTGTGCGCATGTGCGTATCCCATTTTCTCATCTTCATTGTCAAATCCTGGCTTCGTCGCTTCGAGATAAATATCACAAAATTCATTATAAACTAATGTCTTTATAGCTTTTGTTACTAAATGGAAATTATGTTCGTCCATTGCTTTGTTTACTTTACCAACCATGTCAGCTAGTCTACTCAAGATCCATTTATCAAAATAAGTAAGATCCTGCAGAGTTATATCACCGTCAATTTCTTTAAGTTTTTCAAAGGATAACTGCATGTATTTAATGCTTTGCCAGATTTTGTTGCAGAATAATTTGTTGGCGTGACATTGGTATACGTCAAAATTAACAAAATGTGACTTTGTATCTTGTGACAGCAAAGTAAATCTTAGTGCGTCTACACCACATTCCGGAATTCCATTCGTACTTGAATAATTTGATTTGTGATAAGCAAGCGCTCTTTTTAATTCCTCTGTGTTTAGTACACCATTTTTTTGCATTTCCTCTGCTTTCTTTTTCAGGTTGTCAATAGAGATTCCATTGATCACATCAACTGGGTCTATCACGTTTCCTCTACTTTTCGACATCTTTGCACCTTTATTGTCACATATTACGCCATGTAATAAAACATTATTAAAAGGTAGTCGTCCAGTTAATTCAAGTCCTAACATTACCATTCTATGTACCCAGAAACCTAAAATATCATGGCCTGTTACCATTAAACTAAGAGGATAAAAATCCTTATAAGCTTTGTTATCATGATAATCCGGCCAGCCTAAAGCTGAAAATGGATAAACACCGGATGAAAACCAAGTATCAAGAACATCAGAGTCTCTTTCAACAGTAATTTCATCTGGGACAGTTCTCAGATATTTCGAGGCTTGAATTTTTGCTAATATTTCATCTGTCGCCGCAATCCACATTACATCTTTACCTACGTTACATTTATAAGCTGGTATTTGATGGCCCCACCAAAGCTGCCTAGATATGCACCAATCTCTTTCATCTGCCGTCCAATTGTTCCAATTTTTAATATATTTCTCTGGATTTATCTTTAACTGGCCTGTATTGACAGCATTTGCGGCTGCATTATTTAGTTTTCTGCAGGAAACGAACCATTGCTCTTTGGGCAGATGTTCTATGACGTCACCCGTTCTGCTGCAAACTGGCAGAGTCATTTGGTGCTCGTTTATGGATTTAAGTAGTCCCATCTCGTCTAAAATCTGGATTAATTTATGTCTGCAATCATAGCGCTTCATTTTATCAAACATTTTCACAGTTCGCATTTTTCCCTCTTCGTTTATTACTTGAATTAATGGTAGACGATGCCGTTTTGCAACTTGGTAATCGATTTTACTGTGAGCTGGAGTTATTTTAACTGCGCCAGTACCAATTTGCGTATCAACCATATCATCAAATATTATCGGGATAGTGTCGTTTCGAAATGGATGCACCGCTCTTTTCCCGTGAAAGTGTTTGTATCTGAAAATATTAATATTATTATTAACAAAAGATTTATGTCATTGTTATCTAAAATGGCATTCATCAATATGTTTTGAATATAAAATATTTCTTTTTTTTATAGTACAATGAGAAATTTTTTTGTCGCAATTTCTTGTATCCAACGTTATTTTGGAATCGAGGATTCAATTCAATTCTAGGGATTCGAAAGAAGATGACCCCAGGTCGGGACGCCAAATTAACACTATCGTTAGTTAAGAATAACTGAAAATTGAAAGAAAATAAAACTTGTTCCCGAAGAACAGCGAATCTAGTTGTTAGGCATTAGCAAACATGGTGTATAATTGGTGGACAAAGCAGTGAAGAATCACAACTTCAACTTCACGATAGCCGAGTGGTCGGTGGTTGGAATTTCGAGTCAAGTCACCCGAGTTCGATCCCCAGGTGGCAGGCTCGTGCCCATAGGTTTTTAAAAAATTTACGTACGAATTATATCGTTGGATTGGACATAAAGACGACGACGGGCTAACCACCTGTCACGTTGTCCCGATAATATCTTCAGTGGAAGGTGGGTCAAAGGGACTTAATTGTCTAGACTAGACCTCTTGGAAATTGTGTGAAGATATTTATTTATTTATGTCAATTTAAACAAAATTAGTGATTTAGTATTTTCTTACCTGGAGTCATTTGGATGAACAGCAATGGCTGTATCACCAAGCATTGTTTCGGGCATGGTAGTAGACACAACAATTTCTTCAGAGCTGTCGTATATTTTGTATGCAAAATTGTACATCAGACCAAACTTTACCGGATTTTCATAGTCCCATAATTTGAGATATGTGGGTTTGTGTATTGGTAAATTTTCTACTTCAATATCAGATACAGTCGACTTGAGTGCATTGCACCAATTGACCAATGCTTTTTTCCGATATATTAGACCTCTTTCAAACAATTGAATGAATGCAGTGTTAACTGCATGAGTATGATCTTGGTCCATTGTGAAGATCTGTCGAGACCAATCCAGGGAGCAGCCCAATAAGCGGAGTTGATCACATATAGTGTTGCCATGATTTTCCTTCCATTTCCAGACTTCATTAATAAATTCATTTCTGCCAATATCATGACGAGAAGTGTTATGTTTGCTTTTTAAATAATTTTCAACCACACCCTAAAAATTTACATTATTTTTATATAACACAAGGTAAGTCACGATATCTGAGTGGTTGCTTGTACCAAAAGGATTTTCTCAAAACTAATGCATGATTCATATCGTTGTCTCAAAAAATGTCTTTAGTAGAAGGTGGGTCAAAAAGACTTAATAATCTTGACCTGTCCTGACCTGTCTGTATTGTCTGTCTGAATTGTCGTGACCTGTCTGTATTGGGAATGGGGTGAAGATATATACTCTAATCCATTTTGATTATATTACTTCTAAGAGTGTGCATACCATGTGCGTTTTAACTACTGGAATAGAAAGTAAAAAACCTTGTTCAGAAAAATACCATACATAACAATCTCCAATATGAATATAATATTTCTTGCAACCTGAAATTTTTGTTGAAAATATACACACTTTAGAGGTGTCTTTGGCGCATGTAAAATTTTTAAACGACTGAGACACCAAATATGTACTATTTTATTTTAATTCTATTAAATATATTATATTAAATAATAGCTTAACTATGTCTATTTCTCACATAATAAAATTCTGTATACTATAAGAGGGAAAGGTCAAGAATACTTGGACACCTATACGTGAATGTAGTAAAAGGATAATGAATCTGAAAGAAGCAAAAGAGGTATGTAAGGATTGTGACACTTGGCGATCTATTCTCTCTGGCTACCCTATCAGGGATTGTGCATGAAGATAACTAAATGAAAATATAACATTAGGGGGTGAATATTACGATGATGTTTCTTTATAGATGACATCAATTAGCTATCCATTTTAATATGGCATCTAATAATCATAAATATTTAAGTCATCTATTATAGTATACTATAAGATTTCCATTGTCTTACTTTTGGTTATGTGAAAAGATTACAAAAGACATTATTATTATTTTATTAAACAATGGGATTACCTGAGTAGCTATACCAGCATGGTCAGTACCAGGAAGCCATAACACATTGTGACCCAAAGATCTTTTATGCCTTACAATTACATCTTGAATGGTGCATGACAGGGCATGACCTAAAAATTTTTATTTAATTACATTATAGCCTTATAGTAACAACATCTAAGGTATGAGGTGTCTTACAGTACATAGATAATTAGGGATATCACATACACAATTTGATTCCAAAGTAAGTACCTTAACTACTTATGGTATTGGGAAACAATGAAGATACCACAAACACCCAGACATTGCCTCAACAGGGGCACGAATCTGGGACCACAGAGCTGGTAAGGTCGCCTTTAAAAGTTAATACATAAAAATAAGTTATTATATCGCTCACTGTACTAAAGGCAGAAGCATTTAGTATAGCACACATGATGATTATAATGGTAGAGTAAAGCAATGGGTAATAAATCAGCTGAGTCTATTTAAGTAATTTCTTCTAAGCTCTTCAAATTTTTTTAAACATATGTTTTGTAATTTATTATTAAATGTTCCTAATAAAATGCACAGGAAGTCACGATAGCTGAGTGGTTCGGTGGTTGGAATTTGAGTCGAGAGACCCGAGTTCGATCCCCAAGTGGCAGGCTCGTACCAATGAGTTTTTCAAAAATTTATGTATGAATTATATTGTTGGCTTGGACATAAAGACGGCGACGGGCTCACCACCTGTCACGTTGTCCCGAAAATGTCTGCGGTGGAAGGTGGGCCAAAGGGTCTTAATTGTCTAGACTAGACCTCTGTCTACCCCTGTATTGAGGATTGCGTGAAGATATTTATTTTTATAATAAAATGCATTATTTTGTATTTTTTTTAAGTTTCTGAATGTAATAAAAAATATACCATTTAGACCAACCTAAGTGCAGTTTTCCTGTGATATTTGGTGGTGGTAACACAACACTAAATACTGGTTTTGTGCTTGAACTTTTTGCCCTAAATAGTCCTTTGTGTTCCCATTCATCATATTTATTTTGTTCAACAACTTCAGGTTTGTACGCTGGAGCGGATAATTTAGGTGTAACAACTATACTTGTAGTACTTGATTTTATAGACCTAATGAAAATTAAATTAGGAATAGTAAACTTTGCACGGGAAAGTGTCATTTTTATTAATTAGCCAGACTGTATATAAATCCACTATCAAATGTGCCAACACTCTTACGCTTAGTTTCTTTCATGTAAAAATTTAATATTTATTTTTTTCAGTAAATTTGACTTAATTCTACACCATAACAGAATTACGAATTTTGGAGGTTATATTTATAACCATTGCGCCAAAACAAAATAAAAACATGTCAATGTCATGGGACAAAGAATATAAAGGCTTTATGGCTTAGATCCCTTGCCTGCTCTCCCGAGCGAATAATAAAAACAATATATATTTATTTATTTATCTTCACGCACAAACACTGACGGGGTAGCCAGAGAGAACAGATCGCCAAGTGTCACGATCCCTACATACTTCTTTCGCTTCTTTCAGATTCATCATCTTCTTCATACATGCACGTCTAGGTATCCGAGTACTCTTGACCCTCCCCTCTTCGAGCAAATTGCTCACATGGTCTTCGAAAGTTAGTCTCGGTCTACCTCGACACCTTTTAATATTAACTTTCGCGCTATATATTTTCAAGTATACAATTTTATTCACCTGTTCTAGACATTCCTGATTTACCCAAATTTCGCACTTCGTTCTTTCCTTGTCCCTTTCAAATACCAGAACCTTAGTTTTATTAGCATTCACACGGAGACCATTAATTTCACATTCTTCTTTCATACACGTGACTAATGCCTGCAGTTCTGCCTCTGATGGTGCAATGAGCACTGTATCATCAGCATATAGCAGACAATTTACTTTTATGTCACCCAATTTCACACCCAAACAGCTATCTTTCAGCTTCTGTAAATAGCTGTCGAGATACAGTATGAACAGCCAGGAAGACATGACACATCCCTGTTTTACGCCCGTTTGGACGCTAAACATGGGTGACAGGTCATGCCCTACATAATAAAAAATATACACAATAATAACAACCAAAGTATATATAATGATATGATTTGTTTAGTAATCTATTTTAAATATTACGGCGGTACACCACCCTCCTTTTCTTCGTTATTTCTTCATCCACTTCTATAGCAAGGTTGTCTGTAAGAAATTGTTTTTATATATAAATAAATAAATATGAATGTTATATATAAATAAATAATATTGTTATAATATATAAATAAATAAATATGAATGATAATAAAGTTTATTGTTTTCACACAAAGAACATATTTTGATATAATGTGATGCTGTGTAGCCTGTGATAATTAAAAAACTATATTACAGGCTAATATAACGTTGTGATTATGTACTCTTTGTTCTATGTGTACAGGGTAGTACTGTAATTGCTTTTATATTGTAATTATTTAAGTGCTTTGTACATTCTTAAAAGTCCATCCTCTCAAGGACGTCTCTTTAGTTTTTAAACACTTATATGAGTTTTCTTACCCTGGTACTAACCGCATTTGTTTGGAGTGATCAATTAAGTCTATCATAAATTATCACGCCCAAGTATTTAACTTGATCAGTACGCAATAAGTGTGAGCAGTTGTATGTCTTGAAGAGAGCACTCCTGTTATAGGAATATGTGTGTACGATAAGTTTTGCTTAAGCTAATGTACTTGGTTTTATTGACATTTAGTGTCAATAGGTCATTTTCCAGCTATGTAGTAACTATTTATTTAACTATTTAATTTTAAATTAAGAAAAGGCGTTTGTCCTTGAATGCTACCCTGCGCTACACCGTACGTGCATTTAGTATTGTCGCTTAGTAGGTTATCGATAAGCACTCTTTAACACACGAAACAACACAACGGAAACAAAACTATGTTTATATTTATTGTACTTCTTAACTAAACTGTACATACTGTACAGTTTAGTTAAGAAGTACAATAAAAATAAAACTGTACTGCAATAATTGTACAGCCCTGCATCTCGTAGCATGGTACCAAGTATGCTGGCCAATAATTAACAAGTGTTAATCATTTCTTGGTGGTGATTGTTATGTAATTAATATCTTGAGTTACTCGAATACGGCTAAATGATTTTACAAGTATTAATTTATCAACCGTAAAACAATAGAAATATAGCTTGGAAGTTATACGTAAATAATAAAAAAAAATATCTTCACGTATTTTCGCAATAGTGATCTTTAGAGATCTTTTAAAATATATTATTACTTTAATTTTTTTTTCTGCTGTTGAGACATCTATCTCATTTCAATTACAATTGCAAATTTTCTATCTACGGATTAAACACAGATTGTATTGTAATTTGGTAATACGTAGCAGTTCTCTTTATTGTTATTTTGTAGGCAGAGATTCTGGTCTACGATATGTTAGTAAATAAAAATGGCGTATGACATTGAAACTATTGGGTTTTTAGTTTTTTGACATTGAAACTATTGGGTTATTGAGTGGGATTATTTAACGTAGTAACCCTACATAGTAATAACCAAGTCATTCTATGCTCTTGCTAGCAACAAGTAAATTGTTAGCAGTAAAGAGTATATAATCACTACGGGAAAGCCTTTAACAAACCCATAGATAATATATATAATTAGAAAACTAAACCGGACTCCCATGATTTTTATCAGCTGATTTTTATTTACAAAACAAAACTTTAATGTATTTTATTAAATTGCTACGAAAAAGGCTAATAATTAAATGCAGATTTATGAATCATAGTAATAGTAGTAAATGAACAATTTTTTTTTGCTAAACGACATTTTGTATCAGAAATATTATCTTTTTGAACTTTTATCTACCCGCTAAATCCGAAGTCCAATTTTTGAGCAGTCTTAAAAGATAAACCGCAATATAGAAGAGAATGGATCTACTAGTGTATTTAAATCCATTAAAAGTGTTTAAAGATTTTATTCGTATTCCGGTTGAAACGTTTCTTGGAAAACA
Source organism: Sericinus montela (assembly GCA_029286605.1). Classification (NCBI taxonomy): domain Eukaryota; kingdom Metazoa; phylum Arthropoda; class Insecta; order Lepidoptera; family Papilionidae; genus Sericinus; species Sericinus montela. Next base: position 4,463,510 of record JAGSMR010000050.1, read on the forward strand.
GTATTTGGATTACAGGAGGAAAACCAACCAAGGCATTAACAATGTTAAAGAATTGGTCTTAAGAGCAACCCTTATCACAGTGTTTTTATCAGCAATTTTGTGGATATCTATATTTATGTATGTTATTTTCTATTATATTTACATGCCAAACGTTACACATATAAGGCCGGTTCATTTGCAATTCAAGTGAGTATAACCTAACTTCTTTATTGTTATAAAAATAATAATATTTTAAATTTGGTATAAGTATTTTTGTAATATATAATGTATGAATAAGGAGTGTAGTGGAAAGCCTATATTCTGTAGTGGACTTTTAGATTAAACATATAAATTTGTTTAGAAACCAAAATTAAATATATTAAAATATATTAAATTATTATAATGTAGATCTCTGGTAAGCAAATGGAGTGTCTAGAAATATTCTTTAAGAGAGATTGAGGGTGAGAAAGGTTTATCATGCTGCTCTGGTGAGGTTCATACACATCCATAAAACAATATTTTCTTGCTACAAACATAAGAAAAAAAAAATATATATTTTCTTAGATATGCTAGCTTTTGTAGTGTCACACCTTATTGAAAATGGCTTACTGACACAACAAATGCATAAAATTAAAGTAAATACTAAGAAAAGTGGTTAATTTGGTTTAATCCGAAATAAAGAATGTTTTAGTATGTATTGGTTTTTAATAGCTATCCAAATTTGCTTACACCAAATTCCACAGACTAGTGATGCATACCATCTCTGATGCAGCTGTACTCATACTAACAGTGTGTTAAGAAAACACCTTGTTCAGTGTGGTTATAGTGGACACTTTCTATAAAACATCATCAGGGTTCTATAACTTTTGCAGACAGGCTAATGGTCAACAATAGACTATATCCACAGACTTATTTCATAATATGTACAATAAAAAAAAATCATGCCATTCCCAATACTGAGGCAGATGGAGGTCTGTACAATTGAGTCACCCACCTTCTAAGGTAGACTTCTTTGGGACAACATAAAATATGATGAGCCAGTCGCCGTCTTGATGTCCAAGCCAAAAATATGAATAGTTTTGAAAAATCCCATTGGTACAAGTCTTGGGGATCAAACTCGGGTCTCTCAACCAGAATTCTAATTCAGCCAATGTGACTAGATATTATATAAATATAAAATAATCTTTCACAACCTTTTCAATATTTCTAAATTATTTTGGAGTGAAAGTGTAACACCCTGTTTCTTCCCTTGGATAGCGAGAAGCCTTAATAATAAACAGAGGATACTAATAAATCAGATAGGTTATGGGCAGCAGTATCTATTGTGAGAGATGATGATTTCCAATCCACTTGAAAAGCATAGTAATTATGCCAGACCTACCTACACATATGCAGCCTCTATTTTATTATGTAACATTTATATATGGAAGTAAACTCAGCAGACCAGTGATGAGCAGCAGTGTTTTAGGTGAGAGATGTCTGGTACTGCGATCCGCAATCCGCTTGTCAAGCACGGTGATTGTGACAAATTCCTATCCTGGAATGATCTTACAGGCTTTTGTGATGATAAAGTTATATATTTGAAAAATTTGTTTTGCAGGCTCTATAGAATAGTCCATCTATTAAATTATACTTACTAATTAGCCTACCCTCAAATAAAATCTATTCTTTTAATCACATATAAAATTTGTTTTGTAAAGCTTGTTCTCGACACATGTGTGTAAAATAGTTTTGTTTTGCCCTAATTCTCAGAGTGTAACTCTCTTCATTTTTCATGTGCCTTTTCAAGACAGTCTTTGGCAAAAGCATTGAAGTACCAGTGGAGCCTTTTTAAAAAATAAAAAAGAGGCTTGTACTCAATGCGAAAAGAGTTTTACACTGAATAATAGTGTAATCAATAAATTAATACAATACATATGATATTAATATGTAAAAATTGTAATAAAATAGAATGTGTAAATATTTTTCAGAGCATGTGAAGAGAGCATGGGAGTCTGTTCCTTCCCAACAGCTCATGTACAATTAACGAGGTGGAACAATCTGTTGATGTCAGGTCAAACATACCGAATAAAGCTCGTTCTAGACATGCCTGAAACGCAGGTGAATAAAGACATAGGTATGTGTATATCATTAATATGTATATTTTTTTATCTAGTCAAAAAATAATCATGAGAAAGTGACGATAGGTGAGTGGTTGGGTGAACGGATTTAGTCAAGAAAGTCTAGTTCAATACGATAGGAGGCAGGCTTGTCAAGTTTTTTCAAACTTTATATACAATTTATTTCATAAGAATGAATAGCAGGTGTATTAAACAGAGGAAAAGAAAAAAAATCGTGTGAAATTAATATTTTGATAAATAAAAATATAATTGTTAAAATATTTATATGTTATATAAATGTAAGTTTTAAAAGTCACCATAGCCGAGTGGTTGGGTGGTCGGAATTTCGAGTCAAGAGACCCGAGTTCGATTCTCAGGTGGCAGGCTCGTACCAATGGGTTTTTCAAAAACTTATGTACGAATTAAATCGTTGTCCCGAAAATATCTTCGGTGGACTTAATTATCTAGACTAGACCTCTGTCTATCCCTGTATCGGGAATTGCGTGAAGATTTTTTTTTTACATAATAAACAAATATTTACGTTATATATATATATATATATATATGTGTATATATATGTGTATATATATGTATATTTATATGTATATATATGTATATATATATGTATATATATATGTATATATATATATATATATATATATATGTATATATATGTATATATATATATAATATATATATATATATATATATATATATATATATATATATATATATATATATATATATATATGTATATATATATATATATATATATATATGTATGTATATATATATGTATATATATATATATATATATATATATATATGTATGTGTATATATATATATATATATATATATATATATATATATATATATATATATATATATATATATATATATATATATATAATATATATATATATATATATATATATATATATATATATATACATATATATATATATGTATGTATATTTGTCCAGGCATGTTCATGGTATGCGCTCAGCTACGTGCGAAAGGCGGTGTGTTCGTCTCGTCTTCTTGCAGATCGGCCATGCTCAAATACAGGTAATAAAATAATTTATTTATTTATTTATCTTCACGCACAATCACTGACGGGGTAGCCAGAGAGAACAGATCGCCAAGTGTCACGATCCCTACATACTTCTTTCGCTTCTTTCAGATTCATCATCTTCTTCATACATGCACGTCTAGGTATCCGAGTACTCTTGACCCTCCTCTCTTCGAGCAATTTGCTCACATGGTCTTCGAAAGTTAGTCTCGGTCTACCTCGACACCTATTAATATTAACTTTCGCGCTATATATTTTCTTCACCATTCGGTCTTCACTCATTCGCTCAACGTGCCCAAACTATCGAAGCACGCCCTTATCCATTTTTGAGACAAGGTCATCTTTCAAACCTGCCATATTGCGAATCTCTTCGTTTCGATCGCATCTCCACTGCATTCAACCTGCTTTTATGCTTCTTCTGGCATACCCAGGTTTCGCTGCCATATAACAAAGTCGGTACCAACACTGCGTTATGTATTGCAAGGCGTGCACTTTTCACAACGCCTTGCCTTTTGATTAACGCAGTCAGGGTACCATTGACTTTGTTCCCGGCAGCGACACGCCTGTCCACATATAAATCACATCTTTCATCCCGGCTAAACACACTTCCCAAGTATACAATTTCATTCACCTGTTCTAGACATTCCTGATTTACACAAATTTCGCACTTCGTTCTTTCTTCGTCCCTTTCAAATACCAGAACCTTAGTTTTATTAGCGTAATAAAATAAGTGTATTTATATTGGCATGTGGTAACCGCGTCAGAATATACCACTTCTTATTACTCCTTAGATGTCTTAAGAGACACTAAGAAAGATGCCTTCAGAATGTTATATGCTACCCATAGATGGGAGGATAATCATTTGGAAAACGACCAGATCAAAATTCAGCAGTCCAGTGACGGACAGGAGCATCTGAGATGCAAGATATCTGAAACTGCGATCGCTAATCCACTTACCAAGCAATGGCAATTATGGCAAACCGTACCGTCGGAGAGGCGTCTGTTGTCTGCCAAAAACCTATTTTTCTCAAAGGTCCTATAGCGAAAAGTTTTTTTAGGTTTTGTTTATCCTAATAAATTTTGACTGTCTTTACTTTTAGTTGTCACTATAGCCGAGTGGTCGGAATTGCGAGTCAAGAGAACCGAGTTCGATCCTCCGGTGGCATGATCGTACCAATGGACTTTTCATAAACTGATGTACGAATTATATCTTTGGCTTGGACGTAAAGACGGCGACGGGCTCACCACCTGTCACGTTGTCCTAAAAATATCTTCTTTTTTTTATGGGGAAGGGAGGCAAACGAGCAGGTGGCCCTACATTCCATAAAGTGCAAGTGCGTGGCAGAAAATTCCGCGAAAAAGGCACTGTGGTGGAATGCCAAGCATCAAGATGGTGTTGATGGAATTTTTGGCTATGCCGTAAAGTACGATGGTGAAATTTAGCGGCTGGGATTAATCCGAACAATTCCTCAGAGCACTCCCCGTAGTAAATCTAGCCTATCAGATAGAACATGGTCGTCGACGATTCGAGCCGCTCTTCGTTGGATAAGGTCAAATGGAAGGAGCTGACATTGGGTGACAGTGCCCCCGTCCAGAGATGCGAACAGTACTCCATGTGCGGCCGAACTGCGCCTTATAAAGTTGCAGGCGGTGGGCCGGAATGAAGTACTGTCATGCTCTACTGAGCACGCCAAGCTTCTTAGAGGCCAATTTGGCCTTCCCTTCCAAGTGACCGCGAAACTGAACGTCGCTCGATATGTCGATGCCAAGGATTCCGATACTGGCTGAGGCAACTAGGGGAGTGCTCTCAAAATGAGGTGACACGACGAAGGGTTTCTTTTTAGCGGTAAACGCGCAAACTTGTGTCTTTTTAGGGTTAAACTGGACTAAATTTAGTCGGCCCCAATCCGAGACTTTGTCTAACAAAATTTCGACTTCAGACACAAGTTTGTTCCGGTACTCGTCGACGTGTTCCCGAGAAATATTGGCACGACCGGTGTATAGGGCATCACCAGTACTGTAGTCTGCATAGCAATGAATATTACTAATTTGTAACAAATCATTGATATGCAGAAGAAACAGGGTTGGCAATAGCACACAGCCTTGTGGGACACCAGCGTTCACAGACTTGGAGTCCGAGCATGCACCGTCAACTACGACCTTGATGCTCCGGTCTGTGAGAAAACTAGTAACCCAATTGCAAAATTTCTCGGGAAGCCTATATGACGGAAGATTCGAGAGAAGCGCTTTGTGCCACACCCGATCAAAGGCTTTTGCTATATCCAAGCTAACTACCAGGGCCTCCCCCTTGCTCTCTACTGCCTCCGCCCATCGATGAGTGAGATACACAAGAAGATCACCAGCTGAGCGACCCCAACGGAAGCCGTACTGGCGGTCACTAATCAACTGGTGCTCCTCCAAGTACCTCAAGAGCTGGCAGTTTATAATGGACTCCATTATTTTGGAGAACAAGGAGGTGATAGCGATCGGTCTGTAGTTGCCCGGATCTGAGCGGTCGCCTTTCTTAGGGATCGGGTGCATCAAAGCTGTCTTCCACGTCATCGGGACGACGCCTTTAGAGTAGGAGTAGGAGTACCGAAAAAGACACGTAAGAACCGGTGCCAACTCTGGAGCACACATCCTCAGCACAATAGGGGGGTCACCATCGGGCCCACTCGACTTCTGGATCTCCAGGGAGAGGAGTACTTTTCTCCAGGGAGAGGAGCACTCACTGCACGGGATGGTCGGCGGTGAGTTCCCCCTGTCATCGAGAGTCGAGTTGGACGCAAAAAGAGAACCTTGAAGATCGGCTTTCTCTTTTGCGTCATGGGCCAGCGAGTTGTCCTCCCTGTGCAGAGATGGTAATGAAATTCTTCTTGGACAGCCTTGGCGAGGGACCAGAACGCACGAGTTCCCGAAGGAAGACGAACCAGTTTCTCGCCAATTCTGCCAATGTGTTCGGACTTTTCCGCCGCAACTACTCTTTATAGAGGCACCCATAGACGCGAGGGTGGTCGTCGCTGTCTATGCGTAGCCAAAGGGTGGACAGGTCCCTACCTTCAAGACTGCTGAGGCGCTGAGAACATAAATCCTCTCTGACGTATACACAAACCCCGGCCCGTGACACAAAAGAATGTTCAAGCTTGTACCCGGGGTAGCAAGGCCGGCTTTGCCGTCTCCAGGTGGTAGTGGACGGCATTTAGATTGGAGTGTAGTCCCCTGATATTGCAGAGATCCACAGCAAGCGTGGTAAGGGGTGCCGAAGGTTTTTTGCTTCGTTTGCCACAGTCAGTGTGGGAACAGAGCGGAACTTTGCCGCCCCAGAATACGAGGGGCAGCCTGAGCATCCACACTCAGGCCCGTGCGCGGGTGCCCAGAGGGGGATTCTCCAGTACCGATGGTGCTGGTACCCCCCTGGGGTAGATTTTTTTCATCCGCTACCATGTTTTGGGGGAGAGGAGTGTGTGGGCCTCCGGTTACCTGCACTCACAAGACGAAACGTAGAAGTTTGTTAAACTTCTACTTGACGCCGGTATTCTGTGAGGTCGTGGTACTTCCCCGGTCGAGCCGGCCCATGCATGCGTCAACAAAAGCTGATGCGAGGCTCTACCACTGATAAAAGTGGAAGATGGGTGGAAGATGGGTCAAAGGGACTTAATTGTGTAGACTAGACCTCTGTCTACCCCTGTATTGGGTTCAATGTTCGATTGAAATCACCGATAGGAACTAGTGGTTAATATAAATAACAATAGCCAAGTGGTTGAGTAATCAGAATTCGAGTCGCGTAGCCTGAGTTCGATACCCAGGTTGCAAGCCAACCAATGGCGTACCAATGAGTTTTTACAAAAATCTACGATTATTATCCTTGGATTGGGCCTAAAGACGGCGATAAACTCACCAGCTGTCACATTATCCCAAAATAAGCTCCGATGAAATGTGTTTCAAAAGGACTATATTGTTTACACCACTAGCTATACCCGTATTGACAAGTACATGAAGATACAAACACCCTAAAATTAGAATAATTATAATTGCTCCTAAGGGTTTAAAATTTCTGTTTTAACCGAAAAAAAATCCGTACAATGCCAGACTCTAGCCCGCCCCTAGGGGAATCCGAATTTGAATCGAGTGGATTACGGCACTGTGTTACCGACAATATTAATGTATATCTCACGTAAGATTCCCTTTAGGTCCAGATTGCATGAATTAATCAGGACGACAGTATTCGTGCCGCTGTTTCTCAGCGGACTTGACGAGGAGAAGCAACGGGTCCACGTTGAACTGTTTAGTGACTTTGTAGACGACCCAGTAAGTGAAAATGTTCAAAATACTTAGAGTCTTATCAACTTAATATATAAGTCGCAAGCTCCGAAAACGTGTATTACCTTAGTCAAATACAGAGTTTTTTTTTAAATTCATACACACATAGATACATACATTACATACATTGCTCTGATTCCAAATCTGAATCAGAAACAAAGAAGGCACCACAAGGAGGTGAAAATGTAGAAAAAATTTTTTATAGTTGTAAAGGTATTAAAACTATAAAAAATAATTGTTTTGCTGAGATGCCTTTTGGACTAAGCAATTCATCGGCAGTGTTCCTATAATTGTGAAGACATTGAAACAATTTTAAAACGATTCTTTTTTAAAACGACGAGGATTTTAACAGTATATTTCATATTAAATTTTTCCTTGCAAGGAGTTGCCAGTAACAGACGCGTACATCGAGTTCCAGACGCGTTTCGCCCAATTGTATAGCAGCGAGTTGCACATACAGGCACATTTCACTGGGCTACGCTACGTTATGTACTACTGGCCGCGCACCTCCACGCTTATTGGTAAGTCTGACGCTAAAACAGCATATTTATATAATTTTACTACCTGTTTTATTTATTTTAATTACATCTGGTCTTCGTTTAACTGGCATGCCATAGTCATAAACACCAATTTAACGATTTGTAAATATTTATTCAAAATTTCACCATTCTCATTTCTGTATGTGATAAATCGTAAATTATTTGCGTTATAGCTTTAGTTTTAAAGATTTTCTAATATTAATATTATTTTTGACATATCCTTATTATAATTCACATCATCATCATATAACTCAGCAAGATCCTTGATGGCATAGATTGCAAATCACGATCATTCATACCACTTTCACTTCTCACATTCACCAGTTTCTTCATTTCATGTTTTATATTGCATCGGAGAATAATTATAGTTTATCTAAATGCCAATTTCACCTGTACGTAGTGTGACAACAACACTTTTTTCGAGTTTCTGCAAAATCACTATTGAAAAAATTATGAAAAATATTATACGAATTGTTTCAAGAATGAAGCGATTCACGCTTCAGAATTTTTAGATTATTTGCTGAGCTGAAAATTATGCGGAATTCGAAGAAGGCAAAAACTCGACGATAGCCAACGATTGGCTGGATATTATATGAAATTTAATAATGATGGAAATGGTCTGCAAATAATTTACGAGGACAAAATGGCGGCTATAGTTTGGTGAGCATCCACACCATTTTGCGTCTGCGTTTTGATCTTAGGCAATTCAGTTATCTTAATGTTTATGTGTATGAAGTACTCCTACTTACTGAAAATTCAAAATATCCCGTTCACATGATTTTAGCATGAGATTCGAGAGGGAGATTCATGTGGGAGAATTTCATTGCTTGCGCAGTGCTTGTATCACTGAAATTGATAAGTTCACGAATGCAAGTTGAAGATCTGTCAATTTGATCGTAACAATTTTGTATGCACCTACTCGGCGATGATCTTAAGGGAACCTGGGAGAAGGGAAGTAATAATAAATTAGAACTCCTCTTCCTCTTCCCTTGAATACTTGTAAATATCTAGATTATTCTAAATATTTAATATAACTCATTCTAAATATATAGAAATACTCAAGGGAAGGTGTGAATGTGAAATTGATCGAAGAGGGGCTGGAGAGTCTAAGGTGCGAGTGTTCTGTTACTGCGATCGCCAATCCGCTTGCGAAGCGTGGCGATTATGGCAAACCCTCTCCATGGGAGAGGCCTATGTCCTGCAGTGGACTTAAACAGGCCGTTAAGTATGTATGTATATTCTAAACATTTACTAAACTCTGCGATGATTTGTACCAGTACTAATCTCGAAATAAATGTTTGAATTTTGCCTTGACGTTAATATTTATGCTTATAGGATGCCATATTACAATAGATAGCTAATTGACGTGTTTATTTATCACTTTAGAAAGAAACATCATCATAATATTCACCTCTTAGGGGCTTTCTAAAGTGTTATATTTTCATTTATTTATCTCCAAGCACAGTCTCTGACGGGTAGCCAGAGAGAACTGATCGCCAAGTGTCACAATCCTTACATACTTCTTTCGCTTATTTAAAATTTATCATTTTCTTCCTAATATTATACGTTTTACTATGTTTCTATTTAATAGAATAATGAATACTTACTATATACTTACTATAATGATTTTCACTAACACTTCCTTTATGAATGTGTTAATTTTGAAAGATTTTATGTTCCATTTTGATTGATTTATTTATATGTATATTGTGTAACAAGCTCACTTAATAAAATATATTTTACAAATCAAGTCACGATAGCCGAGTGGTTGGGTGATAGGATATTTCGTACATTCGAGTCAAGAGACCCGTGTTCGATCCCCAGATCCAAACGTTTGCATGATTTGTATCGTTGGCTCGGACATAAATATGGCGACAGGCTCACCACTTATGTAATTATTTATGTAATGTTGTCTCAAAAAATGTCTTCGGTGGATAGTGGATCGAAAGGACTGAATTGTCTAGACCTCTGTCTACTCCTATATCAACCACATCAATTACAAAATTAATGTGAAATTGTTATTATTTGCATTTACTGTCACAACTTTATAAGCCAACCCTGGTTGGCCTGCCAAACGTTGTCAACATTGGCAGAGAGTCATTGGTAAAACACTGAAGCCATTTACCCGAAAATAAGAAGAAGAAAATCTGAGCTTCTTATAACGAATTTGTTATGTATATTTCTCCGTTTGTTCTCATTACAGGGATATCTACGAACCTTTTCTTTGTGTCACTGATATTCTTCCTTAGCTGGTATCACTTACAAGATGGACTTCCCGAGTTTATTAAGGTACTGTATGTTAAACTCATCTAAAATGGTAAATCAAATTATCGTCGCGATAGATCAGTGGTTGTGTAATCGGGATTCGTTTCGAGAGACCCGACTTCAGAGTCCTCGTCGTTTGTACCAATGGTTTTTTCAAAAACCTATGTACGGATTATATCGTAGGCTTGGAAATAAAGACGGCGACGGGCTTACCACCTGTCCCGTTGTCCCGAAAATATCTCCGGTGGAAGGTGGTTCAAATGGTCTTAATTGTCTAGACTAGACCTCTGTCTACCCCAGTATTGGGAATTGCGAGAAGATATTTATTTTATTTATTATGTCATTGCCTTGGTAATTAAGATGTCGACGGGCTTACCACTTATCAAATTGTCCCATAAAATCGAATTCCGATCAGCTAACCATTCTGCTATCGTGACTTTTGTGATTGTATGTGCAGTTTATTAACAATTTTAGAGGTGCCGGGGACCGAACCTAGGACCTCATCAATTGTTTAAAGCGAGCGCATTGACCACTACATTGCAACGGTATTTCGAGGACATTAAAAGTCAATACCACGCACTGGTGTAGCGTGATGTATTTTCTCTTGCTCTGATCCCTCTCAAATATTTGAAAGGTTTTTGCCCAGCCGTGGGCATATTTTTTTTATATACAAACAAACTTTAGACAAACGAGCAGGTGGCTCTCGTGATGGTAACTGATTACCGCCGCCCATGAACACCCGCAATACCAGAGGCATAGCAGATGCGTTGCCGGCCTTAGAGTGCCCCATCCCCCAGATTTGGGGGATGGGGGACACTCGCACTCTGTGTGGCTCCGGTTACCTGCACTCACCAGACGAAACGCAGAAGTTTGAACAAAGGCTGATGCGTGGCTCTACCACTGTAAGAATGCTTATTTAAATGTATGTTTATTTAACAACTATGTTTACTTAACAACTATGTTTATTTAAATCTTGACCTTTTACGAAAAAGGAAATAATGACATGACTTTGTTGCGCAGAGTAAATTCGGTGGCGTTGAAGTGAAAAAGGAAGAGGACGACAAGAAGATCGTTGGTAAAGTGAAGCTCGAGAGAGAGAGCAAAGGTATGCATTATCGGTTAATCTACTTTGTACATTAAAATTTGAGCTTCCAAATGTTTTTAGTATCCGGAACATTGGGGTAAGCAGAGGTATAGACAATTAACTTCTTTCGGTACACTTCACTTTTATTTGGGAGACTGTGACAGGTGGTAAGCCTACCGCCATTTTCGTGACCCAGTCAACTAGATAATAGATATTCATAATATTTATTTACATACTTAAATGTAAGTGTTACTTACTTAGAAGCATTATACATATTAACATCTATGACTCATGTGGTTTATGATATATGCGAAGGCAGATTCACTACCAACTAGTCTGTCCATCCGGTCTTCAAATGTATGTCGTCCGTATGTTTTTGTCCACAAACCCCAAAAAGTAATCGAAGATATTTTAGAAAGGCAATAGTTTAAAAACATTTTTTTTGCGATTTTATTTTAGATACATTTCATGACTAATTGATATCTGTGAATTTGTATTTGATATTCACAAATACGGGCACGTCATATTTGGTACGTAACAACTTTACATCACCCTTACTGACACTGGCTATGAAGTTTACGAAAAACATTCAATGCAAAATCCTTTTTTAGCATGGCAGTCAACTTCTGTTATTTAATTTTGGTTATTCACTACGAATAAGGCTAGAGATAACATGCCAATAAGAAGAATTATTTTTAATCAAAATATATCCATGCTATTCCCAATATTGGGGTAGACAGAGGTTCAGGCAGTTCCTTTCGACCCACCTATCACTTCCACCTGGGAATCGAGCTCGGATCTATTGACGCAATCGTGACTATTTGTATATACATTCGTTAAATATTATTTGATTTTCAGAACCGTTGCCACTTTTTGAAGATGAAGCACTCCTCGAAGAGTTTCAACGTTTGGAGCAAAAGAAGACTTAAAGCAGACTGAAATTTTATATCGAGAGACTATTTTTTATACAAAGTTACTAATTACTAATCTGTACAAAATTTAAGTTAAGTCAATGTGATATATAAGGACAATTAATTTCGTGAACAATGCAAAAATTATAATTTTAATCTAAAACCAAATGTAGCTAAAACTAAATGTATCAATCAAAAAAATGTACAATTATATAAGGGTGATTATTAAATAAATTAAATATAATTCTTTCTCACGTAGTTTTAATAAAAAAATGCACCATACAAATCTCGTGTAGCAAATGGCCGATATAATTTACTACACTGTCAAAGTGAAGGTAGAGGAAGGTAAAATAAAATCAGGTATCATCGAATTACAAACAACAATAAGTAGCTCTATCAATTCTTTAAAAACTAGGATTTCGGTATTTAGATCGGCATATGGCAACCGAAACTATTAATTGGCAAATTTTATGATTATAGAGGTTGAGTGATCGGAATTAGAGTGAAGAAACCTGAGTTCGATCCTCAGAAGGTAGGTCGGTGGGTAAATCGTTGGCTTAGACGTAAAGACGGCGACAGGCCCACCACCTGTCACGTTTTTCCAAAAATGCCTCCGGTAAAAAGTGAATCGAAACGACCTCTGTCTGCCTTATTGGGAACAGTGTGAAGATATTTTTTAGGCTAATTATTAGTCTTACGAGCCCGAAGGGCCATTTAAATTTAGAGTGTTCAACTTTTTAGTTAGCACACTGCGCGTGCCACAATGAAACCCACACACCGCCTTACCCCAATTTTGGGGGAAGGCGGTGAATCTGCTATGCCTCTGGTATTGCGGATGTTCATGGGCGGCGGTAATCACTTACCATCACGTGAGCCACCTGCTCGTTTGCCTCCCTTTTCTATAAAAAAGTGTAGGACGACCCCCCACAAGATGGAGGGACGACTTGCACAACGGCGGGCAGTCGATGGATGCAGGTGTCTTGGGACCGTTTTTGTGGAATTATTTGGAAGGGACCCAAGGTCAGCAGTGGACCTTTGAAAGGCTGTAAAGAACAAAGGTTAGATCTGACTCAGGCGACGTTTGGGCTGAGTTAAGCTACACAGAAATAGCTCAATCAATTTGTATTCTGACATAGATATAACCAGTAAGCACATTTGATTTCCGACCATATTTTAGAGTTGGGGAAACAACCTCATGTATTGGACAAAGCACAAAGGAATAGCTGATATCCATTAATAACGTTTTATTTTTTCAATTTCACTTATTTTTTGCTTACATACATACATCGTTATGGCCACCGACAGATGGCGGGATAACTCTAAAAATATCCAACCAAAATAATCAGACCGAAAATGGGCAGCAGCGTTTAAGGTGCGAGTTGTCTGATACTGCGATCGCCAATCCGCTTGTCAAGTGTGGCGATTATGGCAAATCCTCCCTATGGGAGTGGCCTACGTCTTGCAGTGGATTTTAACAGGCCGTTATGTATTTTTTGCTTAAAACTATATAAAAAAAATAAAACAAAATTATCATCAATAATTACGGTTTTTATTAAACAAAACCAATAGTCCATATTAAACCAAGTAAGTATGATATGTACAGATTTTATTACAGAATTAATTTCATAATACACATGTATAAAGATTATATAAATCAAACCATTCTTCTAGTTTTGAAAATTTAAATAACACTTCCAAAAGAGAAAAAGGGCAGTTTTTAGCTTTATGAATGTTATTCACTAGTACTTTTGCACCTTTAACACTAGGTTTACGGGACCCGTCAATTTGACGCATTTCAAACTTTGAAACGAAACACGCAAAAAACCATAGCATTAATCTTAACTATTTTGCATCGTAAATTTATAATTTCATAAAAAGAGTTTATACGCACAATTAGTATTTTCCTAAGCTTTATAAATTTTGAAAATTGTATCTTGTATACCTATTTCTACGGAACCCGTCAATTTGACGGGTTAGCTGATTACGTCAACAATCTTTATATATTTGCTTCGCTTGTAAAATTATACCTCCAATAGCAAATATAAGACTGAAAGAAAGGTCTAAGACCCCCCGCCCCCCCAACTCATAATCTCAATAGCGCCTCGATAACGAATTGTGTAGCCCGGGTGTCAAATCCTCGCGTTATTCGAAACTCAAAGCGTGCAGCAGACTAAATGTCGTATCGAAAAGATATTCAGTTCAGGTGTTGGTGCAAACATAAACAACAAACACAAGGAACTTTTACAGCCTGCGGTAGCCGACGTTAGGCTGCGATATGAATCTGTGATAATCCCTGCTGTCTTCAGTATTGTCGCTGCAGTGACAGTGGTAAGAACATTTTTCGAAGACAGTGTGCAAAAGTTTTGTTTATTGTAGTCACCCGCTTATTGTAAGTTTTTACAATAGGGTAATTGAATTTTGCACGGTATTAGAAGCAGTAATTGCTGTATGTATTGTAAAAATATCGTATGCGGAAAATGCACAAAAGAAATTCAATACGTATGTAAAAAATGTCCTCGATAAATATGATTATGTAGCCTTTATATTATTGTTATCATTTTCGTAATAACTTAACCAAAAATTTGACTTATTAGTATTTTATTTTTACGTGAAGCCTTATATTGTTAAACTCAGATTTAGTTTGAATAAATTGATTTTTTAAAAATAAATACGTATTTTCATCCACCCGTCAATTTGACGGATGCTCGTAGAGATAGGTATATAAGAAACGCCCGTAAACCTAGTGTTAAGTAGTAATTTTTAAATTTTTAGTATGAGGCACGAGTCGTTTGCACAATTTGAAAACTAATATATTCATAAGTAAATATTTAATTGTTTTGAAATGTACAGGGGGTCGAAAGAGACAAAACAAACGGATTCCGATTGGTTCCCGATCATACCGATCGACTTGTGCCTTAAATCATTTAAATAGCAGATGTTAGTTAAAAATAGCCGTTAACAAATGCTGTTAAAGGCGCTACATTTCAAGTGATACGCTTACGTTAGAAAATAGCATAACATTCGAGTTTATCGCATCACATATCGAATACGATTTGTATCTTTTATTTTTCATCTACTCCAAGCTGGTAGCAGGGAGAATTTTCATAGAAATCTTTTCGATGTTTCAAAACAATTAGGAATTTTTACAATTCATATTATATAAAGTTAAGTTTTTTTTAAAGCTTTGTATACATTCATATTTTACTAATATTAAGTAATGTGGAGCTAACCAATGCTGTTAAGAATTATAATACAAACAATGCAAAATACGAATCTTGCAAGTAACACAAAATTATAACAATTCAGGCTAATTGCAATTAGCTTTAAACCTTAAATAGAGCTATTAGTAATTAAAAACACTGTAACAAAAATATATGTACAATAAGTAGAGACATAATATCGTAATCATACATTTTTTTATTATCAAATGCTTGATACAAATCTACGATAATTATATGAGAACAAAAATATTTATATTCAAGTGAAACAGCACCTTTGCGATTTGATAATAAAGGCAAAACTAAAGAGAGACAACATGACTTAAGCTATAATGACGGAAAGGGACTTCCGAAAATAGGCATTAAAGAATACTGAAGTATTGTTGCTTCTCAGTTGATGAATCACTAATTTATTTTACTGAAGATTTAACTTTGAGGTGTGAACTGCACACGTGTTTTTTTCGTCCTATCTTAAAATTTACGATACATAGATTTAATATATTATATGAATTATACCTGTGTTAAGTTTGTGCGTTCAAAATATTTTGGATGTTTGTATTATTCTATAAAAATGTAGATCTATTACTAAATAATGACATAAAAAATATTGACTGAAATAATAATACGCCAACTTCTATAATTAAGTGCTTACACCCTCGCCGTGTGACGTCATGGAGACGAGTGTCGTGCCTACCCCAATTTAATATCGCCAAATTAATTTTGAACGAAAAAGACCTACAACCGTAAGAGGTTTACACATAGGAGTCCATTTAGTTTTATTTAGATATTGGTATGTAAGTTTATCATAAAACAAACCACCTCCTGACTGTTCTTAATTCAAGTTTGTAGCCTTAAGGTTATCAGAAAGTGGGAAATATTTAGGATAAGCATTGCCTTAGTGACATTATAAAATTTACATCTCTGTATAATCTGTAACATTTTTTATAATATGTGCCTTCGTGGCTTAAAGGTCTAGATACCAGGCCATAAACTCCAAAAGAATATGTCGCTTTGACACGATCTAAAAGACTTGAGGTGGTGCTTTGAATAAATTCTATATTGCTTTTATATATTTTTTTTATTACAATTTTATTACAACTCTTGTATATTTTAAATAACTTACTATTTCAAAAATCCATATGAAGATATACATTACACGGGAATTTGACAATGACATATAACTTTTTATATAACAATTATGCAATATAACTTAAATAATGTTGGCATATGGGACTCAAACTCCAAGTAAATATTTATTTCATTTAAACTATAATGCAATATTAGAAAATTTGTTTTTACTTGATTTTATAAAATAATAATAATACATATATAGATAGGGACAACATCAAGGCTCCACAAATACCCAGACCCGAGAAAATGTAGAAAATGTGGTTTATCTACTATATTGACCCGACCGGAAATCGAACCCGGGACCTCGAGATGGCGACAACTTGAAAACCAGTGTTTACGCCACTCGTCCACGGAGGTCGTAAAATGTGACAAATGATTAAAAAGTGCATGATAAAACATATTAAGTTGATATCAAATAAATTTTATAATAAGCAAAAAATATGGTACTTTAATCAGTGGAACAAAACCTTTCAGGATCTTAAAAATATGTTACAAAATAAGAATTTTTTAAACATATTCTCTCCATCATAAACTATACACCTTAAAATTTTTTAAATTCTATTTAATGAGATAGCACTAAACCGGTCTTAAATAATACAAGTTAATGTATTGGCACATTATTAACAAGTAAACTTTTAAAAATACATTTCCTCATTTCTTTAACATTCATATTTCATAAAATAGATTGTTGGGTGATCGGAATTCGAATCAAGAGACCCGAGTTCGAAATGGAGGTAATGAGTTTTTTTGAAAACTTTAGAAATTTAATTCCTTGGAGCTTCGTCAATATTGGGAATAACGTGACCATATTATTTTATTTATTTAAGATGAGAGACTGATTAGAAATAATAGTACCACCATGTACATGTGTATGTACACATAAACTTTTGCTTCAACATGGTCATTTTATAAAGGATTCCAAGGACTCCAAGTCTGACTTTGAAGTTTGACTTTGTGTCTACTACTATGATTTTGTAAACATCCCTGTGTCTCCGATTATGCATCATTCCATTGCCAGATAATTATTATTTTGGCGGGAAAAAACCAAAAACATAACTTCAATCCAAATTGACAGAAAATATTCTTTTTTTTATTCTATTTCAAATTTATACAAAACTCAATAATACAATATGATTCTTTAACCTTTAGCTCTCCGAAAAAGTATTCAATTCGAAGTTAATAAATAGTTTAATACCATAGATATGCCACAAAGATTTTTTATATCGAAAATGGTACTAAATTTCATAAAGTACATGGCAAACATCAATCTGTCATAAAGCGACATTTCATAAGATGGCGGAGTAAGTGCCGGTTTTGGCTTCGTGTCAAATTATCATCCTTGTCGCATCATAATAATAAATTTATTATATATACGGTTAAAATATATTATACGGTGTAAAAATGTTAAAGTTATCTACTTGAAATATTGTTTTAAAAAAATTCAAGTTGTTAATGTTTTCTACTTTAAATTACGTTCAATTAAAAAATGTCGCTGTTACTCATCCTCATGACCCCGGACGTACTTGCGCAGAAAATATTGTATGTAGTCATATTATTCCTAAACCACCAAACCAATTTGGTTACATACATTGAAATTGAATGATCAAGATTCTTATGAATAACTATTCAGACATTTAAAATTATTAAAATACATTCATAATACTTAACCCATTATAAACAATGATGATATATGAGTGTTCAGATTTGCGGCCAGCGCCGTTCATACATAAAGGTGTTGCCAGATGAGAGAAGATAACAAAAGTTTGGGAAACCCGGAGTTTGGGGAATTCAGCTCGCTGTTGACGCATATCGGGATAACTCTGGCAACACCATCCCGATAGCCTGGAAGAATTGAGCAAGCTAACCTTAGCGTGTTCACAATACCGTCCGTGTATAAGGAGCACAAAGGATTTGGTAGGAAAGGGCAGGTACAGTATAGGTAGAAAAGTGCAGGTTTTGAATGACAAGGAAAATAGATAATATCAAAGTCTAAGGACAGGTGTTGAAGTTAGCACGTCATAAAATGTAATAAAAAGTGTTTTCACGCCATTAACAATACTGAGGTAGTCAGAGAGCCAGACCACAAAGCCCTTTCGACCCCATATTTTACCAGACATTTTTTGGTAAACAAAAAAAATGGTATTGGTGTTTTATGTCCAAACCAACGATATAAATCGTACAAACGTATTTGGATTCGAATTCGGGCCTCGCGACTCAAATTCCGATTAAACAAATACGGGGCGAGGCTATCGTGAGTCTAATATTATTAATAGTTCAAAAAAAATAAAAACAGCTTTGTAACTGATAACTCGTTTTTAGTTCGGCTAGTCACAAAACCGTGTTTTTAGTTTAATAAACTATAATTTAATTGATACATTTATAAAAGTCACGATTGCCTAGTGGATAGGTGATCGGAATTCGAATTAAGAGACCAGAGTATACCAGTATTAGAAATGGCGTGAAAATATGATGGTTTTCATGGTGTCGCCAGCACTGAGGTCTCGGGTTCAATTCCCAGTCGGGGTCAATGTAGAAAACACTTTTTCTAATTTTCTTGGTTCTGGGTGTTAGTGGTACTTTCCTTATTTCTGATTTCATACTACAAGTGCTAAGCTGCTTATTTTGGTATCAAAACAATGTATGAGATGTTGTCCCTATCTTTATATTTATTATTATTATGTATATTTATTATTATTATTTATTTATCAAAATAAATAAATATAAAAATCTTACAAGGGTAGACAAAGGTCTAGTCTAGACAATTAAGTCCCTTCGACTCACCTTCCACCGAAGATATTTTCGGGACAACGTGAAAGGTGGTGAGCCCGTCGCCGTCTTTAAGTCCAAGTCAACGATACAATACATCGTACATAGGTTTTGAAAACCCTTTTGGTACGAGCCTGCCACCTGGGGATCGAACTCGGGTCTCTCGACTCGAATTCCGATCACCCAGCCACTCTGCTATCGTGACTTCTTTTTATTTATTAATGATGTTATACAAATTATTGTTTTGTCTTCCGATTTTGTAAGTGTGCGAAGTTGCAATCCCTCTTATTACAGTGGGTGGAAATCATGTTTAATGATTCCGTTACAAAACTAATAAAAGCTATGTAATATGCTTACATAGATATATGTGATTAATAATTGCATATTTCCAAGTACAAGCTCACAACCTTACTGCCTGTACTTGGTTAGTCAGTTATCTAGACAAGTTATTCGTTTTAACCCACATTTCACCGAAGCTCATTTGGGACAATGTGACAGGTGGTGAGTATATCTCCGTCTTAGATGTCCAAGCTGATATGATAAATGACATAATTAAACGGTATAATATACTTACACACATATACTTGATGTTGCCCCTATCTGTGTATGTAATTTTTTTTTATAAAAACATACATAAATAGAGACAACATCACACGCATTGCTCTGATCCCTAATTAGGTAGCTTAAGCACTTGTATTATTGAATCAGAAACAATGAAGAACTGGCGACACCATATAACCGCTGTGTTGTGTAACTCTGGACGGGTAAAAAAAGGTTGGGGAGCTATGATGTTACGGCTTGAAAAAAATTCTCACCTCATTCTCTGCTCTCTCTTCATCACTCTGGTACTGAACATCCAATTCTGAACTGTTCACACTGTTCTCCCAATCCTCAGAAGACTCGATGGATGAAGCATCCAACTCCATTTCCGCTATTCATGGAAACAAAAGACTTTTTTAAGACATTATTCTTTGAAGGGAGACTGTGTATTAACCTATTGACAGGTTTAAGAAATTTATTAAAGTAAATAGTCACGATAGACGAGTGGTTAGGTGGTCGGGATTTCGAGTCAATTAAGTCCCTTCGACCCACCTTCCACCGAAGATGTGACAGGTGGTGAGCCCGTCGCCGTCTTTATGTCGAAGGCAACGATTTAATTCGTACATACGTTTTAATTCGTTTTGAAAAACCCATTGGTACGAGCCTGCCACCTGGGGATCGAACTCGGGTCTCTCGACTCGAATTCCGATCACCCAGCCACTCTGCTATCGTGACTTCTTTTTATTTATTAATGATGTTATACAAATTATTGTTTTGTCTTCCGATTTTGTAAGTGTGCGAAGTTGCAATCCCTCTTATTACAGTGGGTGGAAATCATGTTTAATGATTCCGTTACAAAACTAATAAAAGCTATGTAATATGCTTACATAGATATATGTGATTAATAATTGCATATTTCCAAGTACAAGCTCACAACCTTACTGCCTGTACTTGGTTAGTCAGTTATCTAGACAAGTTATTCGTTTTAACCCACATTTCACCTAAGCTCATTTGGGACAATGTGACAGGTGGTGAGTATATCTCCGTCTTAGATGTCCAAGCTGATATGATAAATGACATAATTAAACGGTATAATATACTTACACACATATACTTGATGTTGCCCCTATCTGTGTATGTAATTTTTTTTTATAAAAACATACATAAATAGAGACAACATCACACGCATTGCTCTGATCCCTAATTAGGTAGCTTAAGCACTTGTATTATTGAATCAGAAACAATGAAGAACTGGCGACACCATATAACCGCTGTGTTGTGTAACTCTGGACGGGTAAAAAAAGGTTGGGGAGCTATGATGTTACGGCTTGAAAAAAATTCTCACCTCATTCTCTGCTCTCTCTTCATCACTCTGGTACTGAACATCCAATTCTGAACTGTTCACACTGTTCTCCCAATCCTCAGAAGACTCGATGGATGAAGCATCCAACTCCATTTCCGCTATTCATGGAAACAAAAGACTTTTTTAAGACATTATTCTTTGAAGGGAGACTGTGTATTAACCTATTGACAGGTTTAAGAAATTTATTAAAGTAAATAGTCACGATAGACGAGTGGTTAGGTGGTCGGGATTTCGAGTCAATTAAGTCCCTTCGACCCACCTTCCACCGAAGATGTGACAGGTGGTGAGCCCGTCGCCGTCTTTATGTCGAAGCCAACGATTTAATTCGTACATACGTTTTAATTCGTTTTGAAAAACCCATTGGTACGAGCCTGCCAACTGGGGCTCGAACTCGGGTCATATATATATATATATATATATATATATATATATATATATATATATATATATATATATATATATATATATATATATATATATATATATATATATATATATATATATATATAAATAAATCTCTCTCACCTATGACGAGGGGATCATTATGCCTGGGCGCAGGCACTGCGGGCAATCTCAGGGCCGTAGCGTTGACGGCCAAAGCCTGGGTGGCGTGAACTCTACTTCCTGATGGTTGTGGGATTGGTACTATTTCGTCGCTGAAACGCACCAGCGGATAATCCTGGAAATAAGAAAGGAGTTTTTTTAATAATAAATAAATATCTTCATGCAATAATACAGGGGTAGACAGAGGTCTAGTCTAGACAATTAAGTCCCGTCGACCCACCTTCCACCGAAGATATTTTCGGGACAAAGTGACCGGTGGTGAGCCCGTCGCGGTCTTTATGTCCAAGCCAACGATATAATTCGAACATAGTGACACAGCTACGTTGTTTGGGAGACAATTTGTTTATATCATAAAATGAAAAGAACTTACCAGATGAGGCATTTCACATATAGGATTTGATCGCAAGTCTATCATTTCCAACATTGTCAAACATCTTGTGTCAAAATTGTCAGGCAATGAAGAGATCTGCAATGTTTATTAAATGTGTTAGCTCCTTATTTATAGTATCAAGATCCCTTTGTGAGTGTAAACAAACGGTTTTATGGTAGGGTAGATGTTGAAAATACTTTTTCTACATTTTCTAGGGTCTCTGTGTTTGTGGTATCTTCATGGTTTCTGATTCCATATTATGAGCAATGTATGTGATGTTATCCCTACTTATGTATGTATTCTTTCACATTTCTCCACCATGTCACCTAAGAAGCAATTCCTCAAATAGGAAAAATCTTGCAGTGATAAAGATTTATAAAGGTGTTATCTTTTTTGAATAATAACATTACTGGTATTCCTGTTTACCACTCAAACTGAGCTGAAATGCTTGTGTCAGGAGTAGTTCATGACAAAAGTCAAAAATAGGGCGCAAAAACCATTGGCGTCAGGTTAAAAGCATACTTCTTTTGATACCTCAGGGAAAAATAAGCGTGAATTTTTACGATGCGCGCAGATATTACGTAGTTTGTTTACCTGTGTGTATATAAGTGTATAGAACCTGTGTATTAAATTAAAGATAAAAAATGTTTTTAAAATTTCAACTGATCCCATTTATCAATAATTTGATTAAATTTAATCATATAAAAGTTAATGTTAATATATCATACTATATAAACTAAAATACTTTATTAACATCTTTTCTTAGTGCAAGCTACGACTGCCGAGTGAGTCAAGAGACCAGGGTCGATATTCAGGAGGTCTGCTCATATCAATAAATTCTTTCGAAACTTCGATTGTACATATGCACGATTTATATCATTGTCTTGGTCATAAAGACAGCTGTGTTACAATTAAAAAAATATCTTCACGCCATTGCCAATAAAGAGGTAGACAGAGGTTTAGCATAGACAGTTAAGTTCCTTCAATCCACCTACTACCAAAGATATTTTTGGGACATCAACACAGGTGGTGAGCCCGTCGCTGTCTTTAGGTTCAAGCCAACGATATAAAAAACCTTTCTTAAAAAATACTTCATTGTTTGTTTCTTTAACTAAATAATTTTTAATGCCGGTTTATTATTGAGAATTGGAAACAATTTGGTGGAGAATGTGAATATAATTTACCTGATTATTATTCAGCTGTAAGAACATCAGTTCCATGCATTTAATTATAGAAGCGGGGAACTCCTTGATCCGATTATTTCGCAAATTGCAATGGATAAGAGATTCCATCATATCCATTGTTTTTGGTAACGTTTCAATTTGATTGTTTTCTAGAGTTAACCATCTGAAAAATTAGATTATTTATTTCTTAAACTAAAATAGCATTTTTCAATATAAATAATTCTGCCAGTGACTTTGTGCATTATCTCAAAATTACATTATATTGTTCCAAAAAATTTATTTGGTGATAGGTGGGTCGAAAGGACTTAATTGTTAGGACCTATGTCTACAACAGAATTGTGAATATAAAAAAACTATCTCCTCACCATTCACAATACTGGGGTAGACATAGTTCTAGACAATTAATTCCTTTTGACTCACCTTTCACTATTTTTTGAGACAATGTGATAAGTGGTGAGCCTGTCTCCATCTTAATGTAGAAGTCAATGATATAAATTACACATATGTTTTGAAAATACCATCAATACAACCACCTGGGGATTGAACTCAGTTTTATTGGGAATAGCATGAAGAAATTGTGTGGGTAGTGGATTCACTGGATTCTCAATACAGATGTATAAGATATTTCAGGGTAAGATGTGTTAAGTAAGAAATTGTGTGGGTAGTTTAAATTTCTTGCCATAAATTATAGCTCTCACTGGACTTGCAATACAAATGTATAAGATAATTCAGGATAAGATGTGTTAATTCAGGCTCCTTCCTTACTATACAATAGGTGACCATTTTTCTTCTTCTTTTGTAACTTTTCTTAATTAATGAACTATTACCCATGACTGATTTGGTTAATTTGGTCTCGTATTTTTCTAGATGGTCATCTACCATCTGTCAGTAGTTAATATGACCAAAGCTTTTCTACTAGTCACCAATTGATAGTGCTGGCCCATCAGAAGATCAGGGTACTTGTATATGTGTATGTTGCTATCCTATGGCTACATGTTCAAATACTGTTCATAAAGTGTTAACACTTTAAGCATGGTGGGATGAACATTTACGAATATTTCCATTGATATGTTTGACAACCAGAGTGGACAAATAGTGTTTGCACCAGTTTTCATAATGTAGTCAGCTCTGAGGTCCAGTGTTTGATTCCCAATGGGTCAACTTATCTCATACGCAAAATATGCCCTCAGACGAGGATTTGCCGAAATCAGCCTGTCTAATCTAATGGGTCAACTTAGAAATCCATTATTTCTACATAGTCTCTGGTCTGGGTGTTAGAGGAATCTTCATTGTTTGTGATTACATAACACCATAGCTTTAGATAATTTATTTGTGATCAGGGCAAAGTATGCAATGTTGTACCTTTTCATTTGTGTTTATTATTTAATGAGGGATTCAATTATTTATGTGTTCATGAATAAAACATATTTTAACAGTGGTAGAGCCACGCATCAGCTTTTGTTGTTGCATGAATGGGCCTGCTCAACCGGGGAAGTACCGCAACCTCACAGAATACCGGCGTGAAGTAGAAGTCTAACAAACTTCTGTGTTTCGTCTGGTGAGTGCAGGTAACCGGAGGCCTGCACACCCCCCTCACCCAATTTTGGGGGGAGGAGGCACTCTAAGGCCGGCAACGCATCTGCTATGCCTCTGGTATTGCGGGTATTCATGGGCGGCGGTAATCACTTACCATCATGTGAGCCACCTGCTCATTTGCCTCCCTTTTCTATAAAAAAAAATATTACATTTCTTTATGCAGTGTTAAAGCTTCTTCCTTACAAATATTCATCAAAATTGATTTAGCCATGAAAGAGAAACTGACGGACAAAATCATACTTTCATTTATAATATTGGTGTTGCAAGAATGGATTCAAACGTAAACATTAGCAATTATCTTATGTTATCAGAAGGCTACCTGGACCTCAGATGTAAATTAAAAAATTAATCCTGCCTATGTTGTAAATTTTTTTAATATCTCATCAAATTAAATAAGAAAAATCTCAACAAAATAGTTATGTTTCTTTTCTATTTTATTATTTTTTTATCTGACATTCATACTTTTTACCATGACTGAGATCAAATTTGTTGAGAATACCAGCATCAAAATATTAATAACAAAAATTAATTTTCAATGAGTTTTCTATTATATTTATAACAGTTTACAACAGCAGTTGTAAACTGTTATAAATATTAGCAGTTGAAAATGAAATGGTGACATTACATCATATTTACCTTAATTTATGCAGTGCTGTCATTTCATCGGGTATTGTTTTTAATTCATTTCCTCTTGCGCCAAAAGTATCCAATTTCGTCAACTTGCCAATCTCCTTGGGAATCTCCCTAAGTCCTATCCGATTACACCAGAACGCTTCTAAGTTTTCCAACTCTCCTATTTCCGGAATTAATTCATTCAGAGGATTGTAACTTATGTTCAAATTTACAAGGTTTTTCAAGTTACGGATTTCAGATGGCAAAGAATTTAAATTATTATAATCAAGAGTCAAAGTAGTAAGATTAGATAGTTGAGTTAATTGCACTGATATCATTGAAATTTTGTTTTTATGTAGATATAGATGTTCAACATCTAAACAGCTGTACAACAGATTGGGTATTTCTGTTATTTCAAACGCATTTAGACTTAAACGGGATTTCTTTTTCGCCACTGCCTGTTCTATTACTGCTAAAATATGGTTCTCACGAATGAATTTCAGTATTGCACTCATTTCAACTACTTTTGGTCCTATTGCATTATGAATTACTGCGTTTGATTTTGTTGGTGAAAAGGTGACAAGGACGACGGACGACTGACGGACTGTGTAGAGCAGGTGACAATGACATTGACAAGAAAATTATGTTGCCATTAAAGAAAATTTTCTGTAAAATCATGTTTGCTTAATATTTTAAGAAAGTTTAAGCAATTAGCCTCAGTTGACTTAACAAGTTATGTATTAAGAGTTAAAATTCTACCTAACAATGAAAATTGATAAAATTATCAGATACTTTTACGCAAAATTAAAACGAATATTTAATTTTCTTTCATGTTGAAAGGAACGTGCTCGCTGTTATCGATTTTAAAGTGTAATGAGACTCTGGCGATCGATATCATTAAAAATAAACAAGTCTTTGTACGTAGTGCAGTGAAATTGTATTAATCATTGTTTAAGCATTACTGTGTTGGAATTTGTCTCACAAAATGTCAATTTCTATTATTAAATCTTTATCGCTCATAATTTTTGTTACATTATGTTTCAATATATTTGTAGAAGGTAATTTATTTTTTAAATAATTTATGTTTTATTATATATTAAAATATAAATAGATACTTTATGATTTTACAGCTAATCAACAAAATAAATCGCTTCACCACGCTCGGCGGTCGAGCGTGGAAGATAGTTTCTTTAAAAATCAAAAACAAGGCTCTTATCGATCATATCAACCGGTTTCTGTTAATTTTCATAAAACTTATCCAAGAGCTGATGACCGGACAGATTATGATATAAATTCTTATGATACAGAATACGGTGGTGTTGTGTCTAATTTCACATCTTCAATATACGATGATAATCCACCATTATACCCCAATCCTGAAGATTTTCCCAAAAATAATATAGGTAATAATGTACTTCAGTTATTATACCATTTAACGTTATTCGTGACGTTTAGAATATGCTACATTATAGTAATATATTTTTTAAGCAATAAAAACCGACACGAAGGCAGAAAATGAAGTGGAATTACCAGACGATTCTTTAGCAGACGCTGATCTCAAAGAGCATAACATTATAGACAGTGTTACATATCTTTATGGGTTTAACAACTGTCAAGGTCTTCGTAATGAATGGATAATATTGGTAAGATTTTAACATGTTTTATGACGAAGCGTTCCATTTTTTCTCAGACGCCTTCAAAAACAACTCGAAGATGCTCTTGATTTTCATAGTTTATAACAAATGGAAAATGTCGTCTTTGGGGACATGTAGAGGGCAACATGGCCCGCCCTAATTACTATTCTGTCTCTCTAAGAGTTGATACTCGAGACATCCTAGAAATAATATTTTATTATTTCTAAAAAAAAAATCGTGGTGGAACTTGAATGTTTTTTTTTTAGAAATAATACTAAAAAAAACATTCAAGTTCCACCACAATTTTTTCTGTCACTGCCAAGAAAATGTATATTTGTCAATTAATTCGATTTGTGGCATAGAATGAAATTATTACAACAGTTGCGACCATTAAGCATTGCATATATAGTATAACAAGAAGGCGTATTCACACGCATTGCAATAATTATCTGCGAAGTTGTAAATATATATGTTGGATGTATTATTTCAAATTAAATTGGCGTCATTGTTAACAGATTTTCATTACAAGCGCAATAACAATAATCCTGTTGTTAGCGGCAATGATGTGGCTCATGTGGAGCCAATATGCTACTGAGTTTCGGAAAAATAGCAAAATATATCCTATTATAATCAACCTATGTTGCTGTCTGATAGTTTGTACGCTGATTTATATTCAAGCTGTTATGGTAAGTATAAAAAATACGTAGTAGTAAATATATTCTTATAAGGAAATTTTTATCCTATATTTCAGAATTGCTAAAGATTATAATATTTATATGAATGTTTACACAAAGAGAAAAACGGGAAGCTTAATTTAGGACGCATTCTCTACCGTTGCTGCAGTTATTATTGATACTACATTTCCAAGTTAAAGCTTTATAAAAAAATCCTTAAAAATCCATCTATTATTGTTACATTTTCAATTTGTTAGCATTTTTCAATATCTCCGACAAAAAAAATACTATTTATTATACTGTACAAATGAAATGTTAAATAAACAAACAATAATAATGTTTCAAGCTGAAATTTTCGTTTGTTTCGTGTTTACGTGTACTAGCAATGCTAAGTAACATTAGTAGTATTGCAGCTAATTACTCCAACTAAGCTATAATGCTTGTTCCTGGAGTCTTTCGCGACAATAGTCAGCTAGAACCTGAAGGTTTCGCATTTCGCGCCCTAACCATTGGGCTATTGACACTGAATGTGATAGTGTGTTTTATTAAAACCTGATTAACTTACATAGAAAAAGAATCAAATACTTCATAATCAAATTTCATCTATACACAGGGTATTTCTTCGCCATCACAATGCGAAAGGATCGCGCTGTTGCTTCACTATACTTACTTAACTTGTGCAACGTGGATTGTGACGCTCGCAGCCGCTGTGTCAGAATACTGCGCTTGTGATACATTTATGCCTTTGAAGTATCATTACCTATTAGCATACGGAGTGCCTGCAATTGTTGTAATGGTATGTAAAATAAATTTCATTTAGTAATAATAAAAATAAAATTATTTTTTTGAATTTTGGAGCTTGACATTTCTTTAAATGCGGTGTTACTTTTATCACCTATATGTTTGTCTATATGGTATCTTAATTTATCTATAACACTGTGTTTGTTGCCATCAAATTTTCTTTGTAATCGGGCGTTACGCGACAAGACCGTACAGGATTTGCTAACATCTATTATTAATCTTAACCATGGTTATAGAATAAAATATTCTTAAGACAGACATTACTACATCGTGAATTAAACGTTACAAAAGTTCAGTTATGATCAATTAGTACGCTTTTAATAGTAACAATAATAAACGATTATAAAACCCATTTCAGTTCAACTACGCATTGTCAATTGAACATTATGAAATAAAACATTACTGTTGGATGTCTTTAGAAAAGGGTATGGTAATGGGTTTTATGGTACCCGTTATGATGCTGATTATAATTAACACCGGAATTATAATGCTTGGGCTAAAAAGTGTGAATAAGAAACAAGCTAAATCTCTTCAAGCTAAGCTACAAGAATTATTTGAAAAACATGAAGCTAATTTAAAGAATGATCAAGTTAACGACAATAACGGACTCGAAAATGGTGATACTTTAGATAGTATTTATATTGCGGGAAGTAGCAGGAAGAATACGGATAGCTCCGAAACATTAGATAAAGATTATAGCGTGGGCGAAGATAATTATCAATATGGTAATATGGGTACGCCTAATGAAGGGAACCCTGATGAAGGAAACGATGTGAGTGTTCCTGGTCTATAAAGCACTTATTAGTTTATAATTTTTAAAGTCGCTGTTTTTTATATTTCCATTTAGTGACTTCTTCCACTTACTATGATAATACCTGAACAAAAATCTGATAATGTCTGGCACAGCGATTGTCAGTCCACTTTCCAAGCGTGATGATTATTGTCAACCCTCTTTTATGGAAAACGCCTTCACACTGCAGTGGACTTTTACAAGTCGCAATCTGTACGTATTCATGTTCTAAGATTCGATGCTGGCATTGATCAAAACATAGAGATCCTCTGCTTGTAACAAAAAAAATTATGTGTGCGATTCACACACGATAGACGTTAAACTTCAGTAAATTGACAAGAGAATGAGATGAAACAAGGGTAAGATAATTACAAAGTTTATTTATAAAATAGTATGCATATTACTGTCTCATTCTTTCTTATATCTGTGTCTCTTACCTGTCGTTTTCATATTACTGTCTCATTCTTATATCTGTGTCTCTTACCTGTCGTTTTTTCCGTTGCATCCGGTTTGAAATCACAACGATTCTAAAGAAGTTTCACTTCAAAAAAAATATTTAAAAATAATGCGCGTATTAGTAAATAAAGGTACAGAGAATTTATGACAACCTCCAACTAAGGTTTAAAATGATAGTTTATAAATACACTACCAATCACAGACAGACACAGTACAGAGTTATGTACTTGTCTATATACTTACTTATCTTCACGCACAATCCCTGACGGGGTAGCCAGAGAGAACAGATCTCCAAGTGTCGCGATCCCTACATACTTCTTTCAGATTCATCATTTTCTTCATACATGCACGTCTAGGTATCCGTGTAATCTTGACCTCCCCTCTTCGAGCAATTTGCTCACATGGTCTTCGAAAGTTAGTCTCGGTCTACCTCGACACCTTTTAATATTAACTTTCGCGCTATATATTTTCTTCACCTTCAGTCGGTCGTCGGTCAGTTCGGTCTTCACTCATTCGCTCAAAGTGCCCAAACCATCAAAGCACTTGTCTATATCTTTTTTTATTTGATGTCCTTTTTATGCCACAAAGTTAGAGTTTAGATTACATACCGTGCGAGCATCTATAGTCCAGCAGTCATAAACGCTAGACGAAAGCAAGATTTTGTTTAAAAAAATATAATTCTATCTGACTCAGTTCAGAAGGACACTATCAAATAGGATAAGGTTTTCAATTGAAGTACTTAATTATTCAGACAAACAATCAAGACAAAGCTATGCAGGACCGAGGTATTAACACGGTATACTTGGAGAATTTGTGGATGAAATGGAATTGGAATACGGAAGGAAATGAAATGAAAACTTACCTTAACCTTTGCTTGGTGATGGAGCCATTTTTCGCCATTAATTGGGTAATGGGGGTCGTTGCTATTGAGAATGCTGCACATTGGTCTACACCCACTATTTACTTAATCCTCGCATTGACTATGGTAAGTAATTATTCATATTTCTTATTTCAATGGCTAGTGACTTTTATAATTTGGTCTCATAATTTCTGTGTAAAGCCCGTAACGCGCGGCGTAACGAGTCCAAAAATCAAAAATTTTTGCAAAATATTTACCAAAACATTTATACTGACCACTGATTTTTCAAAAAGTTTTTAGTTTTACTATTAACTGATGGGCGCTTGAAAGAAATGTGTCCAAACGTTTTCGTGTAAATTACATGAACAGATATTCACAAAAATATTTGAAACTCTTGAGCGTATTACAACAGTCGACTAAGGAAAAAGCCTTGAAAATGGTAATCGCTACCGATACGTAGTGGTACTTGATACTGGTGGTGTATCGTAAAGTATTAGACCAAAATTAAGCAAAC
The DNA here is from genome assembly GCA_029286605.1 of Sericinus montela. NCBI lineage: Eukaryota > Metazoa > Arthropoda > Insecta > Lepidoptera > Papilionidae > Sericinus > Sericinus montela. The sequence goes on from JAGSMR010000050.1 coordinate 4,494,852, forward strand.
CGGTGACGGGTAGCGATGTTTAATACGGACGGAATCATATATGTTTATTAGGTTATATTATTTTTTTATCAAAAAGGATTTCGCATTATGTTTATAAATTTAATGTATTATTAACAGTTATAAGTCACGATAGCCGAGTGGTTGGGTGGTCGGAATTTCGAGTCAAGAGACCCGAGTTCGATCCCCAGATCAGCAGGCTCGTACCAATGGGTTTTTCAAAAGCTTAAGTACGAATTATGTGGTTGGCTTGGACATAAAGACGGCGACGGGCTCACCACCTGTCACGTTGTCCCGAAAATATCTTCGGTGGAAGGTGGGTCAAAGGGACTTAATTGTCTAGACTGGACCTCTGTCTACCCCCTATTGGGAATTGCCTGAAGATATTTATTTATTTTTTTATTGACAGTACGTGTACTTCACTGCAACAATCTGTATGACCCTGCCGATCATACGCAACAAAACCACAACCTCCTTATGCTGTGAAGATATTGTTGGTGAACCAACTATCATTGTTCGAACTAGGTAAGATTTCGAAATTTTGAATTAACAATAAACAAAATGACAATCGTATTCCCTGAACTGGTGTAGTCAGATCAAAGGTATAGATAATTGACGTTTAGATCACGAATTACAGACCTTGTTATATACTTTAGAATAACCTGACAATTGGCGAGCATACCGTGGTTTTAGTGTATTATGTGAAATTTTTATCGTTAGCTTAAGTAGTAAGACGGTGATAGGCTCAACACCTATCTGGTTAATCAAAATAACTTCCGATGAAATATTCCGATAAGAATTGCCTAAACAAGTGCGTTAAGATGAAAATACTATTAATTCGTCCCACTATGTTGAACATCTGAAGTTGAATGGAATGAGATCGAAAAGTATATAATTACCACTAGTAATTGGTTATAAAGACGAAGATGTGATATTTAAAAATAATAAACATTCTAAACATTTTATTATGATTAAATTTTTAGGACCACTGACAGCATTCCCTTATTGGATCCAGCTGTACAACAACCCAACGTGACTCCTGCTCCTACGGATACTATTAGCACCATCAGCATTTAAACTGTAAAAAAAAAAGAAAATTAAAATGGATATCTTACTCTCTTATATTAGTTGTATTCACAACTAAATTTTGAATTGTAGGTCAATGAAGACGGAATGTCATAATTGGCCCGAAAAGATTTTAATAATTGATATTAAAAACTTAAATGTTTAAAATATTTTCTACAAATTAACTTTACTCTTCTCTTGATCAATGTTTTAAATGTGTAAAATCTTATGAGATACTAATAAAAAATCTTATAATGTAAAAGTTATAGCATAGGGGACATATATGATATAACTACATTGAGAAAATCCAATACAGTGTTGCAAGTGGCTAAAAATTTACAACACATACACAAAACTTTCCTTATCCATCTGTAAAGTAAGAGATAAAAAAGAAGAAGATAAGATGTGAGAGAGATAAAACGATTGTGTCGTATGGTAGGTCTTCTCTTTTTTATGGGATTAGAGTGAAAATCGTGCTACCGGCCCGAATGAAGGCAAATGGCTATTGTAGCCTACAAACAATTTCAAAAGAATGTGCGTTGTCACCTCCAACGATTACAAAGATTGTGCCCGTGGTTACAGTTCTTTGAGGCGATAGAAATAAATAACAGTGAGCTACTAACTCAGATGACTCCTACGCAGAACAGAAAGAGATGATTACCTATAAAAACTTTCTAAGTAGTGGTCAATTTTATGAGGGTTTTGCTTTATCTATAGCGGTGTTTATGTATTAAACATTAAAGTATCTAGTCGCTACAAATCATTAGCTGACACACCCGAATAAGCTCGTTCCTCCATTTACTAAGATTTGTACAAGATCTCAAAGCATATGGAAAACAGAGCAGCGTTGCTCTCAATCTCTTTACAATAAGAAATATGTCTGTCAAGAGCACAAACTTGTATTAGTGTTTAAATTACGTCAGAGAAACCTAATGTGTCTGAAAATAAATAGTGGATTATATTATATTATTGGCCTAAGAAAATGACTTCTTTTTATCTAGAAATGTCACAACTGTCTACTTAAGTATGTCGTATCGACAGAAATTTTTCGTTCCTTTTTTATTATAATATGTTATAAGTGAACAGTGCCAAATATCTTACGTCCGTGCAGTATTTCAGAAGCGCCTACGTTAAATACTATTTGAAGTCAAGAATTTTTTCTGAAAAGTAAAAGAGAAGTAACCAGACTATTTTATACCAAGTTGGTAGTATTTTCGTCCAAACTTTAAGTATATAATTTTTTATGAATTCAAGTTTTTATGGTATTTAATGTAGTAATGCCACAAGAACAGATCTACTATTATATGTATTATAGGATTTTTATGTTGTACCAGTTATGCCACTCTGAAATACTCTGCTCTTAAAAACTGAAATGTTTTAAAGCATTAATAAATTTTCTAGTCTCGAAATGTGATAGGAATTGTCTTGCTAATATTATATTTATAGATACTAGTGATAGTGTGTAGTAGATATGTATATGTTATTACGTGTTATAAACATATCTTGACGATAGTCTTTCCTAACTAGTAGATTTTCTAAGCATGCTTCGATGTCCTAACTCCTAAATTAGTCTATGGAGTCTACCCTATTACTATCTTTTATGATCGATTTTCTTCGATCATTAAAATTATTATTCGAAGACCTAAAATCATGTGTCGAATATTTTAGAATTAGACTGTTTAATGTGACAGCATTAAAATTTTAATAAATGTTAGAGATGTTTTATTAACCCTACTAACCCCAAAATACAAAGGCAAAAATAAAAAAAAATATCTTCACGCAATTCCCAATACAGGGGTAGACAGAGGTCGAGTCCAGACAATTAAGTCCCTTCGACCAAACCCATTGGTACGAGCCTGCCAACTGGGGATCGAACTCGGGTCTATTGACACGAAATTCCGACCACCCAACCACTCGGCTATCGTAACGTAAGGTAAAAATTATGTTAATATTTATTTTGTTATACTTCAAAAAATAATGGAAACCCAATTTTGTCTATCTCCTTTTTCTTTCATGACTTCTAATTTATTTTAATAGAATACTAATAGTAACTTACTAAACGGTCTTTCGCTTTGAGGTAGTGAGTGAAAGAAGTGTCGGAAAATTTAATTTCATTATTTTATTCGAAAGTTAGTTTTAAGCGTTGATTTAATTTCTTATATAGTAGTTTCGTGATAGTACGTGTTGTTTGGTTGTGGTGTAATTCTTATTCTAAGATCTATTTGATCGTAAGACCAAAAAGGGTCAAACACATTCGTCCGCAAAAAAAACGAGTGAGCTTTAACCACACGACTGAAGTAAATTTTCTTAAGCTCTATCTATACATATGTATCATATAAACATGTATTTACATAAATATGTAATAATTTACTGCAAATATAAAAAAAAAATATTATGAGCTTTCGTTGATAAATTAATATTTTTGTAATATACGTAACGAAACAGAAATGACAGAAGGTGAGCCATAAAATATGTGCTCAAAATATGAGACATAATAGGCCTAAGCTATTTCTAGAAAAAATCATATCATATTTTTGTGTAATAAAAAAAGATTGGTGAATAAAAGATAGTACATACAGAGTTTCTTTCGCTTGCCTCTTCTCCATTAGGGGAAACTCATAACGAAACTCCTAATACAGGTGCAGCCTAGACTAGTTTAAGGTCTCCTAGACAAAAAATATCTAACACAAATAAATACAATGAAATATACAAAAATCAGCCTTCAACATGGTTTGAGCCATTGTCTTGTGGTGAAAATAGAAAAGTTGGGTTCCACAAAGTAAGCAGTAAGTTTGCCATATAACAAAGTCGATACTGGTAGCACTGGGTTATGTATCGCAAGGCGTGCATTTTTCACTATGCCTTGGACTAACGCAGCCAGGGCACCGTTGATCTTGTTCCCGGCAGCGACACGCCTGTCCACATCTATATCACATCTTCCATCCCGGCTAAAAGCGCTCCCAAAGTATACAATCTCATTCACCTGTTCTAGACATTCCTTTTATACAGAAAACCTGTCCTTTAAATAAATAAAAAATATATAAAAAGTATTTAGACATATGCGAGTATACGGATGTTACAATGTCGTGAAAGTTTCGAACTACTATGCATTTGACATCCTGGACGTACAATGACAAATATTGTGAATTGAAAATTAAATCGGCCATTGGCCAATCACCTGTCACATAGGCTTTGGTGTAAGAAAAGAAAAGGGTCTAGAAGTAGAACTGTGTATTCTTATTTGATACACTAAGGTAAGCTTACTTCAGACGTGCATCGATTTGATAAAACACTTATTTTGAGGAGTTTTGGTTAAAAAGAGACAGACGCAACATCAACTTTAAAAAACGATTTTTTTTCTGAATAATTATTTTATTTCTCTACATAGTCTTCAGAATTATTTATACACTTTTTCTATCTTGTCTCTAGCTTTAGTATTCCTTCTAAAAAAAGAATCTTTAATTTCATCACAAATCACACTTTCTTGTACCTCGATTCGTCGAATATTTTCGTCCTGCCATGTGTTTTTTTTAGATTGGGAAAGAGATGGTAATCAGATGGGCCAAGTCCGGCGAATAGGGTGATTGCGGCAACAATTCAAAGCTACAATGCGTTATCTTGGTGGAACAAAACTTTCTTAGACAACATACCAGGCCTTTTTATTTCTTCACGCAAATGTTATAAGAGTGTGCAATAATAGTCTGCATTTATGGTTTTACACCAAAAAACTAAAGCCAGACTCTGTTCTTTTCCATTGCTTGGATTGTATTCTGCGGCCTGCCACTCCTAGGTTCATCTTGCACTGCTTCTCTGCCACGTTTGAAATCCACTACCCATCTTTAGACAGTGGCATATGATGGAGCAGGTTCCCCAAAGTCTCTTACATATCTTCATAAATTTGTTTTGGCGTAAATCCGTTTTTTTTGTAAAAAATTTATAACGGAGCGGTGCTCAATTTTAGGTATTTCTCTGCGAACTTCATTGGTTAAATCGATCACAAATTTTGCAATTTTGACAGAAGAAAAATAAAAAACAGCAGATTATAATTAAAAAAGAAATGGCTATTACGTGCCAGTATTAATTTTTCTTTTGAATTTAAATGTCGACCTTAGGCTCAAATCTTTTCAATGTGCCCTCGTATGTACTGAAGGCGTGTAAATACTCCCTAATCGCGAATAAGTTAACATTTTAAAGGATCCTACAAATCCGAAGTGTAGAGCGCTCTTTTGTTCTTTGCTAATATGCGTATCATTATTATGCATATTGAAAAAATTCAAACAACACACACAATGCCAACATTTCTGGAACATAGTATCAACAACAGTTAAGAATGATTTCGAAACGGCTTAAGTACTATTGCCCTATAGTCACATTCATTTCCAATTACCTCCGTTTTAGATCTATTTAGATGAAATTCGTACATAAGTTTTTGAAAAACTCATTGGTACTGCCACCTGGGGATCGAACTCGGGTCTCTCGACTCGAAATTCCGACCACCCAGCAACTCGGCTATCGTGACTACCGCTAAGTTTAAAAATTGGTATTTTGTATCAACAGGGAAAACTGGAGATTTTTAATTTAAACGTGTAAAATTATTAAAGTAAAAATATTTAAGCGCCAATAGCCTAATGTGTGCGGACTGCGAAACAAAGTCGCAGGTACGAGCCCGTCATTCGACTATTGTGTTGCCCACGAGCATTGCAGCTTAATTGGTAGTGTTAAAAATGTATTCGACGTTTTAGCAATACCATTATTATTTTAAATTTTATTGTTTTTAACATTATTAAATTGAGTAAGAGGGTCAGCAGTGGCTTCAGTTAATTTTGAACAATAGCTCACTTCCCCAAAATAGTTAGGGAATCCCTGCAGTAGTATGTGACTCAAAATCACTCACCGCAGCTATTGCAACACTTCTCAGACATGTCGTGTAACATTCTCAATACTCTCTAGACAGAGGTCTAGACAATTTAGCCCATTCAACTCCCACCTTTCACCAAAAATAGTTTGAATTAAAGTGATAGGCGGTGAGCCTATCACCATATTAGCATCCAATCCAATGGTACAATATACTTATATAGACAAATATTCATTTAAGCATTCCATAAGTCAAATACTCAATATACTATTTGTTAATTGCAAAAATATTTGTCCCTAGCGCGATTTGAACACTTGACTCCTAGCTTCGAAGGCAGAGTCACTATCAACAAGGTTATCAGGCTGTCAAGTAATAGATATAAGGTAAAATATAAGCGTACAGGTTATAATAAAAATTGTGTGACAAAATAAAACCACCAATATTCACTTATATCGAGTGTATTTCTGGATAAATTGGTTACAAAATACTTATCCAACCGCCCGCGATTTACGAGCCATACCAAAGCTTACGCAATGTTAGCAAGTTGAATCTCAAAGGAAAGAATTAGGCGACCATATAAAATCGTACCTCCATTATATTACAATCTAATCAGTATAAAAAGCCTACCGGCGTTTCCTAACCTGTTATCCATTGAATAAAGAGTGACGCTTCACCATCTGCAATTAATTTAGTTTGAGCTTAACTTACTCTTTAGTTACTTTATAGGAAAAATATATATAATAATTAGTATAATTTAAATTATTACATAAAGATTCCTTAATTGCTATATAGTTTCCGCGCGGCGTTGGCCATTGGTGTACAAGATTGTTGAATCCGTGCATACATTGGACCTTCACCACTGTAGAGACATCAGAAAGCTAAGAACTGAAATGATATATAAAAAAAAACCAGAGAGCAGGACGCGCCTAACGGAGTATGGGACTTAGCGTGACTCATGTGACCCACGTGGGTAATTTATCTCGTGGGTCACACGCAAAATCTAGCGGACCACGGTAGTCATTGCGGTAGGTAAGGAACGCGGGATAGTCACATAGACCACACGGGTCACATTGTTTCACTTGTTATGATCACAAACACTAAGCACTTGCAGATGTAGACGAGTGTCACTTGGAAATATTAACTATGGTGGTAAACCCACATAAATTACAAATACACCACTTGGGTCACACAAATATCGCGCGGGTCAGCTCGTGACCGCGCGAGTCACGTGGGGTCACGTCCGCAGCTCGGTGATAGCGGTAGGTTAAATGCTTGGTTTACTGGCGGTCGGTGGCGCGGAGCTTCTCCTCAACGGCCTCCTGTGAAGCCTCGGAGAGGTCAGTAGCTTGGATGCACTTCTGTACACCGACCAGCGATTTCTTCAGCGCGTCGAAAGAGCTGCAGGATAAGAATACATCGTTAAATCAAAGTAAAAAAAACCAGTGAAGCGAGAGAGGTAGTTAGACAACTGTGTATGACAGCAATTCTAATTATAATGTCCTAAAAGTTTGGAAATTTATTCACAAATGGCAAAGAGCTTTAGGAAATACTCTGGCAAAGATGTATGTTCGGCAAATCCAACAATATTATAATTTTTTATAAGCAAAAATTAATCAAATTTATTGTTAAGCTATCAGTTGTCATAGCGTTATTATCACATCAGTTATTTTTAAAGGCTCCATTCAGATAAAAAAGTAATTTTCAATATAAAATTAGTTGAATAATTAGTTATCCTTGCAAATAATTTCGAATCATAAACGATTTGGCAGAGAGCAACCTATAAAGTAGGTTATTTATGACAAGCTGTCATAAAACTGTTAAAAACACGTCAAACCTATATTTAACCACTGTGCTATGTACACATAAAAACGCTAAAAATATAACATTTCAAATGCAAAAAAAAAAAGAAAAAAGAAACACAAAGTAACATGTTCTTGGACCAAACATTGTCAGAGAGATGAAAACGAAATTGATCTAGTGCTTAGGAAAATTTGTATGCACAAAAATTACAAATTACCTAATATAACAAACAAAAAGTAACTAAATTTTTTCTTCATATTACAACTAATTATTACTGTTATTCTGCATCTCCAAGGTACAAAAGTAGCTGGACTGTACTATGTATAAGATTGTATTTATACTTTGTGAGAAACCACCTAATGAGGGAACGAACATCTTGTGTAGATTTCTTAGCACAGACAAGAAATTTTGTTATAAAGATTAGCTCCCAAAAAGCTAAAATGGGTGATGCTCCTAGCCTATTTAAATCACTTTAAAGCAGGCCTCATATCTAGAATGGTTGGTTATGTTTTCGAGCAAATTTCCATTGTCCATCATCTATGCAGACCCATATTCTTTCCTACCTGGTTCGAGTATCCATTTATCAACATACCTAGAGTACAACATCTTCTTCTTGACCTTGGCGGTGTCGGGGCACCACGACATGAGGAACAGCTTTTGTTTCTTGCTAGCCTCCGACGTGCCTTGGCACTGATGCGTATACTCGAAATCGTAGAGGCCATATCTGGAGTTAAACAAAATTTTATATTTTTACAGTTATTGTTGCATTAAAGGAAATCATAATGAAACAGGGCTATGACATGCAGGAATACATAAAAAATAATTTTGAAGTTATACTTATTGACATATCCATTTTACTCAACTAATAAATTGAATGAATGACAAAAAAAACATTTTCACGCCATTCCCAATACAGGCGTAGACAGAGGTCTAGACAGTTAAGACCTCTCGATCCACCTTCTACCAAAGACGTTTTCTGGAACAACGTCTTTATATCCAAGCCAACGATATAATTCATACATAAGTTTTTGAAAAATCCCATGGGTACGAGCCTACCACCGATTTCCAATCACCCAACCACTCGGCTATCGTGACTATAATACATTAAAATTATGTATATAAAATACATGTATTTAAATTATTGTATAGTTTATCTATAGGTAGTATCTTATCTCATCATTGCCGTGTGGTTTCGTCAAAAGATATATATATATATATTTCCGTCAATGTCGTAAGCAGTGTAAAACGCAATGACTAATGACAAACGACGGGTAACAGTCATGAAAAATACCAATGAAAGTAAGCAAGCCGATGATGGACAAAACCATCAAAGGTCAAAGTTTCAGATATTATGCTCGACAGTACGCTTTTGCCGAGCGTGGCGATATGGAAAATTCATCTTATGAGAGGCTTGTGTAAGAGAGCCTCTCAATTTGGTATAATCACCAACCTTCGTCGAGGTTCTGCGATCGCAATACCAAATGCCTTACACATTTAAAAACTGCTGCTGTGAACTACATCGCTTTTAGCTGCTCTATCCTCCATCTTCTAAACATTTTCAAGGTCAGTCAACTTATTATACCGAAGGAAAGTGGTGAAATAAAAAAAACAATGTGCTATACTGTATACGCAAATAAATTTTCAAGTATACAGCCACCATCACAGACTGTTAGCTCAATCGTCTCCCCTCCACTTAAAGTGCACGTAAAAAGTACACTGTAGTAGATCTTTCTCTCACGAAAGAAGTATAGGCACAATCCAAACTCTTAGTGAGGATGCTCGATCGTAGCACCAGAAACTTCGCACCTTAGATGGACGTAGTGTTGGTCTGCTTTTTTCAAGATTGTTATCTATAATAAGACACGATAGCCGAGAGATTCAATGGTCGGAATTCGAGTTAGATTCCCACGTGGCAGATTTATATAGTTGGCTTGGACATAAAGACGGCGACGCGCTCACCACCTGTCATGTTGTCCCAAACATATCATCGGAGGAAGGTGGGTCGAAAGAACTTAACTGCCTAGACCTCTCTACCTCTGTAGTGTGTCAGTTGCTAGAACATTCTAAGGCTTTTCCTTAGACGGCTGTTACAACAAGAATATGGATTGGAAGTACTTATAGCTATAACACATTCCATTCAATAAAACACATACCTGCACTCTCCGGTGCCGCCCTTCTGCAGGTCCTCTAGAAACTGGTCGTATTCGGCGTTCCTCTCTCCTATCGTCTCCACGTCGATCTGTTTCTCGTCGCGGATGAAGAAAACGACATAGCGGTGCTTCTTGTCCTTCTTGATCTCCTCGTAGGTCGTTTTACAAGCGTCCGACACTGTCACACCAGACGCCTAGAGCAAGAGGAAGGGGCAAAGTTATGAAACTGAAAAATATTTTTATAAATAAATATCTTCACGCAATTCTTAATACAGGGGTAGACAGAGGTCTAGTCTAGACTATTAAGTCCCATCGACCCACCTTCCACCTGGGGATCAAACTCGGGTCTCTGACTCGAAATTTCGACCACCCCACACGGCTATCGTGACTTGATAATCTGTTTAATGAATAAATACAGTACGTCATGTACCTACACGACGTACTGTAAGTTAAGTCACGATAGCCGATCGTAATTTGAAGTCAAGATACCAGAGTTCGATCCCCAGGTGGTAGGATCGTACCAAGGGTTTTTTTTTAAACTTATGTACGACTTATATCAGTCGATTTGGACATAAAGACGTCGACGGGCTCACCACATGTCACGTTATCCAAACAAATCTTCAGTGAAAGGTGGGTCTAAAGGACTTGATTGTCTAGTTCTCCATCTATACATACAGGGGTATTGGGAATGGCGTGAAGATATTTATATTTCATAACATACATTATCGTGTATATAGTCAGTTCGTTCTAAAAACAACTCGCTCATGTAATCGCGCAGCTGCCGTCACGTCTCACTCTATTTCAGAACGGACGTTTTTGTGCTCTATGAAGAACCAAAAGTGAGGGGATTGCGAACCTTTAATGATTTATATGCCATCTTTACTAAAAGAAATTGTCATGATATACCCGTCAAAGTATTGACTCTAAAGAATTTTCGGTCGCCAATTTGTAGTAGGTAAATGAACGAAATGAGTCAGGAATTTTTTTTCAAATTGTGTGAATGGCGTGTAGATATTTATTTTTGTTTGTATGTAGATGGCGGAATAACCACCTCAAAAGATATCAGACAAAATACAGAGACAAAATTCTCGAGACTTCGAGTGCCTGCGTATAAGTTTCTTTATGATGTAAATTTAAGATTACTTACTTATCGGTTTTCCCTTAATCTATTTCCTAACATGGAAACTATTTATTTTAAAATGAAAAAGTCTGTTGGTGCGTTGCCTAATACCAATATAAAACAATAATACGCAAAGACCAGTTAATAGATCTTTCACAAATAGTTAAACATTGAAGTCTTACACATATATGGAACAGGATACACATATACTAAAATCACATTAAGATTGATCCAGTAGACTTAAAAAATAACCCCACAGATCGGCGTATAGAAAGACTTTACAGATATCAATCACACGGCCGTGTACCCATTCCAGTGTCAGAAAGGTCATGACATTAGTCGGCAGTTTCTACTCACTTTTCAGTGCTTATTTGGATTAAGTAGACAGCCTGTCGCCGGCCGACCTACATAGCTTTCGAAAAATTATCGGTACGGTATTTCACTGTGTTGAAATACTAAGGCGAAATAAATGTCAGGGAAGGTTCTCGAAATGCCGATATTAAACGTTGAATACCAAATCGTATATGCTGAAAGTTTGAACCCATTTCATCGGTCAAATTTAATTATGCATTTTTAAATAGTCACTATTACGCATCATTTTTTAATATTCTTTTAACTTAGATCGCATGAGCTTGATGCGGTTTGTACAAGGATAATTTATATATAGATAGATAGTTAATTTATATAAGATAGATAATTTATATAGAGATAATTTTGTTTATAACATGTCGCTGTACGTTACAAATTTCTTTTAACATTATCTGGTGGACTTAGCAAAGGCTCCGTTTTAATAAAAGCTCGATTAGTTAAAGGCAGACTGGGTGGAGGACTTTCCTCTACCTCTTCCATAAATCTCTGTTCTGCTAATGCACACAATATATCTAAACCGTCCAGAGAAGGTTTTGTTAATTCATTCGCTACAGGTTCAGTTGTTGGAAGTTCGAATCTTCTATGGGGCTCGGCAACAGTTCGTGGCGGCGACTTAGGTGACGTCTTTATCATTATATTTAATGTAGTCGTAGGCCTTGTGTCAATTGTAAGTGGTGTATGGTAGGCATTCTGATGCCAGGAGTTGTGCTTTCGAACTACTCTATGCTATTCGATAGGAGTTCCAATCCACTGACTTTAAAGTAATTCTGCTATTCGGACCTTAGACTAATCGAACAAATTGAAGTATCAGCTGTTCTTTAGTTACAAATAATGTAATAAATCCGAATTCGTTTTACATGTATATATACATGTAAAACGTTTTTATGTATTAGAAACAGTATATATATTTTTATAACTATCCGCTTACGTGTTTTCTTATCCAGCGTGGATATGATTAGTGTGACATGTAGATATAAGTTTCTCCTGATTATGACAGCTTTGCTAGATAAAATTATATGTGATATAACAAAACCTTCGCGTGGTAGCGATAGAACATAATATGAAATTTACCATTTTTGTGGCATACTAATAAAAACTAACTAACTACTGTTCCATTTTACATACACGGCACAATTGGTGCAGCTAATACTGCATTGTCGCCAATCCTATTTAAACTGACACGGAAAGAAAATGGAAAAATAAGCCCGTGTAGTAAACAAAACATTTAAATGAGCGACACAGAGACGACAGTAGGCTCGTTTTTCAAAACAAGCTTCGGTCGTAAGTGGGCCTAAAGGACTTCTGCCTACCCCAGTATGGTATAGATAAAAAAGATATATAGAGCATCCATTAATTTCAAACTTCATAGAGTTATAGAATCATCACACCATAATTTGTTAGTACAAAGGTGAAACGCATGCAGCGTGTCTCCCGCGTTGTGGTTTAAAAATAAACTCCCGTTTGAGACATTGGCCCGTAACGATAATTTTAGACACGTGAAGACCCATCGCACATGTGAATACTCTATGTAGGCTAAACTATATTTATTAACCTCTTAAAAATATCTAAATGCCCGAGTCATTCTCTGCCAGTTCAGCTAGGGACAAAATTAAGGAGGATTTTATATTTAAGTATATTTAATAATTAGAGATAACAATTTTATATACTATACACGCTACTTTAGTTTAACGGTTAAAGTAGAACCCTATTTTATAGAAATCGCTTATTGGTTATAAATACCACATGTATCTTCGATACAATTAGTAAAAAGATGGTCCTTTTAACATTACAAGCACGGACAGCGTAATTTGGAACAGATAGCTCGGAGTCCCAGATTAATTCCGAATTTTATGAAATAAAAAAATATTTTACAAAATAAAAATAATCTGTCGCACAAAGTGCGAAATCTGGGGGCGTTGTATTATTCATTAATTTACGGGGGATTTGTTTTGTTGGTTGCAATATTTCCAGATTATGCCGAAACAGATTTAAATTAAATCGTCGGAGAAATAACTCTTCGTGGTTAGTTAGTTAACAGGAGTTTTTAATAACGTGTCATTCTTTAGGCAGCTATATATATGTAAGATGCGCCTATGAAAGTATTGACAAACTCGAATTTTATTTAAGTAAAAATCAGCATCTTATAATTTTTTCTATTTAGCAACCAGAGAAAAAGACACATCGGTCATAAAGCCACGTTTGCATTGCTTAGTTTTGATTATTTACTTTTACTAGGAACGCAGTAACATCAACAGTTGAACGCTCCTTCAGACAAGCCATTAAATTGGAATGACTCAATTCTTTTCATCCGATTGCAGGTGCCAACAATCAATAGTATGAATCAACCAGTAACCCGCAGTCTTTCACGGACGATCAATTCCTGTGCGTTATGCGCCAGTTTTATGACTGAATGGATCGGTTGAATGATCGGAAACAAAATCTATAGCTATCTTATATTTCATTCAATATAATTATAATCTATAAATTTTTTAACTGTGAATCGTTGGATGTTTTATTTCACCCAGACCTAAGACAATGTAAAAAAAGGGATTTTTCCTTTAACATTTGCAGTACCGCGCAGCTTTAAAGCATAAGCTACGCTGAACTTTTTGTTATTAAATTAAAGATAAAAATGTTTAATTTCAATTGACACACTAAACCCGCGAAATTTGCCGAACAACCGAGGCAACGTTCTTACCTCTGAGCCACCGTGTCTCACACGCATCTCATTTGGAATAACTAATTTTCTCAGCGAGCAAGTCCAGTAAAAAAAATATTTCCTTGTCCATAATTGTAGACTACGACATAATATCGAGTTATTTAAATACATAATATCAACTTAATGCTGTGGATCGGTTCATTGATCGTCAAGGTTTGTTCTGCGGTGGTGACCACTGCTTCTATTATATGACGAGGGCGAGGAAATTTTAAACGTATTTCAATGTTGTCTAAGCCTACCTACCTAGTGGTGCAACTCATTAGTCTCGATCAAAGTTTATTTCACAAATTAAGATATTACAAAAACATCTTCACGCCGTTCGTAATACTGGGATAGACAGAGATCTAGACAATTCTTTTGACCCGCTTTCACCGAAGTTATTTTTGGGCAACGTGACATGATGAGCCTATCGCCGTATTTGTATCCAAGCCATCGCGATATAAATCGTACATAAGTTTTTGAAAAAAAAAAAAAAAAACAAATAGCCTACCACCTGGGGATTGTACTCGGGGTGTCTTGACTGAAATCCAATCATCCAACCAACTGGCTCGTGACACTTAAATTAGGGTATTGGCTTCAGAATCTACCTAACCATGGTTGGTTGAAGATGGAGGCGATATAATGACTAAATAACAGTGGAAAACAGTGTCGAGTAGTCCAGTATAGAAATTGTCAATGTGGTAATTAAAAAATAACAAATAAAAATGAAAATGTATCTATTTTTATGAAAACTTAAGTTCTCTTAAGTTTGCATAAGAATCTTAAGTTCTCTACTACTACCATAATAACTAATAACATAATGTCACGTCCTCAATAACTGAAACTAAACACACCATAAATGTTAAAATAAATTCAATGCAACATTGCAAGTCAAAGAGACAGACATAATTACACTTTAAAATACATATTTCTTTTTCCGTATTGCAGAAATAATAACCCTTCTGGAAATTGGTGTCTGAATTCCAAAAGCACTAAGCATTTTCGTGAACCGAAAGGATCGATAATGCGCAGACCTACTGCAGTATTAACGTATGTCTACAAGCTAAGGCGGTATTTTTTCTTACTTCATACTATTTTTCGAGTGGTTTCTTCTATACCAAACAATACTGTACTCTTCAATGCTTACTATACATTCCAAAAGAACAACAAATTTCTTCCTGACTTCCTGACAGCTAAAACAAACATCTGTGATATTTTATAGTGTGAGTAATGCATTTTGCCGCCACACTGTAATAGATTTTAACATAGCTTTAAAAACAATAGGAGAGCAATAGGTTACTTCCTCCCTTTGTCACACACTTTTAAGGTCTACAATAAAGAATAATATATGTTTATTGTATGGATACAAATAAGTCAAATATGAACGAAGTAACAAAACAAATGACGAAAGGAAATGGACAGAGAGGTCGATGACCTTGCGCATGACGAGGACGGATGAACGTCAGACCTTGTGATTCAGTGACTCATTCAGGTGTCTGGTAATGAGACATAATGACGATATATTTTTACTATATGATTTCATAGCTTCACGCAATTCCTAATTCACAGGTAAGCAGAGGTCTATACAGAAGTGAAGTCTTTTTTTTTGAAGCCCACTTTTTACTAAGGCTTATTATTGGTGGTGGTGAACATATAGCCGACTTAATGTCCAAGCATAGATAAATTTTGATATATACATAATATGTAATATATATCACAATATGTAAAATCTTTTAAGTATTAAATAAGTTACGACGACGGGCTCACCACCTGTTACGTTGTCCCGAAAAAATTTTCGGTGTAAGGTAGGTCTAAGGGACTTAACTGTCTAGACTAGACCTCTGTCTACCGCTGTATTGGGAATTACGAGAAGATATTTATTTATTTTATTTATTTTCTATGTATGCGGAAACAATTCACACTTCAAGACACAGAGACAAGTTCCAAACGATAAGCCCGGTTGAACTGTGGAACGAATATACTAAAATGTAGATCTTGATCTATGGTTATCCAATAATCTTTCATAAATAAAAACATGCCTCTGTCTGAAAATCTACTGTACGAATTTTCTTCTTTTTACATGGACAAAGTGATTTAAGAGGATTCGTGTTTCCTCTGTGACTATGTTTTTAACTATCTATATTTTTTATTCTTTCACATTTCTGTTATCTGTCGTCTTTTTTTGTTATTACAAATATAACAAAGTCACGATAGCCGAGTTGTTGGGTGGTCGGAATTTCGAGTCGAGAGACCCGAGTTCGATCCCCAGGTGGCAGTACCAATGAGTTTTTCAAAAACTTATGTACGAATTTCATCGTTGGCTTGGACATAAAAGGCGGCGACGGGCTCACCCCCCGTTGTCCCGAAAATATTTTCGGTGTAAGGTGGGTCTAAGAGACTTAACTGTCTAGACTAGACCTCTGTCTACCGCTGTATTGGGAATTGCGTGAAGATATTTATTTATTTTCTATGTATGCGGAAACAATTCACACTTCAAGACACAGAGACAAGTTCCAAACGATAGGCCCTGTGGAACGAATATACTAAAATGTAGATCTTGATCTATGGTTATCCAATAATCTTTCATAAATAAAAACATGCCTCTGTCTGAAAATCTACTGTACGAATTTTCTTCTTTTTACATGGACAAAGTGATTTAAGAGGATTCGTGTTTCCTCTGTGACTATGTTTTTAACTATCTATATTTTTTATTCTTTCACATTTCTGTTATCTGTCGTCTTTTTTTGTTATTACAAATATAACAAAGTCACGATAGCCGAGTTGTTGGGTGGTCGGAATTTCGAGTCGAGAGACCCGAGTTCGATCCTCAGGTGGCAGTACCAATGAGTTTTTCAAAAACTTATGTACGAATTTCATCGTTGGCTTGGACATAAAAGGCGGCGACGGGCTCACCACCTGTTACGTTGTCCCGAAAAAATTTTCGGTGTAAGGTAGGTCTAAGGGACTTAACTGTCTAGACTAGACCTCTGTCTACCCCTGTATTGGGAATTGCGTGAAGATATTTATTTTATTTATTTTACAAATATAACAAAATTTGATCTCATATTTGACAGGGGGAGGGTCGTCCTTGAATACCTAGACGTACGCGTATAAAGAAAATTATAAATTTGAAAGTAGCGAAAGAGCTACACGGAAAGTATATAACATTTGGCGATCTGTTCTATCTGGGTACGCCGTCGCGTATGCGTGTAGATATTTATTTACTTATTATTTTTATGTCATAGTAGTAATTAACGAGTTAGTTTTCGGTTCACTAAAACAATAGTGAAGGGTGGAAGCGATTGCCAAGCATTCCTAATGTTAAATAAATAAAAACCGATCGACTATCATACATTAGCTATGATTTAAGATTTTAACGTGTTACAATATGGTCTTCAGGAATGTTTCTACATTTATGAAACAGTCCGCTGTATCCCCTAAAATGTTTGTCAACATACTCCACCACTAATGTGGGAATGTGGAAATCATTAAACAATACAAACCATGCGCCTTGAGGAACTTACAGGATGTTTATATTCAAAAGTTTAATTTTGAAAATGATATCAGTTAAAGAAAAACAAGAATATTGGACAAACATTAGGAACATGATGTTTAGTGAAATGAGACGGATGTCAATCACTAATGTTTATTTTGTCTGGTCCATGTTGAGAGAAACGATCGATTAGTGGTTGTTTTACCAATGGTTACGATGGCTTCTTCCTGTCAGACTTCGAACACTATTAATATTTATATTTACCATCTTTATAATAGATAAATATTTTCACGCCATTGCCGATACAGTTCGTCGTATATAATAATTTAATTGACTAATTCAATTTTTTTTTACTAATTCAAAAAACGAGTAAAGTGAGTAACGGTAGTAGAAAATCATGGGCATTTATGTAAAAAGCGTGGTGGTATTCATGACTGATGTGTACTCCTCCTGTATCCCTTGAATAGTTTACTACAGTTTAATATAACAAGAACCTTAGCCACAGCAACGCATGGCCGGGTACGCTATAATATTATAAAGAGAGATGATTGTTTGTTCCGAAACTATTGAACCAATTTAAAAAATTAAGGCAATATTATATTATGCTTTGCTACCCGGGTAAAGCCGGGGCGGGTCGCTAGTCATTCTATATCTTCGCAGATTGTGTTGCCAAGGGCCCAATTAAACCACTGAGAGGTTTTGCCTTTATACACTCATACAATGTTCCAGGACTTATATTTAAACACTAATATTACAGGAATAAAGTAAAAAATAAGTCTAGTTGACAGTAGCAACCGCAAACGATTTGTTTGGAATATAATCTTTGTCCCCCCAAGATGACTACTACGGAGTGAACAAATCAAAATCGGTGCATCCGGTTGAGTATTATGAAGCCCAAAACAGACTTACATACATACTCATCCAAAACATTCATAATCACACATAATCTTGCAAACACAAAATAACATACATAATCTTGCAAAATTTAATGTATATTTCTGTGTTGGTGTGCAATACAGAGTATTCCATCTATCTACGTACTTAAGACGCCACTTTTTGTGTCTGGCTTTTAAAAAAAAACACCATGTATTGGTATTTGTGGCTCTATTTGTTAATCTCTTAATTTGTCACTTATTTTTAAACGACAATATCATCAAGCGGTTGAGGAAACTCTGTTAGAAACAAAAGAAGGATAACTTAAACGAAAACAATTAAAATTAACAACAGGTCGCAAGTGTATAAATATTTTTAAATCAGCAGAAAGATAACACTATATAATAATTTAACATTTACCGCCAAATAAATTGAAAGACCGTGCGAAAAGCTATTTAGATAATGCGTTTACCAAAACACAGGCCGTTTTAAGTTAAAAAAAATAAACAAGCGTTCAAAATCGTACAGAACGGTCTACAATGTCTAATGGAACGACGATTACGTAACTCCTTATGAATCACTGATATTATTGGTTGAGAATTAAATTGTTTAAGTTAATAAGGTCGTCAGAGGTTCAAAATATTTGTGACATATCACCTTTCAATGTGAATGCCACACAAGGTTTCGATGTCAATGATTCACTACAATACATCGTTTCCTACTAATTAATCTTATGTATAACACAATCGTCTATAGACAAATGTCAAAAGTCCCGTATGCCTACAAACTAGACTGCTAATGCCGACAATACGATGCTTTAAAGAACTGGATATGTCGACAATAGGATGAATTAAAATTCGATATTGATAACATGTAAATTTAGGGCTCCCAGCTGGTTTCCAGAAATATAATCACCAGACACAGCTTCAATATTTAACTTTTTTATATTCAAGAACCGTCTACAGAATCGTCTAGCTTGCCCATTATGGCAAAACTTCGTATAACCGTGGCAAGCGTCTTGCAATGACCATTTATAGGCTAAAAATATATATAAAAATTGAGATTTTTTTTTAGTCTTGTAATATGCTCTTATGTACATCACCCATGTAGTTCCCATAAGTTTGAATTTCTTACATCATTAAATTAGTGGCAAACATTTGATACAAATCAAGATAATAAAATCACACCTAAAGACAGAACTATGTTTACATGTTATCTCGAGAAGGTTCTATTATGGCTTCTTAGGATACAGATGTTTTTGGTGACACCATTTATAATAGGTTTTTTCGCAAGACTAAAATGATAAACAACCCTAAGTGATAAAACCTCCAATAATGCTGCAGTCATTTTTGATTATTTCAAGTGGCAATTATGGCAGACCATGGGAGAAGTTTATTTACAGATGCTCAAAATTACTCAGATGGACATGAAAATAGTTATAAAAATAGACAAAGAAAATTGGTTAGAATACATCAAAATCTTACCAAAAAATGAAAATTTAAATTAAAGCTACAAAGTAAAATTATTCAACAAGTTAAACATAAATAATATTAAAAATATGAAAGATTATAATAAAATTACAAATGATTAAAGTCCAGAAGATTATATTATTTACATAATAACTCAACAGGATGTATAAGTCATGAGGACATTGGTATTTGATCAAGTTGAGGAAATTCAGTTATTTTTAGACTCAACTGATGACAATTTCAGGAAACACTGATTTGTAGTTACATGTACAGTTTTATTCATTTTATTTTATTTTTAATTGAATAGGGGCTAAGCCAGCTTTACAAATGTTTATAAATTTCTAATCTTATTTAGCTATTTTAAAAAAAACTGCCAGGGATTTTCCAATGTCCCTCTGACTCGCAATACATTTTTCCAGGATTAAGAGCAGTCTATGTGCTATTCGAAGTTTTAAATAAATGTATAGAATTATTTAATAAAAAATAACAGTATAATATACATGAAAATGTATATTATACTGTTAAAGATAACTAATTTCATATGTTGAAATCTATCAATCAATGTATGCTGCTGTTCATATAGAATAATTAGATAAACATACAAATGTTGCCTTAACATATTTTTCAGTGTTTAATGTGTTTTTTTATTATTCCTAAATGTATTTTTAGCCTTGTATACACACCACCTGTGATAAATTAGTATTTATAATAATACAAAAGGCCTTGACCAAATCACTATGTTAAATATAATCATGAGTAGTAAACACATCAAATCATAATAACTGCATAAGCTGTTGTGACCAGTGTTGCCTGGGGTTTTATTATTAAAAAAAAAATGTGAAATCATTTTTAAAATATTCTTCCCAGTCTTTCATGACGAAATAGAAAATTACTATCTAAAAAGTCTGGTCTGTCTGCTAATGAACAGCTTGCAACTTTCGCCTCCTTCAAACCTATCTTTCCTTAATTTATATATAAAAGAATCATATTAGAAATTATATTAAGATTTAGATAATGTTTGTGAAATTAAATTTAACCCTTCCTATACCCAAATAATATTAAATGTTTGCATGATTGTAACTTAATCATAGTAAAATAGTTGAACAGATTAAAACAAAATGGCATGCATAATTACCATATGACCTGTAATAAAATATAGCATTATGTTATACCATTGATCCCAGAAAAATGCAGTCAATGTGGGAGAGATTTGAAATATGTATGCATACAAATTTTGATATAAAAACCTGGTTTGGAGAGAGTCACTGGCCGCATTTTACGCCAGGAAATTATAGATATTGGCGAAAATTTCGAGGAAGTACAAGAAATCACGGGCAGAAAATAACGGCTTAGAGCAGTCATCTCATCATAAACTATACTAGTAACAATATTCAGTCAATTATGGATACTTTTTCTTATCGGGAATTGAATCGACTGTTGTTGAAAAAGTCGAAAATATGGTAATTGTTCATAGATAGGTATAAAGAGTTTCAGTAAATTTTACAGTAGTGCTGAGATATTATGATTCGTCATTCTTACGATCTGTAACTATGAATCACCATACAGTCGAATATGCCCGTAAATGATCAATACCGGACATATATGGTATCTAGTTATCACACAAGTCGACGTTATGATATATTAAATTGCATTTATTATAGATATGATGCGTATGAATAATCGATAATTTGCATAATAGGAAGGCGTAATAAATATAACCTTGACTTTGGTAACGACAATTATTAGTAACGAGATTTATGCGGGACGCACCCAAAGTAGTCGGACGCCTGTACACCCCCCGAAATAGACTTGAAATGGATGTGACAGGCCACTGCGACCGCTATACCATATATGGGCAAACGATATGCGATTGCGCGGCTGTGCAATGCCTTCTCAGTTCGATGCCCCCAACGAACTGGCGACCGATAACTCACAGAACGCGCTCTCAGCATTTTTCCATAAAAAATTACTGCTTCTGAGGATGAAGCGGTGCGCCAGCACGTCATAAAAGGCGTTACAAGATAGTAACCTTTCCAACCTGCGTGAAATTCAACACCGATATATCAATTCATGAATTTCTTTCCCTGAACAATCCAGTCACCGCTGATCCTACGTTAATTTAATCCCGTGAAATCATCACACGTGGCATAAAATCACTGAACTGTGACGGCTATTTTTATGGAAAGGCGTGCAAACTCTGCAAAGGGTTGTGCGAAATATGGCGGCACCGGTCTTACAAGAATATTTTATAATATAAATTTGCTTTAAACTTTTCACTTGGTCTTATATGAAAAGCACAGCACAGGAAAACAACACTGTAATTTATTTTTATTCACTTACCATTTTATGATGTTAAAACACGTAAAAATTCCACTACTAAATTCACCAAGTCCACAACGGCGACCGGAACGACACTGAATACCTGAATGTTGGCTAAACGTTATTTTATGGCGACCAATGGGCGCATGTGTCAAAATAATTGTCTGTGAGTCAACACACTTTTTCTAAAGAGCGTTAATCTTATTTTATAACAATATTATTAAAAAAAATAAGAGATGCCACTATTTAAAAATACTTTCAATATTATTTTGAATATAATACAAATTCCGGGTTGAACATTTAATTTATAACTTAAAAATGCGACACGCAGGACGACAACTTATTAAATACGAGTGAAGTTGGTCGCTTTATGCTCGCTGTCAATTTACAAATGGAGAATTATAAATCTTGATATATAAAGCCACTTTCTTTATGATAAGATACGATAAAATATCATTAGCATTTTTGGCGACGTGTGTACTAAATTACACATTACTATACGTTTCTTTGATTACCACTTCAAAAATGACTCACTGATGACGATAACGTTTTGTCCAATGAAAAAGGAGTATTCAATAAATGTCCATATAAGGGCAGACGGAAACTGACTCAAAGACGTGTGTTGATTTGAATTTTAGCGCCTGCCTGCTACAATAATCGTGATTATCAAAAATTATAACCGTCAGGCGTTATAAATAAAAAATTCCATGGACAGTTCTGTATAAATTTTGCACATACATATCTTCCATACATACATATCTTCTGTTTTTTTCTGTGTCATATATAACTCAGTCATGTAATATGATTACTGATTATACACTCTTTATCATGCGTAAATGTAATTGTGTTGTAGGGTATAGCCTAAATAACGGCTTGATTTTATCAAAATAACCTTGTTTACTTGCCGTGTGGTAAAGGTGTAAAAATATTGTCACTTCCTTTCTTCCCGTGGTTGTTGTAAGAGGCGACTAAGAGAAATAGCCTTGAATATCGTTATGGCAACCGATAGACGGCGGGATAACCATCTCTAAAAATATAACCAAATAATCAGGCCGAAGATGAGGAGCAGCGTCTAAGGTACAAGTGGTCTCGTACTGCGGTCGCCAATTCGCTTGCCCAGAGTGGCGATTATTGCAAATCCTTCCTGTGGGAGCGGCCTATGTTATGCAGTGGACTTTAATAGACCTTTATGTTGAAAGTATTATGTGTACCTTGTTTACTTGCCTTGTATTAAGTATTAAGAGATTAAAAGAAGTCCACCGGAGTTTATAGTTGCTAGAGGTTGTATGATTAAAGAAATCCTGAAGTATATACTGTTTATAACATAGACATTAGAACTATTGGTTTGAAATCCATGAGTTTTTAATAAATAAAATATCTTCACACAATTTTAAATACAGGGGTAGACAGAGGTCTAGTCTAGAAAGTTAAGACCCCTTGGCCCTCCTTCCACCGAAGATATTTTCGGAACAACGTGACAGGCGTTGAGCGTCTTTATGTCTAAGCCAACG
Source organism: Sericinus montela (assembly GCA_029286605.1). Lineage (NCBI taxonomy): Eukaryota > Metazoa > Arthropoda > Insecta > Lepidoptera > Papilionidae > Sericinus > Sericinus montela. The sequence goes on from JAGSMR010000050.1 coordinate 4,518,571, forward strand.
ATATAATTCGTTCATAAGTTTTGAAAAACCCATTGGTACGAGCCAGCCACCTGGGGATCGAACTCTCGATTTTGAGTTCATAAGATCAATATGAGATGTATAAGTAAATACATACATAGAGATAACGTCACAAACATTGCTTTGATGATGCACTTGTGTACCACAATCACCCATACCTAGGACATTATAGAAAAAAATTGTATGTATATGTACAATATTGAAGTTAATGGTGACTACGTTTATTATATAATAAAGTTCGATCCTCGCTGAGGAGTTGAAGCGTAGTTTTGTGAAATAATAAACAATTAGTGAACATTTAATGCCAAATATATAGAAGGTAGTAGGAAACAATTAAATAATTCATGATATTTCCTTCTCTAGGTTTATGCTTTTAGATAAGGGTCGTCTTAAACAGGCGGGCTGCGAGTAAGGCCGTGTCATGTGATGTATATCTAAAGTTTACTTTTTTTTGCTCAAACTAAAGTTTCGTGCTAAGACATCGTCAACATTCTTAAAGCAAATTTCAAACTATGTAATAAAAAAGTCTTCATAGTTGTAACTGGTTATACTAGTCTGTCCTATACAATACAAAGAATGCCACCAGACCATAAATGATCTTTGTTTAAAATAGAACTGAATTAACAATACTAACAGTCTTAATTGAAATTGTCAACTAAACGGATTACTTTTTAACAGTGGTAGAGCCACGCATCAGCATTTGTTGTTGCATGAATGGGCCGGCTCGACCGGGGAAGTACCACGACCTCACAGAATACCGGCGTGAAGTAGAAGTCTAACATACTTCTGCGTTTCGTCTGGTGAGTGCAGGTAGCCGGAGGCCCACACTGTAAGGTCGGTAACGCATCTGCTATGCCTCTGGTACGCTTTTTTCAAAATAAAATATTTGTTGTATTCACACTATTATTAATTTATATTCATTGAAATATTTAACACTATTCCTAATTTAAATTGATTAAAATATATTTTCTATTTTTTAGTTCGTTCGTATAAAAAGCGTGTTTTTTAGTTTTTTGAAACTATTATTTATTTTTTACTTTTTAGTTTGATGATGAAATTAGTGTATTGTCATCGGTCCTCGATAAATCTACAAAGTTTGAACTAAATCTGGCCGTTTGAAATGAGTCAAAATCGCACCCAAAGAAGTCAGTTACAAACATACATATATACAAGTGAAGCTAATATAAAGCGTGTAAAAAATATCTTATTTATGGATACACCACATACTCTATAGCCATAAAGGGGTGAAAAAAAAAACAACAAACAATAGACAAAAACATTTTAATAATAAAAAAAAACAATCAAGCATTGCCAACATATTTATGGTATCTCTTATACATCGAATACATGTTAGTCATTGTCGTTTGACCGATGGAGCCAGCTAAAGCGCGTCTCAGGAACGCCATTGCGTACGTAGAGTCGGATGCTTGTATTAATAGGGCAATGGAATTTTCTAGATGCTGCCTCACTGGTTTTGGCGGGGCCGTCTTTTCTATCCACGTACAAATATCAGCGACTGCGTAGGCCGCTATTCTTGACACGTGCGCCTTCCTCTTACATATCGACTGGGTTAATCTGAAAAATAGAAATCGGAATTGTTTAGAGAGCAAGTCTCCTCTAGTCGATTGGTTAGGTGATCTGAATACGAATCGGGAGAGAAGAGTTCGATGCTCAAAAGGCAGAAACGTACGTACGATTTTGCTGTGTGGTTTCGGCGTTCGAATTTATAGCGCCATCTGTCGGTAGCCTTTGCTATTTTAAAAGTTATTTTACATAGAAGTGTCTTACGACATCCACGGGTAGAGAGCGGGTGGTGAATTGTTACGTAGTAAACATCCGGAAAAAGTTAATTACACATATTTTACGTTGATATTTATCTTCATAAATTTAACAATAGGGGTTGTCACATCAGATAAATATGAATGATTGTACTCGAGTTATAAATTTAAAGTAAATAAATAAATATCTTCACGCAATTCCTTATACAGGAGTAAATAGAGGACTAGTCTAGACAATTAAGTCCCTTTGACCCACCTTACATCAAAGACATTTTGGGACAACGTGACAGGTTGTGTTCCCGTCGCCGTCTTTATGTCCAAGCCAACGATATAATTCGTACATAAGTTTTTTGAAAACCCCACAGGTACGAGTATGCCACCTGGGGATCGAACTCGGGTCTTTTGACTCGAAACTCTGAAACCACCCAACCACTCGGCTATCGTGGCTCTAATGGTTTTATACATGAATATTTATCTATTAAAATATGTAACTATGTAAGTATACTATACCGTTAGCTAGATCACTAAGACGGCAATGACGGTTGTGAACCTCACCACCAGTTACGTTGTCTCATATAAGCTATGGTGAAAGGACGATAACACTTAATTTTTTAAACCTTGTCTATCTAAATGTTGAATCTTAACTATAATGAAAACCTTAATATAATAAAAATTAACGACTTCCGTGGACGAGTGGCGTAAACACCGGTTTTCAAGGTGTTGCCATTTCGAGGTCCCGGGTTCGATTCCCGGCCGGGTCAATGTAGAAAAACCACTTTTCTACATTTTCTCGAGTCTGGGTATTTGTGGTACCTTCATTGTTTCCTATTCCCATAACTCAAGTGCTTTAGCATCTTACATTGGAAACGGAGCAATGTATGTGATGTTGTCCCCATCTATATATGTATTTAGTTAAACATTTATTTATAAAAAAAAAAGAAAAAAAAAGATAACATTGGAAATATACGTGAAAATATGTCCATGATTTAAAGGTTTCTTCTCTCGTTCTATACGTCACTTAAGGGATAAAAAAGGACATAATAACTTGCACTCACTTTTCTATAGAGTGCGCAGCTTCTGCCAACTTCTGTTCTACGCTGCGGTCCTCTCGGTGGGGGGAAGAGGCTCGCTCACACAAACACGATATCAGCGCTTTGAAGCATTGCATGTAGCATGGCCACCTGGAAACCGCATATTAAGTTTACAATAAAAATAAGTAAGCAGACAGGGACAATAATAAACATATCTACACAAAAATGGAAAAAATCACATTATACATTCACATTACACAATACACATTCACGATGCGAGTAAAAACATTGGTATACGTCATACAAATATGATGTTGTCCCTATTTTTGTATTATTTATTTATATCTTTTTATTATATTAGGATTGGACATAAAAACGGCGACGGGCTCACCACCTGTCATGTTGTCCCGAAAATATCTTCGGTGGAAGGTGGGTTGAAGGGAGTTAATTGTCTAGACTAGACCTCTGTCTACCCCTGTATTGGGAATTGAGTGAAGATATTAACTTATTTTATTTACAAATATTTTTATACATTGTATTAAACCGTGTTTCTAATGCTTTATGTTACGTATATTAATTTAGATTAAAATTCGTACCATAATCGTTTTTAATTTACAGTACTGTACATCTGTAACAAATGTACTTGTTAAGCAAATGTATTAGGCAAATTTATATTATGTGTTTTATGTGAAATTTTGACGTCCGTATGGTAACGGCGTAAGAATATTGCCACATCCTTTCTTCCGTGGGTGTTGCAAGAGGCGACTAAGGGATACAGGTCGTTATGGCAACCGATATATGGCGGGATAATCATCTTCTAAATATGTCAAATCAAAATAATCAGGCCAAAGATGACAGCTGCGTCTGAGGTGCGAGTGGTCTGCTACTGCTATCGCTAATCCGCTTGCCAAGCGTGGCGATTATGGGAAACGCCATGTCCTGCAGTGGACTTTAACAGGCCGTTATGTATGTATGTATGTGAAATTTTGCATGTACATTGTTGGTGCACCGAAATAAATATATAAAAGCATGGTTATAATAAAAAAAATTAATAGTATACTCAAAGAAAACTCACCTATCTTCCAACAGTTCCTCTCTTGATAACAATAAGTTATTCAATACAACCATAGATCCTTCATATAGTACAAAGAATGCCTGCCAACTGATTTCACACCTTGTATGTATTGAGTTACGGCCTAGAATGTAATGGATCATATGTAAGAGCTCGAAGATTGCATCGATGAATCTATAGTCTAGAGGCATCTGAAAGGGTTGTTTCAAATTAGTACATTTTTACATGACTTTTTTTTAGTATTACTTTGTATTGTATGTATGTATGTATGTATGTATGTAGGTATGTATGTATGTATATGAGTTTATTTATTTGACCATGAATTTTAAATGCCCGAAAAGATTTAGACAGTTAGGGTTTATTTTTAATTCCTATATCATACAGAGTATAGTATGATGATACTATACTCTATATATAGAAAGAACTTATGTCATCATCCAGGCTATAATTTCTTTCTTGAAAAAAGAATAATCACATTGCATATGTATTCAAATGAGAAAGATTTTTAGCATGTTTTGTTCTAATTAAAAAAAAAAACACTAATTTCTGTCATCGCAGTCGTGTCTTTAACTTTTATAATTAGAGTTCTTTATGGTATATATAAGAAAAGACGACAAAACAAAAAGAAGTTCTCTACGGAGTCTCTTTCGCCGATTTCCTCTCTATCACATTACAAAAAGAGAAAGAGATAGAAGACGATTTAATAATCATGTAGTATTTAAAAAGAAACATACCTTTTTCGCCGCCAAAACGACTTCCGAAATCATATCCAGATTTAACCTCAACAATTCACAAACGCTATCTTCGACTTTCACTTCCACCAATCCTCGATCCTTCGTGTCTTCGTTATGAGCGTTGTGAGCAGTACCAACATATCTTCTGTCCTTATCCAACTCTGGATTGTTCTCGAAATGTTGGTGGATCCAGAATTTGACGTTTTTACATGCGCGGAACATTTGCTTGGCAATACCGACACATTTCGGGCCGACGATGTTCGCTTTGAGACAATGTTGGAGCAAATATTTGGCGGTGCGGTGCGAAGTCAGCTGGGAGTTGGTTATGTCTTGGTTCTTCAAAATTATCGATGGTTTCTGAAAACGGAGTCCCAGTGTTATAACGTCAAACAAATCGATGTAACAAGAGTTACACGAATATGAACCGACTTCTCATTGCATTTAAGTGCATTTTACTTTCACGACCTTTTTACGTGAACGAGTGACAAAGGTTAAGAGTTTCCAGTGTTACATCGCCAAAGAAATTAATGTAATAAGAGTAACACGAATATAAACCGACTTTACATTACATTTAAGTGCATTTTACTTTGACGAACTTTTTACGTGAACGAGTGACAAAGGTTGAGAGTCTCAGTGTTACATCGCCAAAGAAATTAATGTAATAAGAGTAACACGAATATAAACCGACTTTACATTACATTTAAGTGCATTTTACTTTGACGAACTTTTTACGTGAACGAGTGACAAAGGTTGAGAGTCTTAATGTTACATCGCCAAAGATATTCACGTAACAATAGTTACACAAATATGAACCGACTTCCCATTGCATTTAAGTGCATTTTACTTTGACGACCTTTTTACGTGGACTCGTGACAAAGGTTGAGAGTCTCAATGTTACATCGCTAAAAACATCCATGTAATAAGAGTTACACCAATATGAACCGACTTTCCATTACATTAACGTGCATTTTTACTTTGTTGACTTTTTTACGTGGACTAGAGACAAAAGTTGAGTCTCAGTGTTACATCGCAAAAAGACATCCATATAATAAGAGTTACACCAATATGAACCGACTTTCCATTACATTAACGTGCATTTTTACTTTGATGACCTTTTTACGTGGACTAGAGACAAAAGTTGAGTCTCAGTGTTACATCGCAAAAGACATCCATGTAATAAGAGTAACACGAATATAAACCGACTTTACATTACATTTAAGTGCATTTTACTTTGATGACCTTTTTACGTGGACTAGAGACAAAAGTTGAGTCTCAGTGTTACATCGCAAAAGACATCCATGTAATAAGAGTTACACCAATATGAACCGACTTTCCATTACATTAACGTGCATTTTACTTTGATGACCTTTTACGTGGACTAGAGACAAAAGTTGAGTCTCAGTGTTACATCGCAAAAGACATCCATGTAATAAGAGTTACACCAATATGAACCGACTTTCCATTACATTAACGTGCATTTTACTTTGATGACCTTTTACGTGGACTAGAGACAAAAGTTGAGTCTCAGTGTTACATCGCAAAAGACATCCATGTAATAAGAGTTACACCAATATGAACCGACTTCTCATTGCATTTAAGTGCATTTTACTTTGATGACCTTTTACGTGGACTGGAGACAAAAGTTGAGTCTCAGTGTTACATCGCAAAAGACATCCATGTAATAAGAGTTACACCAATATGAACTGACTTTCCATTACATTAACGTGCATTTTACTTTGACGAACTTTTTACGTGAACGAGTGACAAAGGTTAAGAGTTTCCAGTGTTACATCGCCAAAGAAATTAATGTAATAAGAGTAACACGAATATGAACCGACTTCTCATTGTATTTAAGTGCATTTTACTTTGACGACCTTTTTACGTGAACGAGTGACAAAGGTTAAGAGTTTCCAGTGTTTCATCGCCAAAGATATTCACGTAACAATAGTTACACAAATATGAACCGACTTCCCATTGCATTTAAGTGCATTTTACTTTGACGAACTTTTTACGTGAACGAGTGACAAAGGTTGAGAGTCTCAATGTTACATCGCTAAAAACATCCATGTAATAAGAGTTACACAAATATGAACCGACTTTCCATTATATTAACGTGCATTTTTACTTTGATGACCTTTTTACGTGGACTAGAGACAAAAGTTGAGTCTCAGTGTTACATCGCAAAAGACATCCATATAATAAGAGTTACACGAATATGAACCGACTTTCCATTACATTAACGTGCATTTTACTTTGATGACCTTTTTACGTGGACTAGAGACAAAAGTTGAGTCTCAGTGTTACATCGCAAAAAGACATCCATATAATAAGAGTTACACCAATATGAACCGACTTTCCATTACATTAACGTGCATTTTTACTTTGATGACCTTTTTACGTGGACTAGAGACAAAAGTTGAGTCTCAGTGTTACATCGCAAAAAGACATCCATGTAATAAGAGTTACACCAATATGAACCGACTTTCTATTACATTAACGTGCATTTTACTTTGATGACCTTTTTACGTGGACTAGAGACAAAAGTTGAGTCTCAGTGTTACATCGCAAAAAGACATCCATGTAATAAGAGTTACACCAATATGAACCGACTTTCTATTACATTTGAGTGCATTTTTACTTTGACGAACTTTTTACGTGAACGAGTGACAAAGATTGAGAGTCTTAATGTTACATCGCCAAAGACATTAATGTAACAAGAGTTACACAAATATGAACCGACTTTTATTTACTTTTAAGTCTATATTAACTTTGACGACCTCCGTGGACGAGTGGCGTACACACCGGTTTTCATAGTGTCGTCAGCTCTGAGGGATTCCCAGTTGGGTCAACGTAGGAAACGCCTATTTTGAGTTTTCTCGGGTCTGGCCGTTTGTGGTACCTTTGTTTTTTTTTTTTTTTTTATGGAAAAGGGAGGCAAACGATTCTGCTAGGGGCAAACAATTCTGTGATCAATGTCAATGTTCGTACTAGAGTTATGGACGTCTATTTGTAAATACATATGTAAAATATACTGTACCGTTGGCTAGGACATTAAGACGACGATAGGCTTACCACCTGTCACGCGGTGCCAAATAATATTCGGTGAAATGTTGACCGAAAGGACTTCATTATCTCTGCCTATTCCAGTATAGAAAATGGCGTGAAGATATATAAAAAAATATCTTCACGGCATTCCCAACAGAGTGGTAGACAGAGGCCTAGATAATTAATCCTTTCGACCCACCTTTACCGAAGATATTTCTTGGAACAATGTGAAAGGTGATAAGCATGGTCAAGCCAAAGATGTTAATAACATATTTTTGAAAAAAAAAAAAAACACCAATTGGTACGAGCCTACCACCTGGTGATCGAACTCGTGACTCTAAAGATAAGATTTAAAGATAAAATAATAACCTTTAAAACCGCCAAACTGGTTACGTCCCCGACGAAATTCGTCACGAAGCAATCCAGCGACGACAGCTCGGCCAAAAACTTGACCGTCACAGATATCCCTTCCAAAAGACCGCCGCTCACCCTTCTCCTGGACGTTTGGACGAATATCAGAAGCAGTCTAGCTTTTATACAGCGCCATATTTGCTGGAACAGGGCGTCCCTGTTCTCGAATATTCTATGGGATTCCAGTTTCTTTATGTGACGGAGAATGATATTCACGAGATGGAGCGAGGAGTCCAGATGCTGGCTTTTCGTTTTGGGATACTCCACTGCGGTTATCTGTAAGATTAGAAAGGTTAATGATTAGTTTCTTACAACTACATATAGAAGTGCGTACGCACACACGCACATAGACGCGTACGCACGAGGTTAGGGGTTCGATTCTCGGTCGGGTCAGCGTAGAAAACTATTTTCTTATATTTTCTTGGGTCTAGGTGTTTGTGGGGCTTTCGTTGTTTCAGATTCCATAACCTAGCTTCAGCTATGCACTTTTAGATCAGAGCAATGTATGTGATGTTGTCCTATATATGTATTTTACTTCGAAATATATTTGAACTTCGAAAATATACTATTCAAAAGTTTTATGCAAGCCGTGTAGTCCAGCACACATGACGCTAGTTTTACAAAGCAAGTGGTTCAGGTTCGAACCACGGGCCAGCCCACATTTTCAAGTGCTGACACAAACAAGTAAATAAAAACAAATTGTGTAGTATTGCTGTATAATATTTTGTGGCAACATCAACACTTATCTCTTGCATTTTTTTATTACAAGCTCAAATATATGAAAAAAAATTGATAATAATTTATGATAATATTATTTACTTACTGCGCTCTGAACAAAGAATTCCAATCCAGACCATAAACAATCCATTTTTTTCAATTCCTCCATATCAGTCATTTCACAATACTTCAGTAACGTAAGAGAATATGCGCCAATTGCGTTCAGTGTTGCTATATTTCTTTCTGACACATTATCATCAGTGTTGTCAGTAATGTTTTCTAAAGACCTGATACTAGCAAAATCAATATGCATAAACGATTCCAGCATAGCGTTATGTAATTTTTCTTGTAAATCAGCTAAAATAGACCTGAAGGCACTTGTAGTTATGGCTCTTTTCTCTTTGGCAATGATAGGTAAGATAATACATTGGAGTTGGAACATAGTATCATTAAAATAGTCTATACTAGATATGTCTTTCAAAGATTTCTTTTTTGATAAAAGAATGTCAACCAATTTTTTCACTACTTCACTGTCAGTTTTTACTTTCTTCACAGACGCTTCTAGAATACTTCTTATTATTAACAAACTATTCGATGTTTTTATCGATAAAGTCAACAGATTAAAAACTTCTTTATCCTCAAATGAAAATATAAACTCTATCGGAAATACCTTATATATGTCCGGATACTTGGGACTCAATTCGTAAATTGTTTGAAGTATTTGATCAATGCTTTTACGTAATTTTTTAGCATGGCAACACTTTTTTAACGCTAGTAACACAAATATGGCGGTCAACTGATATTTCTCTTCCAAATTGTGTATTTGAAGATCTTTAAAAATTTCTATATATTTTATTATATCCTCATCTTGATTTTCAATATTTATCGTAAGCCCACTAAAATAATCTCTGACATTGACAGTTTGTATAAATGTTGCTATATCAAATTCAGTTTTATTCATAGCCTTGCCTAAATTGTTGCTATTTTCGAAATATTTAGCTATACTTTTGGCTGTTTCCAAGACAAGCGCATTTAATAAATCTCTGTTGTTGAATACTGAATCGCTTTTAAACATCTCGCCAATGTTGCCATCTATATATAGTCTTACTAGAGACTTTGCCAACTGCTTTGCTTGTATTTTGTCTAAGTTTGCAAATAATTGCCTCGTAAAGCAATTATTAGTACTGATTAGTTTACAACTACATATAGAAGTGCGTACGCACACACGCACATAGACGCGTACGCACGCACGCATACGCATCAACACACACACACACACACACAGCTACATATTTAGGTTAAAATATAAAAATAGGTAAAAAAACTCAAGGGCTAGCTGGTGATCTAAGTGTTAACGGCGTATGTCTACTATAATGTTGCATTTGATGACCTCCGTAGCGCAAACACCGGTTTTAATAGTGTCGTCAGCTCTGAGGTTACGGGTTCGATTCTCGGTCGGGTCAGCGTAGAAAACTATTTTCTTATATTTTCTTGGGTCTAGGTGTTTGTGGGGCTTTCGTTGTTTCAGATTCCATAACCTAGCTTCAGTTATGCACTTTTAGATCAGAGCAATGTATGTGATGTTGTCCTATATATGTATTTTACTTCGAAATATATTTGAACTTCGAAAATATACTATTCAAAAGTTTTATGCAAGCCGTGTAGTCCAGCACACATGACGCTAGTTTTACAAAGCAAGTGGTTCAGGTTCGAACCACGGGCCAGCCCACATTTTCAAGTGATGACACAAACAAGTAAATAAAAACAAATTGTGTAGTATTGCTGTATAATATTTTGTGGCAACATCAACACTTATCTCTTGCATTTTTTTATTACAAGCTCAAATATATGAAAAAAAATTGATAATAATTTATGATAATATTATTTACTTACCGCTCTCTGAACAAAGAATTCCAATCCAGACCATAAACAATCCATTTTTTTCAATTCCTCCATATCAGTCATTTCACAATACTTCAGTAACGTAAGAGAATATGCGCCAATTGCGTTCAGTGTTGCTATATTTCTTTCTGACACATTATCATCAGTGTTGTCAGTAATGTTTTCTAAAGAACTGATACTAGCAAAATCAATATGCATAAACGATTCCAGCATAGCGTTATGTAATTTTTCTTGTAAATCAGCTAAAATAGACCTGAAGGCACTTGTAGTTATGGCTCTTTTCTCTTTGGCAATGATAGGTAAGATAATACATTGGAGTTGGAACATAGTATCATTAAAATAGTCTATACTAGATATGTCTTTCAAAGATTTCTTTTTTGATAAAAGAATGTCAACCAATTTTTTCACTACTTCACTGTCAGTTTTTACTTTCTTCACAGACGCTTCTAGAATACTTCTTATTATTAACAAACTATTCGATGTTTTTATCGATAAACTCAACAGATTAAAAACTTCTTTATCCTCAAATGAAAATATAAACTCTATCGGAAATACCTTATACATGTCCGGATACTTGGGACTCAATTCGTAAATTGTTTGAAGTATTTGATCAATGCTTTTACGTAATTTTTTAGCATGGCAACACTTTTTTAACGCTAGTAACACAAATATGGCGGTCAACTGATATTTCTCTTCCAAATTGTGTATTTGAAGATCTTTAAAAATTTCTATATATTTTATTATATTCTCATCTTGATTTTCAATATTTATCGTAAGCCCACTAAAATAATCTCTGACATTGACAGTTTGTATAAATGTTGCTATATCAAATTCAGTTTTATTCAAAGCCTTGCCTAAATTGTTGCTATTTTCGAAATATTTAGCTATACTTTTGGCTGTTTCCAAGACAAGCGCATTTAATAAAGCTCTGTTGTTGAATACTGAATCGCTTTTAAACATCTCGCCAATGTTGCCATCTATATATAGTCTTACTAGAGACTTTGCCAACTGCTTTGCTTGTATTTTGTCTAAGTTTGCAAATAATTGCCTCGTAAAGCAATTATTAGTACTGATTAGTTTGGAGATACTTAAAAGTTGTTTTATTACATGTGACTTTGTTAAAGTCAATGCCTCTGTTTGAGGTTCATCAGAATTATTAATATTGTATAATTCTATAGCCATTGTTTTTACAAGGAGTAGGTTGTTCTAAAAGAAATTATCTTATTACCAACGTTTCCTGCGAAATGTGGTTTCACTTAGTTTAATGCTTAGTAACGATTAAGCATTAAACTTTAAGTAAACCACATTTTTATTTAAATAACGATTTTACGATAAAAGTTAAAAAAATTACTAATCCGTTACAGTATTACAGTTTGAATTACAAATTCCGTGGAAGAGTGGCGTTTTTCAAGGTGTCAGCTTTTGGTTCCCGGGCAGGATTCCCGGTCGGGTCAATGTGGAAAACGCTTTTTCTATATTATCTCGGGTCTGGGTGTTTGTGGTCCGTTCGTTGTATCCGATCCCATAACACAAGTGCTTTAGGTACTTACTTTGGAATCAAAGTAATGTATGTGATGTTGTTCCTGTCTAATTTATATAAGTATACTTCATGATCTTATTAATTTTAAGTAATAAATTAATGATTAATTATTATCTTATTAATATAATAAATAACATAATAATTAAAAGACAAGTCACGATAGCCGGGTGATTTATTTTAATTAAAAGACAAATATATAACATATAATTTTAGTTTTTCCCCAATACCATTAGGGACTATGTGATCTCTTTAGCGCATGGTATCAGTGCAAAAGATTACCCCATCCTTTCCCTATATGTGTCGTAAAAATAGTTTAAGGAAATATTGTTCAAAAATGGTAATGCCTACTCAACTGCGCATATATACTTATTATTTATTGAGAAGAAGAAGAAATTATAAATTAAAAGATAAAAGACTAATTAATAAACACATTCTTACCCATATTAAAACAGTTTCATCGTCTTGCACCATTTGAGCGATCGATATCCATTGATTGCTATCCAAACAAGATAAGATAATGCTACAATCAAAAACTTCAATGGTACGTTCAGCTTCTCTCTGTCCCTTTCAACTTGGTGTTGCTATATTTTAAATTAAGTAGTTTCAGTTGAGAATAACTTAGACAGAGTTTCAAGAACGAAAGGACGAGTGGTGGATTCTGAAAACAGTATTTTTACACTCAGATTATTAAATAGGGAAGTATTTAAAGTAAAAAAGTCAAGAGATTCGAGTTTGATCTCCGGTTGATAGGCACGTAACAAAAGCTTTTTTTTTAAACTTATAAAAAATATCTTCACGGCATTCCCAATACAGAAGTAAACAGAGGTCTAGAAAATTAAGTCCTTTTCACCCAAGGTGGGTCGAAAGTTAGTCCCAAAAAAGGACAACGTGAGAGATGCTGAGCTTGTCGTCGTTTCCATATTCAAACTAACGATGTAAATCGTACGTAAGGTTTTATAGAACCCATTGGAACGTGCCATGGGGATAGAACTCGTGTCTCTTGACTCGAATTCCGATTACCCAACAACTCGGCTATCGTGACTATTACTAAGTAAATTAAAAAAAATATGATTTGTGCATCATTTGTGAATTTTAGTCGATTAAAGATCTATTATTACTATATGGGTGGAAAACATACATATAATCCTGTACAAGTTGACTGTAGGACATGACATAGGCCTCACGTGTACGAGAGGGTTTGTAGTAATCGTCATGCTTGGCACGGCACGATAGCTGAGTGGTTGGGTGGTCGGAATTCCGAGTCAAGAGACCCGAGTTCGATTCCCAGGTGGCAGTACCAATTAGTTTCTCAAAAACTTATGTACGAATTACATCGTTGGCTTGGACATAAAGACTGCGACGATCTCACCACCTGTCACGTTGTCCCGAAAATATCTTCGGTGGAAGGTGGGTCAAAGGGACTTAAAAGTCTAGACTAGACCTCTCTGTTGACCCGTCTACCCCTGTATTGGGAATTTCGTGAAGATATTTGTTTATTTATTTATTTATCACGCATGGCAAGCGGATTGGCGATCGCAGTATTAAGCGCTTCGCACTTTAGACGCTGTTGCTCGTCACGAGTCTTTATTATGGGTAATTTTCGAGCCTCCGCCACCTGTCGGCAGCTAATCGCACTTTCGAATCATTTCCCTTAGTCGCCTCTTGAGAACCACGGGAAGAAAGGTGTTGGCACATTCTGTAGGTGGTTCCATACATGACTGGAGAGTCTAAGATGCATAGCGTCTGGTACTACGCCCTCCCTAATGCGGGGGGGCCAGCAGTGGAACTCAATAGACCGTTAAGTAGGTTAAGATAAAAAAAAATATCTTCACGCAATTCCCAATACACGGGTAGACCAATTAAGTATCTTTGACCCACCTTCCACCGAAGATATTTTCGGGACAACGTGACTGGTGGCGAGCCCGTCGCCGTCTTTATGTCCAAGGCAACGATCTGAATCGTACATAAGTTTTTAAAAACACCCATTGGTACGAGCCTGCCACTTGGGAATCGGACTCGGGTCTCTGGACTCGAAATTTCGACTCGGCTATCGTGACTTAAAGTTTAAGTTAAGATAAGGAAGAAAAATTTTATTTGTACACACACATAAGTACTGACAACTGTTGCAAGTAACATAAATAAAAGGAATGTGCTCAAAAAAGGGCGCAACTCAGCGTAATGCTGCATTAAGACTGCATGCGTAAGGTATTGCAAACAAACCTTAAGTATGCACAAATGCTATAAGTTAAAAATACAAATCTTTCCCCCAAGTAAGCTTCTTCAATAGTCATCAAAGTAGGGAAGGCAGATTTACGGAAACTGTTGCTACAGTCGATCAATACTCAATATCTCCACGCAATTCTCAATACAGGGGTAGACAGAGGTTTACAAAATTAAGTCCGTTCAACCCACCTTCCAACGAAGACCTTTTTTGGGGACAACATGACAGCCCGTCGCCCTCGTTATGTCCAAGCCAACGATATAAATCGTACTTAAGTTTTCTAATCGTACTTAAGTGTCTCTTGACTATAATTCCGATCACCTAACCACTCGGTTGTGTTGACTATTACTACAAAAAAATCCTAAAACATATTAAAGCTTTACAACACGTACGTAGCTAAGTTTCAAAATGCATTCGCCAAATTTTTTCAGGCATTCATCTTCGAATTTCTTGAAACTCGACCAGAATTCCTCTGCAATCGGCTGTGGGACGGTGTGATCCGCCATTTTGCTGTGTCTAAAGAAACTCGACAAAATGGCCGACAGCATTTCCGTCAGTGTTATTATGGAAGGACCTGAAAATCAGATAAATATAATTTAAACATATGTAATGGAATCATTTTGATATTGCGAGATATTTCCAATAAACAAATCGTGACTGTAAAGTACAGCTCTTGCGTGTTTTTGCACTTTATTATTATTATTTTTTATTTATCTTCACGCATAATCCCTGACGGGGTAGCCAGAGAGAACAGATCGCCAAGTGTCACGATCCTTTCATACCTCTTTCGCTTCATTCTGATTCATCATTTTCCTCATACATGCACTTCGAGGTATCCGAGTACTCTTGACCCTCCCGTCTTGAAGCAATTTGCTCACATGGTCTTCAAAAGTTAGTCTCGGCCTACCTCGACCCCTTTTAATATCAACATTCGCGCTATATATTTTCTTCACCATTCGGTCTTCGCTCATTCGCTCAACGTGCCCAAACCATCGAAGCACGCCCTTATCTATTTTACTCATAAGGTCATCTTTCAAACCTACCATTTTGCGAATCTCTTCGTTTCGTTTTCGGTCAGCCAAGGTAACGCCGCACATTTTACGAAGAGATCGCATCTCCACTGCATTCAACCTGCTTTTATGCTTCTTCTGGCATACCCAGGTTTATAGGTCGCTGCCATATAACAAAGTCGGTACCAGCACAGCGTTATTTATCGCAAGGCGTGCATTTTTCATTTGTTTTTGCTCTAATATACATAAATACATGACGGCCTATTATAATCCACTGCAGGAAATAGGCCTCTCCCATCGGGAGGATTTGTCATAATCGCCACGCTTGGCAAGCGGATTGGCGACCGCAGTGGCATACCACTGGTACCTCAGACGCTGCTGCCCATCTTCGGTCTGATTATTTTGGTCTGATATTTTTAGAGATGGTTATCCCGCAGTCTATCGGTTGCCATAACCATATTCAAGGCTGTTTCCCTTAGTCGCCTCTTACGACATTCACGGGAAAAAAGGGAGTGGCAATATTCTTACGCCGTTACCACACGGTTTTGCTCTAAACGTTACATAAAAACATCCATCAGGTTCCAGAAGGTTCCAGAACAGTGTAGACATACGATGAGTTATGATTCCTGAGTATGTTATTTACTTTAATTTGGAGTAAATTATGAATTACTTGACTTGTCTATATCAAATATCTTACTGAAAACATCTACAATTTTCGTTTATATACAGATATTGCTATGAATTCGGAAATGATAAGAGTCGAGGCAAATTGCAGAGGAATAAATACATAAACGAATAGAAGAAAGAAAAACATCAAATAAATTGCTTAGATCCCAAAGAAAACAACTAAAACACTTGTGTTATAGAGAAACAACGAAGAGACTACAAACACCCTAACCCAAGAAAATGTGGAAAAAGTGGTGATTCCCGTCCGGGAATCGAACCCAGAGGTGGCGACATCTCGAAAACCGGTGCTCACGCAACTCTTCCACGGAGGTCGTCATTAAATATTTATAATCTCCTCAAATGAAATGAAAGAAAGAAATGAAATAAACATTTATTCAGCACAAGTAAAAATAATAACAAGCATAACCAAATAAAAAAATGAAAAACATAATTGTGCCAAAAAGGGGTTGGCTCAGCATATGCTAAGCAAGGAAAATCCCGCTCAGCGCTGATTTTCAGCCAAATAACCTCGTCATTGGCGTAACGAACGCCGCATATTTCTTATTTAGTTAAAAGTGCTAGCTAACTGAAGGGACACATACGTAAGTTACATACCATATAGCTCATATTATAAATTAACGGGCAATAATTAAAAGTATAAATACACACATTATATACACATACAATACAATAATAAAACTAAAGGGCTAAATAATATAACTAAACATGTAATAAAATAGTAACTAATATATAAATATCACTGTTAAGTTGCAATAATACAAAAAAATAATAATTATAGTTATAGCAGGTTTTAGGGAATAGTAACACGAATACTAAAGAAAGATCATAGCAAAATGCCACGTTATATTATGGAAATATTGTGTTGGAGCTCTTCATGTTGCCTTTGCGTCTCGATGAGGAATTTTTTAGTTTTAATTTAAATGTGTTAATATTCTTGACATTTCTAATTGGCGGTGGAATGTTATTCCAACATTTTGAGGCAGCGTATCTGAAACTGCCTCGAAACGCCGCGGTTCTGTGGAGTTGAATAGAAAGTTGCTGTGCACACTGCCTACTTTTGCAACCTCTGTTTTGGGATACTAACATTAGCTTTCTATATAGATACCCTGGCTTTTGACTATTTAGTACGCCAAATTAACTCCGGGTATGGCAGAAGAATCTAGAAATAACTCCGGGTATGACTTGGGTATGGCAGAAGAAACATGAAAGCAGAGTAAATGCAGTTGAGATGAGAGCATTAAGAAGTATGTTAGGAGTTAAACTGAGCGACAGGATAAGGAATGGTGAAATAAGGAAACGTTGTGGTCTGAAAGAAGATGTAGTGACTAAAATTGAGAAAGGTATGCTGAGATGGTTTGGCCATGTCGAGAGAATGAATGAAGAACGATTGACGAAAAAAGCATATAAGGCGAGTGTGAATGGAAGTGTAGGAAGGGGAAGACCTAGGCGGACGTTTCAAGACCAAATCAGGGACGTCCTGAAAAAAGGCCAGGTCAAGAGTACCCTGAATCGAAGAGAATGTATGAAGGGAATAATGAAAGTGGACGAAGCGAAACAAGTATGTAAGGATCGTAGCAAGTGGAAAGAAGTGGTCTCTGCCTACCCCTACGGGAAAGAGGCGTGATGATATGTATGTATGTATGTAAATTAACTCCGAAGTCTATTAACTATCTTAAATACGTACATACATACGTAAAAAATTTCTTCCATCCATTCCCAACACAGGGCTAGACAGAGGTCGCGACAATTAAGTCGATTCGACCCACCTTCCACCGGAGATATTTATGGCACAACGTGACCGGTGGTGAGCCCGTCGCCGTCTTTTACGTCCAAGCCAACGATATTCGTACATAAATTTTTGAAAAACCCATTGGTACGAGCCTGTCACCCGGGGATCGAACTCGGGTCTCTTGACTCGAAGTCTAGCCACCCAACCACTCGGCTATAGTGATTTCGACGTCAATTAAAAACGACGTTATTTAAAAAGAATATGTACATTCTAAATTGCTAAATACTAATAATGTAATAAGTAATAGATGTTCATCACACATACCTTTATATATTAAAGGGACACATGTCATTAGCCTTACTTTTAAATGAATTTAGTGTATAACTTTCGTAATAAGATAAAATAATAAAAAAATACTATATCATACATACTGACAAATCCTTCTTCCAGCATCATTAAACAGTTTTCTTCCAACTCCTTTTGCAGCGATGTCAACAGACCATTATTTTGCCTGAACAACAATTCCGAAGTCCACTTTCCGTATACTTCTATGCATTCTTCTGGAATCACATCGCTTCCCGTTACAATTTTGTTTTTAATTTTTTCTCTAACCTCCGCATCATCTGTACTATCATTCAATTTTTGTCTCAATTCAAATTGTTCCACGTTTAAAGCTTCCAAACTCAGTTTTATGTGTGCAAGGATCTGATTTACGAACGATGTACCTCTGCTGAGTTTGAAAAGTGTTTCTATTAAGCAGTTCAACATTTCTTTGTATGATTCTAAAACATTTGTATTATTTTTCTTCGCAGTCATTACTGCTGGTAGTATTACATTTAATTTCTGCTCTACTATCGATGGATCTAACTTCAATGCCACATTTATTATCTGTAACGTTGTTTTATCTGGTTTCCCCTCTAATTTCAATAACCCCATCATTGTAGATTGTATGAAAGATAGGAAATTCTTTTTAATCTCTACTTTTGTTATCTTTTCGCCTAAAGTGTCAGTTAGTTTTACACTAATATCGATTTCATTCAGCAATAACAAATTTAACATTTTGAAAAATATGTTCCTTTTGATCTTGTCGTCGTTTTCTGCGAAGGTTATAGCCGGCATTTTCATTGCAGGGTTTAAATAGTTTTGAACCATATTAAGGGAATTAACCGCCATTATGTAGAATGCGAATATAATTTGACTATCACCACGGAACGATGTGACAAACACGTCTATAAAATCGGTTAAGAATTTTTGATCTTTCCCAGTTCTACTTTTCGGAAACATGAAAAACGCACTCATTATTTTTATCACAGACTGTATGTTATCTCCTTTCTCCGCGATAAGTTCGTCAATGTTGTCCTTTCTTATTAAATTTTTTAGAAAGCTTATGAAGAATGATTTCTTTGTTATCGGAAATAGAATGTTTTGTAAGACATTCAAAACAGTGCCTCTAAATTCTGAATCTAAATAACTGAAAAGGGTCTCTAGATGTTCTCCATCTAATAACTTAATTATGAAGTCTAATTTCTTTTTACAATCTCTGTAATATTTTACTAAATTAATTAGTATCTTTACGCTTAGAATTTTTTTATCTGTTTCATCACTGCGTAGATTTTGGAGTAACGTGGTGGCAATGAACAGATAATCATCAACTTGATGAATGAAACATGTTGATATTTTATCGTTTTCGAGAAACAAAACGATGTTTTGAATGTCTTCATTGTTTATAGGGTTATTGTGCAGGTACTGTGCTACTACCTGGAAGTAATAAATACTGTTTTTAGCAGTTTGAAATTAGAATTGCATGGCTATAACTGGTTGACAATAAATTAATTATAAGCAAATTAAAACAAATGTTTATTAGAAAACTTATTCACGATAGCCTGGGTGGTTGGGTGATCGGAATATAAGTTAAGAAGATCGTTGGCTTGGGCATAAAGACTGCGACAGGCTCACCACCTGTCATGTTGTCCCCAAAAAATGTCGTCGGTGAAGGGTTAGTCGAAAAGATTTAATTGTCTAAACCTCTGTCTACCCCAGTATTGGGAATAGCGTGAAGATATTCTTTTAGCAGAAATTTACTAACACATCAATAAAAAAATTGGATTCTGGATATGGTTCTTCAGTATTACTGTATACCTTGTATAAATGAAGAGCAGTCTTCACAAAAAAGACGATATGTCAATTGTATACAAAACAAACTACTACCTTTACCTATACAATATTTTGGCACCTTGACAGAATGAGTAACGAATGAATGGTGAAGAAAAAAGGGGCGAACGAATGGGTTTATTTCACAAGCATCTGTTTAATATAAGTGTTACGGCTCGGCTCTCCGAGACCTCAAGGAGTAACTTTGAGGTCATCAGTAATTTTAAGGGTCTTTGAGTTTCCTTGAGTAGCTAGGTTGGCTTGAATGATCAGATACTGCTCACATTCAAAATTTTCGTTAAGCCATTGAGATGTGGAAATTAGCGTCTTAAATAGTATAAATAGTAAAGATTAAATAAATAAATACATATATAGATGGCGACAACATCACATACATTGCTAGATTGCATAAGAAGCTAAAGCACTGGAGGTATGAGAATCGAAAACAATGAAGGCACCACAAACAGCCCAGACCCGAGAAAATGTTCAAAAAATGGTTTTTCTACATTGACCCATCTGGGAATCAAACCCGGAGACTCGAGATGTCGACAGCTTGAAAACCGGTGTTTACATGACTCGTCCACAGGGGTCGTCAGAGATTGACTGCAAAGTTCAAGGATGTAAATCCCAACTACAGTTATTAACACTCATTATTTGATTTATTAATACAAAATTTTATTTTTTTAATAGAAAAAGTAGGTGATTTAAAAATTAATATATTGGTTTGATATACCTTAATAAGCCTGCATTTCAGGTCATTAGTCAAATCATCAGCAAATATTAGCCAACCAATGATGTCTCTGATATCTTTACGCGATAGACCATTTCTACCTATTACATTCTCCAACCATTCCGCAACTATTCTCTCTTTCGGAGCTGCAGGGAAATGGGCTGAGTGAATCACATTTTTTGCAAGTCGAAGCCTTTTTGGTAATGGTGTATCGTCATCTTCCAAACGGCGTTTTAGTTCTGAAAAATGTGATTTGAAATATTATTATTTAGTTTTTGCCTAAGGTATTAATAATTTCTATTAAAGTATATGCATCCTCCTCTGTATATAGGAGATGTTAAGAAGGCTGATTGAAAGTCTATCTATATCTGTCTGATGAGAAAAATTAGGTGTGAAGAACATTTTTTTTTATCTTGAAGCATTTCCAAATACAGTAGAGACAATTTAGTCTTTTTCACCAGCATTATCATTGACAGAACTTATTTTAGGATCAAAGTGATAGGTGGTGAGCCAGTTGCCGTCTTTATGTTCAAGCCAATGATATAAATCATACAAAGTCTCTCCTAAGTCACTTGCATACAGTTCTGATTGTGCCCATTGGATTCATTATGACTCCTTGAATATGAAAAATTATTAAGTACTCTCTGATTTGTGACTGTGAATTTTTTGATACCCTCATATATTTTTATGTATCTTCATGCATTTTCCAATACAAGTGTAGCCAGAGGTCTAGACTATTTAGTCTTTTTAACACACATTTCACATTAATTTTTTTTGGGACAATGGGGCAGGTGATGAGCCTATGATACATCTTTAAGTCTAAGCCTACAATATGAACAGTTTTGATAGAACTCATTGGTACAAGCCCACCACCTGAGGATTGAACACGGGTTTCTCTACCCAACTACTGATCACCCAACCACTAAGCTTTCGTTATATTATATTTATAGCAAAAAATAACTTCACGCCATTCCCAATGCAGGGGTAAACAGAGGTCTGGACAAATAAGTCCTTTCGACCCACCTTCCATCCCAAGACATTTTTAAGACTATATAAATACACCGATATAGATTGTATATAAGTTTTGAATACAAATCAAATCTCATAATTTATTCATCGACAATAGAGTGTACATTCGTTAAGCGATAGTCATTTTTAAACTACCACCGTTTCGTAATGAGGTTCCTCTAATGGAGAAGAAACAGGCGAAAGAAACTCCATAGCTATCCTCTTTTTTGGTCAATATTTTTTTTACAATATATGTATTATACAATGTGATGTGATATTTTCTAGAAATAGCTTGGGAGCGGTCACCTCATTCCCAGGAGTTACTGTCGTTAATGTCGCATTTATATTATAATAACACTTTTTATAAAGTTTTTCTTTAAAGTCATGATAGCCGAGTGCTTGGGTGGTCAGAATTTCGAGTCAAGAGACCCGAGTTCGATCCCCAGGTGGCGGGCTTGTACCAATGGGTTTTTTAAAAAATACTTATTTACGAATTATATCGTTGGCTTTGACATAAAGACGGCGACGGGCTCACCTCCTGTCACATTGTCCCAAAAATATGTTTTGGTGAAATGTGGGTTGATGGGATTTAATTGTCTACACTAGACCTCTGTCTACCCCTGTATTGGGAATTGCGTGAAGATATTTATTTTTTATTTCATTTTTTTAAATTTCTTAAACCGATTAACGAAAAAGCATATAAGGCGAGTGTGAATGGAAGTGTAGGAAGGGAAAGACCTAGGCGGATGTTTTGAGACCAAATCAGGGATGTCTTGAAAAAAGGCCAGGTCAAGAGTACCCTGAATCGAAGAGAATGTATGAAGGGAATAATGAAAGTGGATGAAGCGAAACAAGTATGTAAGGATTGTAGCAAGTGGAAAGAAGTGGTCTCTGCCTACCCCTACGGGAAAGAGGCGTGATTATATGTATGTATGTATTACACCTGTTAATAGACAGGCTTTGCACATTTACTGGGATTTTGTTGTAGAAGCCTATACACCCCCCTATGAATTAGTTACTTTATGTTGTCAATAACCGGTGTTACAAGCTTGTGTTTGTTTCTATTTACATTATGTATATCAGAAGTCTTCCTAAATTTATTAATGTTTTTATGCACATACATTAAATTTTCATACATATATTTAGAGGCCAGTGTTAAAATATTAATTTTTTTATGTTTCTGTCTAAGAGATGCTCTGGAATTTAGACAATATATAGCTCATATGACCCTCTTTTGTAAAACAAATACTGTTTCTACCCCATAGCATAATACCATATGACATTATGCTATGGAAGTAACTAAAATAAACAAGTCTAGTCATTTGTACATCAGTTAAGAATGTTATTTTTCTTACAACATATGCTGCAGAGCTTAACCTAATCGCAAGTATATGGGGGCCCCATTGAAGCCTTGCATCAAGTGTTATTCCGAGAAAAACAGCCACATCCACAGCTCAAATCTTCCCCATTTATTAGTACAATAGTTACAAATAAAAATGTTTAATATTAGGTGTTGAACATTTTATACATTTAGTCTTATTGCTATTTAAATGTAAATTATTAGCATTGAACTAATGGACTATTTTTGACATAGCGGGCTTAGCATACGGGTTTTTGATTTTAAATATTACAGAGGTATCATCAGCAAATAATACTATATCGTGTTTATTTCCTATTAAGGAACGCAAATCATTAATATAAATGAGATAAAGAGATGGACCGAGAATCGAGTCCTGCGGAATGCCCATAGCTATGATTGATACAGAGGAACATGCACCTTTGATTACCACTTTTTCGAATTCTAATTACGACAAACATCTAATTACTACAAACACATTGGCCACGGGCGACGGGCTCACCACCTGTCATGTTGTCCCAAAAATATCTTCGGTGGAAGGTAGGTTAAAGGGGCTAAATTGTCTAGACTAAACCTCTGTCTACCCCTGTATTGGGAATTGCGTGAAGATATTTATTTTTATTATTATTACATTGGCGGTTGAGCATCACCTGAGTGGTTAACTCAGCTATCATAACTTTTTATATTTATAGCAGTTTATAAAATTAATAAATTCTCAACTGCAAGTACTAACATTTATAAATGTACTGTTATGTTTTTCAAACAGTATCCTGCAATTTCACACTCAGTTTTACAGTTAACAGGTACAGTAAATTTATATATTTCAACAATTATTTTATTTGAAATTTAAGATTCTAAAGGCGTTAATTTCACACTTTGTTGTTAATAAAGTTTAAATAAATTACCTTTAACCACTTTCATGCTTTACTCACTAGAGACCTGGCAATAGTAAAAATGAACGGATTTCACTTTTCACTGATGTGATACTGTATTTATGTTGATAACATTAACGCTAATGTGTTTGCCATATATATATATATATTTTATACCATTAAAAAGCTGTACAAATGAAACGTGAAGATTAATGTAGTAAAATAGAAACATTGGGAAATGAGAGGTTAGACTCATTACTTATAATTTTTTTCAGTTATATAACTTCTATTAAATTAATTAACGATAACTTACCATTGAGCGGGTTTAAGGACATATTTTTCTTAATAGTATTATTTCAGAAAATAAGGTTTGAAAAATAATATACATAAGACACATGCATGTCCTCTGTTTATATTTTATCTGTCAAGCACTATACTAAAAGGAACTGTCAATGTCAATGTGTTGCCATGGCTATGTATTGATAAGAGTTTTCTCTTTTTATTCCTTATATTTTTTGCTAAAAAGCAAAGAATATTCATGTATTGTTATGCGTTGTATTTCATAATATATTTAGCTATATGTATCTATGTATAAAGACGGCGACGGGCTCACCACCTGTCACGTTGTCCCGAAAATATCTTCGGTGGAATGTGGGTCAAAGCGACTTAATTGTCTAGCCTACATCGCTGTCTACCCCTGTATTGGGAATTGCGTGAAGATATTTATTTTATTTATTATTTGTATCTATGTATATATATGTTTTTATGTACGTGACAATATAATTGTAGTCTGCCAGCCCTATTCAGGGCTGCAATTCTATACAGCTGCGCACCCATGACAACAAGGTTTAGGGCATCTCCCCAAGTTAATGCACACCAGCTCGTCCCTGTTGGTGAGAAAGCGGCGATGGGGATTGCCATTCCATCGTCACTCTGTTCTCTGAAACTCACACCTCGTTACCTTGGTGGATGCCCTAACCCCTGTTTGCCTTGGGAATTGAAATTTAAATAATGAAAGAAAAAGAATTAGATGTCTGTACTGGGGAGTTCCCTGGTGGGGCGTTAGGTATATATATGCTACGGTGCCTCAAATGGTTGGTTATAAAAGGGTGAACGATGCTGGAAAGCTTATTCTTAGGCTGTATGTTAGGAAACGTGTCTTTTTGTGTACATAGTGTTTTTGTGCAAACACTATGTACCACAAAAAATCCATATATGTGTAAGAGTACAGCGAGACTGAGAGAAGGATGATCGATTTATTCCTGGTGGATGAAGGATTGCGTAAACAGGTGATGGGCGCTGGGGTGTTCAGGGTTGCTGACTTCGGAACCGATCACTATCTAGTGATAACTAGATTAAGCGGTCTGTTTGCTCCTCGCAATATCGGGCGGCAGGACCAAGAAACAAAGTAGCATCAGGAAGCATACACTAGGGATGAAAATCTAGCATGGGTGGTCAAAAAAATTGGTATTTTCGATGATAGGAAAGAATGTCCGGAAGTAATATGGCCGAACCCTAAGTATGGTATGATTATTGTAGCGGAAGACGTATAAAGACCTACAAAAGCGGGAGTTGATAAAGAGTGATGCATGGTGGTATGACGAATGTCGTGAAGTGAGTTTTACAGAGAAATGTATGCTAGCGATGATCTTAGTGAGGTATTAGGCGGCGACAACGTAATTGGTACATCAGACTCTGACTTCGATTGAATGTGCGATTCGAAGTTTGAAATGTAGTAAGATTGCGGGACTAGAAAGAATTGCACTTGGAATTATGAAGTGTGGCGGACCGCGCCTTTAGCGCAGCTTCCATCTGTTTTGCAACTTACGCTGACAGGCAGATGAGGTCCTAAATGATTGGAGATACGCAGTCATTGTGCCTTTATATAAAAGTAAAGGTTCATACTTTGACTGCGATCAGGCAATCAGCTTGTATGGTTAAAGTTTAGCATGTACACGAAAGTTTTGACTTGTAGGATGGAAAAGAATTTGGAATTATTTTTCTGGAAAGTTTAATGCGGAATTAAACCTTGAAGAAGATGCACAGTGCTAGTGGTTTCTCTTCGCATGATCACAGAAAAGATTCTGGTTTCTAATCAGAAGATTTTTGTGCTTTTGTAGATCTTGTGAAGGAATTTGATAAGGCAGTCAGGTGTGGATGGCCTCCTGTAAAGGACTTTAAAGTCACTTTATTGTGACAGCAGAGCCTGTGTGCAAGAAGGGGATGATGACATCATTCATCTTAAGCATCCAGATGGGGTTGTATTAAATATACCTGGCTATTCATATTGTATCTCGACAGCTGTTCGCAAGTTGAAAGATAGTCTGGGTGTAAAATTGGGTGGCATGAAAGTAACCTGCCTGATTACCTGCTATATGCTGATGATGCAGTGCTTATTGCCTTTTCATAGGCAGAACTGCATGTATTTGTCACGTGTAGGAAAAAAGAATGTGAAAATATAGGTCTTATATTTGAAAAATACAAAGAGAGAATGAAGTCTGAAATACGGAAAAGATCAGAAATGTACAGAACTTGTGAATGAAATTGAATACATATGGAGCGCTTTTAGCTGGAATGAAAAATGTAATTTAGATAGACAACCGTGTGGCGGCTGGGAACAAAGGTGCTCTGTCTGTGTTAGTCAAAAGGTTGTTAAAGTGCACGCCTTGCGAGGCTTTCAAGTGCTGGAATCGACTTTGTTATATGGTTGCTGAACCTGGGTCTGTTAGAATAGTAGTATATACTTTATTGTACACCACACATATACAACGAATAAATACATTACAGAGAAAACTTAATAAATACGTATGTATAATAAGGCGGTCTTATCGCTAAAGAGCGATTTCTTCCAGACAACCTTTGGGCTAAAGAGAAACTGGAATTAAGAACAGTAGGAGGTGGTGCGTTTTATGTTACACTTACATACTAATATCTAAATAAACTAAACTATATTTTGTTAAAATACCACAATAATACATAAAAAATAATAATAAAATAAACATACATATTAATGTATAGGTACATATATAAATATATACACATACATATATATACATAGATAATAAATAAATTAATACAAAACAAAGAGGAAAAAAAACACAGAATATCTATCTGTTTCTAGAATTGGTTATCAATAACCACAAAGTGTTAGGTAATGCTTCTTGACGTCACTTTTGAATCTTTCCAAAGTTTGCGCACGTTGAATTTGGATTGGAAGTTCATTCCATAACCTTATGGCTTAGCTCGTAAAAGAATATTTCATAAATTTTGTTCGAAATGAACATGGTTCTAGAATTAGTTCGCCGGCTGACCGAAGAACTCTATCAGGTCTATCATGACCAATAAACTTAAAGTTTTCCTTTAAGTAACTTGGAGTATAAGGATTGAACAACACACAGTACAAAAGAGATACAGTTTGCAGATTCCGGCAAAAGCGAATGGGTAACCACTTGAGCTGTAAACGATTTTCGGATACATGATCATATTTGCGCAAACCAAATATGAGCCTAGTAGCTATATTTTGAATTCGCTTCAAGTTTGTTCAGTTGGTCTTCAGTTAAATCAAGATAACTTGCGTCCGCATAATCGAGAATAGAATGAAGTAAGGATTGTGCTAACATAATCTTAGTGGGAATGAGGAGAAAAGTTAACGACGAAGTAAACCCATAGTAGCAAACACCTTTTTGCTCACTTGTGTTAACTGCTGCGACCACGACAAGGTAGAATCTATATATATTCCCAGATTTTTTACAGATTTGCTGTAGGGTATGACGTCATTTAATGTCACCGAGGGTAGGTTCTTCCAGTCAACTCTGGAGACCACCCCACCACCACCAATAACTATAGCCTGGGACTTGAACGGATTAGTTTTTAGACCATAACGCTGACTCCAATGGTTTATCGCCGCTAAGTCATTGTGGATGGTGGCAACAGCAGAAGGCAGATTTAACAGAGTTGACTGAGTGTAGATTTGGAGATCGAAGTAAA
The DNA here is from genome assembly GCA_029286605.1 of Sericinus montela. Taxonomy (NCBI): domain Eukaryota; kingdom Metazoa; phylum Arthropoda; class Insecta; order Lepidoptera; family Papilionidae; genus Sericinus; species Sericinus montela. The sequence goes on from JAGSMR010000050.1 coordinate 4,546,571, forward strand.
AGTTAAAGTTACTGATGGAATGTCATCAGTAACTTTAACTAACGCTGTTGTCGTACTATGATCCGATCGGAGACCAGATTGGAGAGGATCCAGCATACAATTTCTATTTAGGTAGAGATTTAACTGAAAGAAAACTAATTTCTCCCGGAGTTTGGATAAAAACGGGAGAATTGAGATAGGACGAAAGTCGGAAAAATGCAAAGCATGGGCTTTTTTTAGAGAGGCGTTACAAGTGCACTTTTCCAAACATCAGGAAATTTTGAAGTGGAGATGGATTTATTCAAGATATGGGTGAGGATAGGAGTAACAAATTCTAGGATAGATAAGATCATGTTACGACTAACATTGTCATCACCCACGGCATTGGACGAGATGGACAAAATGTTCTTTTAATAATTATAAAAGCAAAACTTAATGTAGTGTAAATGCGGTCACTACGGAAATATTACGTGCCGTTACCTAGGCCAATCGAAAACGAAACGAAGAGATAAGCAAAATGGCAGGTTTGAAAGATGGTCTTTCTACTAAAAGGGGTTCCAGGTCTTTCGGGGAACTTTCGAAGATCATACATGAGCAAGGAAGGATTGTTATTAAACTACCAATATGAATGAATTGATTCTTTAACTTAGAACTTGCGGTCTTACATTTTTATTTAATTGCACATATGTATAGATTTCTAAAAAATATTATGAAAAATATTATGTAACATAAACTAACTATGGGTACATACTGTATAGTATATATATAGGAACAGTATTTACAAATGTTTCTAAAACCGGGAGAGAAATTTCTATTCAGAGACATTTCGTGGCGTACGCTGCCTAAATAATTAAATTATTCTAATAAAATCTATGGGCGAGTATTCACCTTAAAAAGGCTCAGAATAACCTATCAAAAATAATATCAAAAAATGCATTTCAATATTACATAATTTAAAAAGCTGTTTTTTCCATTTCTTCGATATCGGTCGTTATTCAAATAATTATGTTATTTAACATCGTATGTAATGTGGATTAAATTTATCCTTATCTTATAATAGGTCGCGGAAAAGTCTTTTCGCATTATAGTATGTATGAACTTGTAATAAAATCTCTTTGCCTATACTATTTGCATGTGACTGGTTTTGGTATCATTAAAAGTTTAAATTTTAAAGAAGATAATTCCAAATTCAAATTAGTTAAATGTGTGATTTTCATTTATTTTATGGACCTAATACAGTGTCTGTGAGAGTAGCACAAACTTTGATTAAGCGTTTTCAATCCGGAAATTTTATGTCAAAATGCATGTCGCTCTGGTCGCCCTATTACGCATAAAATGGAAGTAGTTTTTGAAAAAGTGGAGCAAAGTATATCAGTACTTACGACGTAGCTGAAGAACTGGATATTGACCACAAAACAGTTTTGGCGCAATTGAAAGAAACTGGATACACAAAAAAGCTCGATGTTTGGGTACCTCACGAGCTCACTGAAAGAAATTTAATGAACCGTGTACTCCTTTGTGATTCTTTAGTACGACGTAATGAAACCGAACTATTTTTGAAGAAGCTAATAACTGGTGATGAAAATTGCATCACGTACGACAAGAACGTGCGAACAAGGCTATAGTCAAAGGCGGGTCAGGCTTCACAGACTGTGGCGAAACCCGGGTTAACTGGCAACATGCTGATGCCTAGTGTGTGGTGGGATTGAAAGAGAATTATTCATTATGAGTTGTTACCACCAGACAGGACCATCGATTCTGAACTCTACTGCGAACAACTGATGAGATTAAAACAAGAAGTTGAAAAAAAGCGGCCTGAATTAATCAACAGAAGAGGTGTGGCTTTTCAACATGATAATGGTAGACCTCACACATCTTTAGCCCTTCAGCAAAAATTAAGAGAGCTTATCTGGGAGGTGTTAATGCATCCGCCGTATAGTCCTGACTTTGCACGAGGTATTTTGATCAGAAGCTCCAAAATTCTATAGCCATGGGATCATGTCCGTACCTGCATTATGGCAAAAAGTTATCGAACAAAATCGTACCTAAATAGTTAAATGTAAATAAACTATATTAAAAAATGCTGAGTTTTCTTAAAAAATGCGAACAAACTTTTCCCCGACCTATTATGATTTTAACAAATAGCTTCCAAGATATAACCTCAATCGGTTATAGCGGTATATTAACCGCGTCGGAATACGAGAGATACACGGCGGCGGCTTGTCTGTTTTTTATGGCTAATCCATTTATCTACTAAAATTTTTCATAAACTTTCAATCGCGGTGAAATTGATACACATTAATGAAATACGACGTTTAAATAATAAAGTTTTTGTTAAAATAAGTCCGCATCTTTACATACATACATACACATACATAACGGCCTATTAAAATCCACTGCAGAACATAGGCCTCTCCCATAGGGAGTAAGTGGATTGGCGATCGTATACCACACGCACCTCAGACTCTGCTGCCCATCTTCGGTCTGATTATTTTGGTCTAATACTTTTAGAGGTGGTTACCCCGCCATCTATCGGTTGCCATAACGACATTCAAGGCTGTTTCCCTTAGTCGACTCTTAAGACACCCACGGGACGAAAGGGAGTCGTAATATTCTTACACCGTTACCACTGTGTCTTTAGTCAAAACTTATTTCAAAATACGGTATATAAGCCATAGAAACAATACTCCTTTTATGAACTTTAGGTATTCCGAAAGACAATTCCTTTTTGAAATTCATAAGTCATTACATCACAGGATCAAGTTTGTATGTGTGAGTGTGAGTTGAGCACTTTGATACACTTGAGTGCTACGATTTTGTAATAGTGTTTAATTATTTTGTGTGCCAGTAGTTGTACAATTGCCTAATAAGTAATTTTCGTTGCGCGAGTCATACTCGCTCATGTCCTTTTATAATGAAGATAATTAAAAATATGTCTCAGAGAGTCTTGTCTTATCAAAATCTTGTACATTTTGAATACAGTTTTCAGTGCGTACAGTACGTGAGTGTACGTAAGATAATAGAGGAGATTCTCTACCACAGTATATCTTTCCTGGTTTTTTATTCTTCTGAAACTTTCAGCGATAGTTCTCAGTTAAAAATTATGAAAAAAAAATATCTTCACGGCAGTCCCAACACTAGGATAGACAGAGGACCAGAAAATACTGTCATTTCGGTCCACCTTTAATTTAAGACATTTTTGGGAGAACATGACAGGTAGTGAACCCGTTGCCGTTTTTATGTTAAAGCCAACGATATAAATCGTTCATAACTTTTGAAAAAAACTCATTGGTAAGAGCCTGGGGATAGAACTCGGGTCGAATCCAAATTCCGATAACCCAACCACTTCGCTATAGTGACTTTTTCGATAAATTCATTCATTTGAAATTCATACCAGGTTTGCCTCGTTCTCGGTGAAATTTAATCGCACGCTAAATGATTAAGAAGACGTAAAAGTCGTTATCCCGCAGGGGTGGTATGTGTTTCGAACATTACAATATTTAGTGTTTCGAAATCGATTAACATTTTAACAAGGTTGCCCAGCGCGCTTATATTATAATGTTAAAAGTTCAAATTTTATCTCCGTAAATGAGGAAAAATATTTTCCTTTAATAAAAGAAAAATTAATTACTTTAAGTGATAATCTAAAAATAACGATTGAATGGCTGTTGTTATGTTCATTCATAAAAAATGTCCGCCATTTTGAGTAGATTCTAAAACGTTATCCGTCACGGTCACGCATCTCCGCCATGAAATAGGCCAAGGAGAAACATTGCGCATGCTCTGGAGGATTGATTTTTGTCTACATGACGTCACAAAATGTCCGCCATTCGGCTAACTCGCTCGGTATAAAACCTTAAAAATATTTCTGATCACCAGTTTGTCTTAAAGCCTTAGCAGATGTGCAAACTTTTAAGCCAAAGCATTCGGTGCTTTTCGAAATCAAATACATTTGAATAAATTTTACACATAAATGTTATAAAGGCGAAAGCCTCGTGGAATCGTCCATTGATACGGTTTCTAAGGAAATCAAAATGGTTTATCGCATAGTAGCAAGGAAAAATTTCTTCGCGTTCTTTGATATTACGCTCACAATGCTGGCGAAATTGCTGTGTTTACGTGAGTAAAACAATTTTATATTTATTACTTTTAAAATTTTCGTTTTTTAATAACTAAGCAGTGGTTTGATAACAACAGCCTAATTTTCTTTAAGGAAAAAGCGCACAAAGAAACTGGCAACGTAAAAGAAAATTTTGCTATGACAATGAATCAATTCACTCAATACATTTTATTGAGTTTTTGTTTGAAAATATGTTAGTGTATTCCATTTATAAACTGAAACTGATTTTCCATATATGTGTCACTGCAAATTTTCTTTCTTCTAGAATTAATTAAAAAATTAGTTTGTGGGTATAAAGTGAGCAATTTATGACCTGTAATGATTAGTGTTTTACTTTTTAACTCTTCCTTAGTTTAATTCATCCTATTTTATATAAATTATATTTATTGTTATTAATTTATAAATAGCTTTACTATGACATAATATAAATATATATTTTTTCAATGTCATTGTCAACAAAAATTAATTAGCGAGTGATTTGGAATAGATTTTATAAACAACATTTTTATCATCACGCTTTTCCAAGTTCTGGGATAGGCAGATGCCTCAACTGTTTTAGTCCCTTTCCCAACACACACTTCACCGGAGCTTATTTGATAAAACATAACAGCTGCTGAGCTTGTCGCAGTCTGGGGCCAGCAATAAATCGCCATAAAATTTCGCTAAATCTCATTTCCGTGAGCCTTCTCTGTGATATAATCTAAAATAAAAAATATAAATATCTTCACGCAATTCCCAATACAGGGGTAGACAGAGGTCAAGTCTAGACAATTAAGTCCCTTTGACCCACCTTCCACCGAAGATATTTTCGGGACAACGTGACAGGTGGTGAGCCCGTCGCCGCCTTTATGTCCAAGCCAACGATGAAATTCGTACATAAGTTTTGAAAACTCATTGGTACTGCCACCTGGGTGTCGAACTCGGGTCTGTTGACTTGAATTCCGATACTCGGTTATTGTGACTTATACGTTACGACGTATATATTTACGTATTACATATGCGTAAATATTATCTATCACTTTTTTTTCTCTATTTAATTTCTATCTTATCACCATATAAATTCGAAGATAAAGAGAATTTGACTCTGGGGATGAATAAAGTGTGTGACTGTACAAAAACATTATCATTATTAATATAAATAATGATAATGTGTGACAGCAAAATTGAACCTTTACATTCCGAAAACTAATCATGTAGGTCGTGAATACACCTGGGTCCGGGGAAGCTGTAACTTTCCTATTACAATATTCTTTATGACATTGTTTATGACAAAGAAGCTCCACAGGGAGTACTTTTATTTAAATTGTTGACGCCGTCCTGATTATATGCGTAGAAATGAACCAAAAAAAGGTTAAAACGAAAGGTTAGTTTGACTTTGTCTTTGTGCGTTGAAATAGAAACTTTTTCAAGTACCAGGAGACTAACAAAAGTGGGAGGTTCATTGTGTCGAATATTCGGGCGTAAGGCGTAAAGGGCAAAGTAATACAAGCGATGTAAACGTTTGCTTTTGTTATTTACTTTGTTTAATTCGAATTTATAATTTAATGTTATTTAAACATAGGCTTACAATGTGCCGTAGATATCTATTGAAATTATAAAACATAAAAGAGTACGCATTTATTTCGTGTATGCGCTGTCACTGAGTGGAAGTGTTTGCAAAGGCCAGCCAGCATCAGAATCTGTCACCTCGTTTTTTGACTTTTATATATTATATCTTCACGTACGAAGGAGTAGCCCGAGGAAGCAGATCGCCAAATATCACCATCCTGGCATACTTCGTTTGATTAAAATTCATCTCTTTCTCCATACACGCACGTCTGGGTATCCGAGTACTACCGAACCTTCTCTCTTTACATTCGCTCAACGTGCTTAAATCATCAAAGCACGCCTTTATCAATTTTAGTGATAAGGTCATCTTTGAAAATATTTCGAATCTCTGCGTTCCGTTTTTGGTCGGCTAGAGTTTCGTCGCACAATTTACGAAGAGATCACGAGAGGTAAATGTATATATATGGTAATGCGAAGTGAAGTAAAGAAGGAGGGGAATCTTGACCTATGATGTGATCTTTTACCATTTATTTTACTTTTTTTTAAAGTATTGTATAAATAAAATTACGGTATGGCAATAAAAGCGAGGCGAGAGAGGCACTTAGCATTGATACCTTAGCCTTCATTGTTAATGCAGTCTTTATTGCACTTGAAAAGTAAATGTTGATTTCAGGAATGAAATTAAAATAATACTGCTAAAGTGCAACTATACAGAATCAACTTTATTTTAACGCTTAGAATATTAGATTTTTGTTAGAATTTTCTATACAAAATCTATGGCCTATTATTCTATACAAAATATATGGCCTATGGTGTGTGTAAATGTGTAGATGTAGTTTACCGTTTGGAGCAATTTCTCACATTAAACAAAGAGTAGATTATGAGCCGTCACAGAAAAATATCGAAATATAAATAACGTGTCATATATTACTCATTTAAAAGAAAAATCGCTTGGTAAGCGTGTGATTGTGATTACAAAAAAGTATATGACACTAGCAGAGTGGCAGCTGTGAAACACTTTAGCCATGTAAAAATACGCTTGAAATTCACATTATTATTTTAATGATAAAGTGAAGGAACAAGTTTCGCTTGTTGCAAATAGATGACGCTGTAATTAAATTTCAATAGATCACGAAATTTTTCTCAGAAATGACTCCGCATTTATTTCGTGTATGCGCTGTCACTGAGTGGAAGTGTTTGCAAAGGCCAGCCAGCATCAGAATCTGTCACCTCGTTTTTTGACTTTTATATATTATATCTTCACGTACGAAGGAGTAGCCCGAGGAAGCAGATCGCCAAATATCACCATCCTGGCATACTTCGTTTGATTAAAATTCATCTCTTTCTCCATACACGCACGTCTGGGTATCCGAGTACTACCGAACCTTCTCTCTTTACATTCGCTCAACGTGCTTAAATCATCAAAGCACGCCTTTATCAATTTTAGTGATAAGGTCATCTTTGAAAATATTTCGAATCTCTGCGTTCCGTTTTTGGTCGGCTAGAGTTTCGTCGCACAATTTACGAAGAGATCACGAGAGGTAAATGTATATATATGGTAATGCGAAGTGAAGTAAAGAAGGAGGGGAATCTTGACCTATGATGTGATCTTTTACCATTTATTTTACTTTTTTTTAAAGTATTGTATAAATAAAATTACGGTATGGCAATAAAAGCGAGGCGAGAGAGGCACTTAGCATTGATACCTTAGCCTTCATTGTTAATGCAGTCTTTATTGCACTTGAAAAGTAAATGTTGATTTCAGGAATGAAATTAAAATAATACTGCTAAAGTGCAACTATACAGAATCAACTTTATTTTAACGCTTAGAATATTAGATTTTTGTTAGAATTTTCTATACAAAATCTATGGCCTATTATTCTATACAAAATATATGGCCTATGGTGTGTGTAAATGTGTAGATGTAGTTTACCGTTTGGAGCAATTTCTCACATTAAACAAAGAGTAGATTATGAGCCGTCACAGAAAAATATCGAAATATAAATAACGTGTCATATATTACTCATTTAAAAAGAAAAAAATCGCTTGGTAAGCGTGTGATTGTGATTACAAAAAAAAAAGTATATGACACTAGCAGAGTGGCAGCTGTGAAACACTTTAGCCATGTAAAAAATACGCTTGAAATTCACATTATTATTTTAATGATAAAAGAGTGAAGGAACAAGTTTCGCTTGTTGCAAATAGATGACGCTGTAATTAAATTTCAATAGATCACGAAATTTTTCTCAGAAATGACTCCGATATAGCTATTATCTTGGAATGAAACACTGAATTGTCTAGTTGGTTGCGGTAGGGGCAAGCGTTTGTGTGATGTATATGAATGCGTATACTCGAATCATAGATATTTATATGCGTCTAGGATCCGATAAACGAGTTGCTAGTGGCCGTGTCTTCGAAGCTAAGGATTGCAGATTCGAATCTCGTTAGGGGAAATCATTTATACAGTAAATATGTATGTATGTAATTATATAGTAACGATAGTTTGAAGACTAAGGCGGTGATAGGCTCACCACTTGTCACGTCCCAAATAAGCTGGTGGTAGTCGGCCACCAGTTGTATGGAACTCTGTCTACCCTATTACGGGAAATTGCGTGAAGATATATGTATTTCTGTTTTTGGGCAACCAGCCAAATAACAAGGAATCCTTCTTAAGAGCAACTATACAGAATCAACTTTATTTTAACGCTTAGAATATTAGATTTTTGTTAGAATTTTCTATACAAAATCTATGGCCTATTATTCTATACAAAATATATGGCCTATGGTGTGTGTAAATGTGTAGATGTAGTTTACCGTTTGGAGCAATTTCTCACATTAAACAAAGAGTAGATTATGAGCCGTCACAGAAAAATATCGAAATATAAATAACGTGTCATATATTACTCATTTAAAAAAGAAAAAAATCGCTTGGTAAGCGTGTGATTGTGATTACAAAAAAAAAAGTATATGACACTAGCAGAGTGGCAGCTGTGAAACACTTTAGCCATGTAAAAAATACGCTTGAAATTCACATTATTATTTTAATGATAAAAGAGTGAAGGAACAAGTTTCGCTTGTTGCAAATAGATGACGCTGTAATTAAATTTCAATAGATCACGAAATTTTTCTCAGAAATGACTCCGATATAGCTATTATCTTGGAATGAAACACTGAATTGTCTAGTTGGTTGCGGTAGGGGCAAGCGTTTGTGTGATGTATATGAATGCGTATACTCGAATCATAGATATTTATATGCGTCTAGGATCCGATAAACGAGTTGCTAGTGGCCGTGTCTTCGAAGCTAAGGATTGCAGATTCGAATCTCGTTAGGGGAAATCATTTATACAGTAAATATGTATGTATGTAATTATATAGTAACGATAGTTTGAAGACTAAGGCGGTGATAGGCTCACCACTTGTCACGTCCCAAATAAGCTGGTGGTAGTCGGCCACCAGTTGTATGGAACTCTGTCTACCCTATTACGGGAAATTGCGTGAAGATATATGTATTTCTGTTTTTTGGGCAACCAGCCAAATAACAAGGAATCCTTCTTAAGAGCCAGCTGACGTGAAAATTTTTTGGTCAAATCGTTACAGAGTTACCGATATTCTAATGTAGAAATTTACGTTAATAAAAAATTGCTCGTTTAAAGTAATGACTTTACACTGGTTGTTATTTTCTGAGCATCAGGTAAAACCCGCACTGAATTTTTCTCCTTAAAAACTTCTGGTTGACTGGTAGATAGTACCTTTAGGCATAAAGTTCGCCAATAGTACAATAAATTGTGCATGTAGTCAAGCGTAAAATAAATAAAAAATATAAATAAAATAATTAAACAGAGGTCTAGACAATTAAGTCCTTTCGACCCACCTTTCACCGAAGACATTTTTTAAAAGTCATGATAGCCGAGTGGTTGGGTGGTTGGAATTTCGAGTCAAGAGACCCGAGTTCGATCCCCAAGTGGCAGGCTCGTACCAATGGCTTTTACAAAAGCTTATGTACGAACTATATCGTTGGCTTGGACATAAAGGCGGCGACGGGCTCATCACCTGTCACGTTGTCTCGGCAATATCTTCGATGGAAGGTGGGTCAAAGGGACTTAATTGTCTAGACTAGACCTCTGTCTACCCCTGTATTGGGAATTGCGTGAAGATTTTTTTTACATTTTTTGAGACAACGTAACAGGTGGTGAGCACGTCTTTATGTTAATAAATGGATATAAAATAAAATGCTTACTTTTTACCACATAAAGGCATCCATCAGATCATATACGCACGCCTGAAAGAGATCTCTATGTAGCGAATACGCCGCAAAATTGTACCTTCGTTTTAGTTTTACTTTTTTGGCCGGTAAAAGTCTACTTTAGGACGTTGGCCTCTCCGGTAAAGGTCGGTTTGTTGTAGTGGCCACGCTTGGCAGGCGGATTGGCGATCGCAGTACCAGAAACCTCGCACTTTCGACCCTGCCGCCCGTCACCGGTCTTTTGAAATTTTGGTCTGGTATTATTCGAGAGGGGTATCTCGCCTTTCTCCCTTAATCATACCCACAGAAAGAAAGTGGGGTGGTATATTCGGACGGCAATTTTGTCGTTGACAGTATTGTATAAAGTACATATTTTACAATGACAAATTTTCAGCTTAACACTCTGTACCTACTTGAGATTATGATATTTTGGAAGTAGCGAATTTGGAGCACGTACTTGAATTACTCCAATCATCGCTTTTATCTTCGAGACGAGGTCATTTCTGAACGAAAATAGATTGGAAGGTAAATTTCCGATATTACAATAACCCGAAAACGAGAAGCAATAGCCGCAATGGGCGATTGCGATTGGTTAATAGGACTGTCAAGCACGCTTTACCACAGATTACTAATAAGTTACTATGTAACTACGATTAGTTTTCTTTACTCCAAGTTAATTAACTGGACAAATTTAATACCTTACAATAAGAGTTGTCATTACCGCTACGCTTGACAAATGAATTGGCGAACGCAGTACCAGACAAAAACGCCACCGTAGACGCCGTTGCTCGTCATCGATCTAAGACAGCCTTTCCCAAAGTGGGCAAAAACGCCCCATTGAGGTGCTGCGAGCTTAAAAGGCGGCAAGAGACCCGGAAAAAAAATCGGGGCTTTGTGTAGAAAAAATGGGGGCGTTAAAAATTATTTGGCAGTAGATAATATAAATTTGGGAACCCTTGTATGACGGCAACCATATTCATCGTAATTAAAGGTTTTAGTTTTGTTGTCCTTACAACACCCACGGGATAGAAGGGGGTAGAATGGCACAATACGTTCCCTTTTTGGCAAAATATGTGCTGCCAAATACCATATTCTAATACATAAAATAAACTCGGCGATGTGGTTCGCCACCCATCACGTCTCGTTTCTCGCGGGGGCGAAAAGCGGCCCATGGAGAGCCGCTTCGCAGCGTTGAATGTAAGAGGAAATGGATGGTAAGGTAGATGAAGTATGTCAGATGATGGACGAACGATGTATAGATATCCTGTGCGTGAACGAAACCAAGCGGAAAGGATGTGACACCACGGTTCATGGTCCCTACACGGCATACTGGTCGGGAGTCCCCCAAACCAGCCGAGGCTGTCAGGGAGTTGGTGTGATTCTTTCCTCTCGAATAGTTGAATGTGTGATAGAGCATGAATGTGTAAGCCCAAGACTCCTCTGGGTTAGGTTAAAAGTTGGACTCACCCGCTTGTTTATCCTTGGGGTCTATGCACCGACGGATCTGCGAGGGGGTGGGTCATTAAAAGCCCAAAAAGAGAGAGAGGAATTTTGGGATAGTATGAGAGAGGTCTTGAATAAATGCGGAGAAAATGAACGGATCGTGATGTTAGGAGACTTTAATGGGTGGGTTGGAGTAAAGCGTGATGGGTATGAAGGAGTACTCGGTACATTTGGGGACGAGAGAGTGAACGAAAATGGGAGAAGCCTACTTGAAGTATGCTTGGAATGGAATCTGTGCGTGGCCAATACAATGTTTGATCACAAAAAGATCCATTTGTATACAAGAATTGAGGGTGAGTCTAGAAGTATAATTGATTTTGTTATTGTGGATCAAAGATTGAGGAAGAACCTGCTAGACACTCAAGCATACCGCGGTGTAGGCCTTGACACAGACCACTTCCTGGTCATAGCTCGGATACATGGCATCTTTAAACGATGGCGACACCGAAGAGCTGAGCCTACGAGTGTTTTGGACAGAATAAAAGTGGAAAATCTCCAAGAAAAAGATAAGAAAGACGAGTATGTAGAGAAACTGATAGAAAGTTTTAAAGGCATAGAAGAGATATGTGTGATTGAAGATTTGTGGGAGACATTTAAGAAAGGAGTGAACGTGAATGTTGCTGTTGAGGTATGCGGAGTAGCTAAACGAAGGAAAGAAAGAAAGAAGTATAATGTGTGGATGGATATGTACAAAAAGCTGTGCAAGAAAAGAAGAAAGCGTGGTTGGATTGGTTAGCAACAAAAGCTAACTACTAACGAGATAAAGGAAGCGAGAAAGAAGTATAAAAGATTCAAATCAGCTACGAAAGATGTTGTGACTAGAAAGAAAGAAGAACAAAAGGATGATTTTGATAGGAGACTCACTGAAGATTTCCAGTCAAACAAGTTTTTCTGGAAATCCGTCAATACAGCCCGAGGAAAAACCTCTTTCTCGGAGCTGAATACAATCAGGAGTCAATATGGGAGCATTATAAAAGGAGAAGAATATGTGTTAAACAGATGGAAAGAGTATTTTGAATGTTTATTTGAAAGAGAGGAAGTGCAGGTACAACACCCGGCACCTTCCATAGTTAATATAAATGTTGATGACAGTGAGATAAGCGTGAATGAAATAGTAAAAGCGTTGAAAAGTATGAGATTTGGTAAGGCTGCCGGATATGATAGGATTACCGTCGAGATGCTGAGGACTGGACAGGGCTTAGTGGCTAGTCAGCTGTACCGCCTTTTCAATTTGTGCTGGCAAAATGGGCAAGTACCGGGAGACTGGTGCAAAGCCGTAATCGTGCCATTATATAAGGGAAAAGGGTCACGGCAGGACTGCGTAAATTACCGCGGTATAAGCCTTCTCAGCGTCGTCGGTAAATTGTATGCGAAAGTGTTGATTGAAAGGGTTGTGAATAAAACGGACGAAAAAGTATGGGATGCACAAGCGGGATTTAGAAAGGGAATGGGGTGTACGGATCAGGTCTTTTCCTTGCGGTGCATAGCCGAAAAGTGTCTGGCTAAAAACCAGAAGGTCTATTGCACGTTCGTGGATTTAGAAAAGGCCTATGATAGAGTGGTGAGGAATGAATTGTGGTCAGCATTGTCCGTGAAAGGTGTCAGCAGTATCCTCATACGAGCATTGCAATCTCTTTATAGGGATTCCTGTGCTTGTGTAAGGATAAACGGGGCATACACTGAATGGTTTAATATCGAAAAGGTGTTAGACAGGGATGTGTAGCGTCACCGTGGCTGTTTAATCTGTTTATGGACAATTGCTTGACAGATTTAAAAGAGAATGAAAGTGGGTTGAGAATGAATGAGTTACTCGTCAAATGTTTTCTATGCTGATGATCAAGTATTACTTGCGTCTTCAGCCGAGGAGTTGCAGGAGATGGTAACTGCTATGAGTGAAGCTTTTGTTAGAAAGGGGATGAAGATGAATGTAAAGAAGACGAAAGTAATGGTGTTTGAAAGAGATGAGGTCATGACAGACTGCAATATAGTGATTGGAGATGAACAAATTGAACAGGTGAATGAGTTTGTGTATCTGGGTTCAAAGTTCACAAGAGATGGAAAGTGTGAGAGTGATATTGAAAGAAGAGTGAATGCAGGAAACACGGTGAATGGAGCTTTGCACTCCTTTATGAGCAGTCGGATGGTGTCTAACAAGGCTCGTTTGGCTGTGCATAGGGGAGTTTTGGTTCCGACACTCATGTACGGAAGTGAAAGTTGGGTATGGCAGAAGAAACATGAAAGCAGAGTAAATGCAGTTGAGATGAGAGCATTAAGAAGTATGTTAGGGAGTTAAACTGAGCGACAGGATAAGGAATGGTGAAATAAGGAAACTTTGTGGTCTGAAAGAAGATGTAGTGACTAAAATTGAGAAAGGTATGCTGAGATGGTTTGGCCATGTCGAGAGAATGAATGAAGAACGATTGACGAAAAAAGCATATAAGGCTAGTGTGAATGGAAGCGTAGGAAGGGGAAGACCTAGGCGGACGTTTCAAGACCAAATCAGGGACGTCCTGAAAAAAGGCCAGGTCAAGAGTACGCTGAATCGAAGAGAATGTATGAAGGGAATAATGAAAGTGGACGAAGCGAAACAAGTATGTAAGGATCGTAGCAAGTGGAAAGAAGTGGTCTCTGCCTACCCCTACGGGAAAGAGGCGTGATTATATGTATGTATGTATGTATGTAAAATAAACTATACTGAAACGGCTGGACCGATTCCTATGAAATTTTGCATATCGGGTAGGTCTGAGTCGGCCTACATCTATTTTCAGATCCCTAAATGAAAAGGGTGATTTATTCCCTAAATATATTTTAAATTTTTTCTACAAAGTTTTTTATTCTTATTTTTATATGATGTGATATTAAAAATACATACTAACCCTAAATTTTCCTCACCTTCCAACACCTATTCTTTAAGCCATATTAAGCGTTTAAATAGCAAAATAATGTTTGCGGGGTCAGTTAGTGGTAATATACGAGTAGGACACATATATTTAACTAACTGCCCCTGCAGTTTAATACTTAACGTGGAACCCTAATTACGTTAAATAAAAGTAGCTTTTCCTTATAACCTTATAAAATTAGCTATATCTGTCAGTGAAAGTCCTGTTAAAATCGGTACAGCCGTTTCAGAGATTAGCCGGAACAAACAGACAGACAGACAGACAAAAATTGTAAAAAAAATGTTATTTTGGTGTACGTACCGTATATATTCATATACATGTAGTAAAAAACCGTTATTTCAATTTTACAAACAGACATTCCAATTTTATTTATATGTTAAGATGTATAGGTGAGCTAGGAGATAGTTTTTCATATACGAGTATGTCGCTGTATGTTACGCGGTTCACCAAACGCAGTTAGTAATAAAGACTGACAATATTTGTTTATTCATAAAAAAATAATTCCCGCGTTTCAATTTCAAGCCATTCGTTCGTTCCAATATGGCGGGCGTAATATCTTTGGTTTAGCACTGGCCGGCAATAATCGTTAATTTCTTTCGACCGCTTCTGAATGAGAATAGCGTAGTTATGCTACAGGGAACAATAGTTTCCACGTTTTATTTTAGGGTCCAGTTCCAGTTTTTTTAGGGTCAGTGGAATTAAAAATTATTTCATTTTTGTATAATGTTACAGTTCCATTTATATTTTTGAGAGTGATTTACCATCACTTTTCTTTTGAGGTTTCACAACATTTGCTACGCATACGAGTAGAGTGAAAAACTAAATCTTTACATCGTTTTTTTAAGTAATTACGGTCCGCGAAGAAAATGGTACGTGGAAGTGATGAATTTGGTTTAATTACAGATTGTATCGAATAGGACTATACAAATTGAAATTTATTTATAATATCCGATAAATAATATATAATATAAAATGATAACTCGATAGCCGAGTTGGTAGCGACCCTGTCTTCAAAGAAATAAGGGTTGCGGGTTCAAATCCCGCTTAAGGCAAAAATTTGTGTTATGAATATGAATCAATCAATACTCGAGGCATGGAAAAGTGGGTCTACAGAACATTGTCTGGACTAGTATGGGAAATTGCGTTATGATTTAAAATAAAGACATCAAACTAAAAAAAATAAAATATTGCAAACATAAAAACATAAAAATAAAATAAATATCTTCATGCCTTTCCAACTACATTACTCGAAACTTAAGTCGTTTCGACCCGTGAACGGTCCGTGAAGAAAATGGTACGTGGAAGTGATGAATTCGGTTTAATTACAGATTGTATCGAATAGGACTATACAAATTGAAATGTATTTATAATATCCGATAAATAATATAGCCGAAGCTACCGCCGAAGACATTTTTGGGACAAACTGACAGATGGAGAGCCCGTCGCCGTCCTTATGTCCAAGCCAACGGTATAATTCGTACATAAGTTTTTGAAAGACCCATTGGTAAGAGCCTGCCCCCTGGGGCTCGAACTCGGACTCGAAATTCCGACCACCCAACCACTCGGCTATCGTGACTTATTATTGTGAGATACCATTAGGTTAGGATTTTGGTAAATACAGAGAATATATGTGTTTGAGTATTTTTAACAATCTATTTTACTTACTTTGTTATTTTAACTTATTTGTTCATCCATAGACTATAAATTAGCTACAAAGATTATGTACATAGATTATGACGAGAATTAATAATGTTGTCTCTATTTTAGAAATTCATTCTCTGTATTATAATATTCACATAAACCGAATTCAGAATGTTTTAGTTACCCAACCCACGCATTATCTAGTGGAAATAAATCGGATATGGAAGAGATGTCTGTGGTTATCGGAGTTCGGGCAAATGTTATTGGAAAAGTTATTTTTCAAATGGCAATTAGAATGTTGTTGTTTCGGAAAGTTAAATGTCATTTGATATTGGAAACATTAAGATAGAATGTTTTATCTAATTGTGATAAGTGGCCAGTTGCGTGACCAAATTATTGAAATTATAATCATTTGAATTATTTATTAAATGAAAACATTTTGAAATTATACATCGACAACTGCTCTCTGTAAGAATGTTTGACAACAGACAAGTAGTGTTTGTATACTCTCTCATAACAGTGTATTACGTGTTTGACATTGCACTATGTAATGTTTTTATAGCTCAGTGATTGGTTGATCGGGATTCGTGTCAAAAGACCCAAATTCGATCCCCAAGGGTCGTACCAATGGGTTTTTTCAATAACTTGTGTATGATTTATAACGTTGGCATGGACAAAATGACGACGAAGGGTTCACCATCTGTCACGTTGTCCCAAAGAAGTCTTTGGTGTTATGTGGGTCGAAACGACTTAATTATCTAGACCTGTACAAGGAATGTATTAGGAATGGCGTGAAGATTTTATTTAAATGTTTTTTTAGTGTTCAATGATTTATTATATTTAGTTTAATTTATTTATTTTAAATCTTCACGCAATTTCCCATACTGGTCCAAACAACTTCCTTTCTACTCACTTTTCACCGACGCCTATTTGAGACAACGTAACAAATAGTGAGCCTATCGCCATCTTAATTGCCTGTATTATTCAGTTTTTTACAAACTATTTTTACATCTCGACGTTTCGCGAGTCGACGACGTGGTCACGAGGGCTCTGGATACAAACTTTAATTATACCAAATTCAACACTTCTCCGTACTGTTTTTTTCCCGTACCGTAATTAATGAAAAAAGAGGTGTAAAGTTTTATTTTTTCACTGCTGCCACCCTTCAGGGTTTTCTCTTAGTCGAAGAAAGATATGGTAAACTCATTCTCAAAGGTCTAAATGGAAGTGTAACATTATAAAAAACATAAAATAATTTTTAAATCTACTGATCCTAAAATAAAACCCTACTATGAAATAGTGGAAACTAGTGTTCCCTGTAGCATAACTACGCTATTCTCATTCAGAAGCGGTCGAAAGTAATCAACGATTTTTGCCGGCCAGTGCTAAACCAAAGATATTGCGCCCGCTATATAGGAACGAACGAATGACTTGAAATTAAAACGCGGGAAATATTTTTTATGAATAAAAAAATATTGTCAGTCTTTATTACTAACTGCGTTTGGTGAACTGCGTAACATACAGCGGCATGTACTTACTCGTATATGAAAAAATAAGCTCGGTGTTTCTCTTTTTTATGGGGAAGGGAGGCAAACGAGCAGGTGGCTCACGTGATGGTAAGTGATTACCGCCGCCCATGAACACCCGCATTACCAGAGGTATAGCAGATGCGTCGCCGTTGCCTTTGAGAAATGTATAGGCTCTTTTCTTGAAGGCCCCTAAGTCGTATCGCCCCGGAAAAACCTCTAACGGGCAGCACATTCCATAAAGTGTAAGTGCGTGACAGAAAATTTCGCAACAAACGCACTGTGGTGGAATGCCAAGCATTAAGATGGTGTTGATGGAATTTTTGGCTATGCCGTAAGGCACGATGGTGAAATTCAGCGGCTGGGATTAATCCGAACAATTCCTCGGAGCACTCCCCGTAGTAAATCTTGTAAAAAATGCATAGAGATGCAACGTCTCTTCGCAATGCCAAGGGATCTAGCCTATCAGATAGAACATGGTCGTCGACGATTCGAGTCGCTGTAATTCTGTAATTCTGCGTGACAGAATCCGTAACGAAGACATCCGCAGTAGAACCAAGGTAACCTACATAGCCGTAAGGCGATGGGCCGGCCACATAGCTCGTAGAATTGACAACCGTTGGGGAAGGAAGGTTCTAAAGTAGTAATCTCGTACACAAACGCAGAGTAGGACGACCCTGCAAATGGAGCGACGACCCTCACGATGTCGCGGGGAATGGATGTATGGAGATGGCAGAGGACCGCTCTAGAGTGCAATATTTGAGGAAGGTCTATGTTCAGCAGTGGACTTCTGATAATGGTGATGAGTCACATGCATGTGGTATTAGCGTAAGAATTGACAACCATTTTCCGATTAATGGCTGTCATAAGAAGCGACTAAGGGCAAAAGTTTTGAAATTAGCAATGGCTACAGACAGATGCTGGCATCACCATCTATACCCATAAAATTTATCGTAATCGTATCGTAATTTATTTATATTTTTAAATCACAATAAGTCACGATAGCCAAGTGGTTGGGTGGTCGGAATTTCGAGTCAAAATCCCGACCACTCAACTTGGACCCGTTGCTTCTCTTCGCCAAGTCCGCTGAGAAACAGTGGCACGAATACTGTCGTCCTGAATAATTCATGCAATCTGGACCTAAAGGGAAACTTACGTGAGATTTACACTAATATTGCCGGGAATATAAGATAGTCAGTATAGCCGAGTGGTTGGGTTGTCGGAATTTCGAGTTCGATTCCCCCGGTGGCAGGCACGAACGAATGTGTTTTTCAAAAACTTACGTATGAATTACATCGTTGGCTTGGACATGAAGACGGCGACGGGATCACCACCAGTCACATTGTCCCGAAAATATCTTCGCTGGAAGGTTGGTCGACGGGACTTAATTGTCTAGACTAGACCTCTGTCTACCGAGGCTGGGCACCGAATGTGCGTCGAATGGACTAAATTTTCTATACCTCAGTCTACCCCGGTTCTGGGTAAATGAAATTGTATAATATATCTATATCGTCTACCTTTTTATTAGATTAAAAAGGTTTTTTTTACAGAGAAATAATAAGTTTCATAATGAGGTTTAATTATACGTTTTAGTATGAAATGACATGTATCGATTGGGTTTCTATATGAATTTATTATAATTTTTGTGTCATTATAAGCTCCGGTAAAATGTGCGTCGAATGGACTAAATTTTCTATACCTCTGTCTACCCCGGTTCTGGGTAAATGAGTGAAGATTAAAAGAAATTGTATAATATATCTATACCGTCTACCTTTTTATTAGATTAAAAAGATTCTTTTTAAAGAGAAATAATATGTTTCATAATGAGGTTTAATTATAAGTTTCAGTATGAAATAATACGTCTCGATTTGGCTTCTGTATGAATTTATTATAATTTTCGTGTCAGTACACTAAGTTTAGGTTTAAGCGTAGCTTAATTTATATTACTCTTCATAAAGTTATGTTAGCTCTCGTCGAGGTTTTTTCAATATTTATTATTGTTATAAAAATGTAGATAATTTTAATTTAAATTAAAAATTTAATTACAAAAAAGAGTTAATTATGTAAATATGATGGCTCGGAGGTGAGAGCGTTGCCACGGTACGGCAGAGGTAGCGGGTTTAAATTCGCCTGTGTCAGTTGACTTAAATTTAAAATGTGTTATTAAAATAATAATATATTTATACGCCATTTCTAACACTAGGGTAGACAGAGGTCTAGACAATCAAGTACTACTGCATTGATACGAGCCTGCCACTTGGGGATCGAACTCTTGGTACGAATTCCGATCATCCAACCCCTCGGCTATCGGACGTATGATGATGATTTTTTACAAATATTATTATTCTTAATATTTCCTATAGATCCCGAAGTCCCATTAGCAATTTAATTACAATACGCTTTAAATGTACGAGTACCGTCCATTCTTAAAAATGTTGCAAGGTAATCGTCGCGATAAACAAAAATATGAGATATAACTTATTTTGAACTTTCCGCTTCTATAAATAGAATTGATGTTCGACGTTCAAGCTTTATTCTTTGGAGATATACGAGTATGACGTAACGGAAGCCGACTGAAAGGCAAATAGATGTTGGCCTTTCATTGCATAGAAGTGAATACGGAAGCTTCATTTCTTTTTAGTGTTACTATAAACATTTCCTCTCTGCTGTTCTGTGCTCCATTAAGACATAAAGAAGGGAAGTTATTAGGGAATTTTGATTATATTGAAAGTGGGAAAAAAGGTATTTTGAGTTAGTTTCACAGTTTTTGGTAGGTTAGTATCAAGGTTTTCATACGTGGGGAAATACTCAACGACCAATACATAATATATCCGACCTCTCTGCATCAAGAATTGTGTTCGGCTCTTTTTCTTCTGTGTTCGGCTCTTTTTCTTCTTTCAAATCTTGTCAAAGTTCCATTGCTGCACAGAGGCCTACCCCGAAAATTTCCACAAAGAACGATCCAGGGCCACCTGCATCCATTGACTCTCCGTAATGTCCCCATAATCGTAAGGCTGCACGCTGAAGGCCCGGTCACATTGCTCGTAAAACAGCCAACCGCTGGGGAAGAAAAGTTCTCGAGTTGCAGTATCGTACAGGCGAACGCAGTTTATCTCTCCCCAAAATATGGAGCAAGGACTTGCAGAATATTGCGGAGAGTTGTACAGTAGTACAGAACTGTTCTATGCGGCAATCTTTGGCTTATGGTCAGTTGTGGACTTTAAAGTTAGTTAGTAGAATGTAATGATGAAAATGATAAATACATAATCACCTCTAAAAGTCCAGAGCAGGATACGTAAGTAATACTTTCTCATGTTCGTCAGACTTACTAAGCGGATTTGCATTCCCTGTACCATATGACGACCTCCGAGACGACTTACACGCACAGGCTTTCACTGTTTTTCTGATTCCATAATACAAGTGCTAAAGCTGCTTACTTTAGGATCAGAGCAATGTATGTGATGTTGTCCCTATCTATGTATCTAAGTATGTATATCTCTTACACCTTAAACGCCTATCAAACTGCTTATCGCCGGTCAGCTTAATTTTGGTCTGCTATTTTTTAAACAATTATCCCGCCATCTATCAGTCGCCATCACGGTATTTAAAGCTTTCCCATTAGTCGCCTCTTATGGAAATCAATGGATAGAAAGGAGTGGTATACTATTCCGTCGATACCACACCGATACCAGTTAAGTTCATGGTGCTCCTCCTTCGCCGCCTGACCACGGGGCAGTTCCCATGGAGCTAAACAGTTTTAACTCTCTTCTGCAACTGCACTAAAGAGCCACAAGAAGCAGACGGAAGCATGCTGTCCTTTGGGCGGGTTCATCATCTTCCTGATTGATCGCACTGAAACACACACACAGTGTGGTCCATCAGGCAATACTTGTCGAATCTGCACTCTGGCCCCTCCGTTTGAGGGGAGAACTGACAAAATACTTGTATTTAAATTATTAACAATTTTTCAATTTAATATTATTATTAACTTGACGACCACCGTGGTCGTGTAGCGTATGTATAGTGAGTAAGTATAGTAGAGTATTGTGGCGCCTGCTCTGAGGTCCCGAGTTTTATTCCCGGTCTAGGTAATAAAGAAAACCCTTTTTCTACATTGTCTCGGGTCTGGGTATTTGTGGTACCTTCGTTGTTCCTGATTTCATAACAAAAGTGCTTAAGCTACTTTGGGATCAGAGCAATGCATCTGATGTTATCCCTATCTATGTATCTAAGTATGTATATCTCTTACACCTTAAACGCCTATCAAACTGCTTATCGCCGGTCAGCTTAATTTTGGTCTGCTATTTTTAAACAATTATCCCGCCATCTATCAGTCGCCATCACGGTATTTAAAGCTTTCCCATTAGTCGCCTCTTATGGAAATCAATGGATAGAAAGGAGTGGTATACTATTCCGTCGATACCACACCGATACCAGTTAAGTTCATGGTGCTCCTCCTTCGCCGCCTGACCACGGGGCAGTTCCCATGGAGCTAAACAGTTTTAACTCTCTTCTGCAACTGCACTAAAGAGCCACAAGAAGCAGACGGAAGCATGCTGTCCTTTGGGCGGGTTCATCATCTTCCTGATTGATCGCACTGAAACACACACACAGTGTGGTCCATCAGGCAATACTTGTCGAATCTGCACTCTGGCCCCTCCGTTTGAGGGGAGAACTGACAAAATACTTGTATTTAAATTATTAACAATTTTTCAATTTAATATTATTATTAACTTGACGACCACCGTGGTCGTGTAGCGTATGTATAGTGAGTAAGTATAGTAGAGTATTGTGGCGCCTGCTCTGAGGTCCCGAGTTTTATTCCCGGTCTAGGTAATAAAGAAAACCCTTTTTCTACATTGTCTCGGGTCTGGGTATTTGTGGTACCTTCGTTGTTCCTGATTTCATAACAAAAGTGCTTAAGCTACTTTGGGATCAGAGCAATGCATCTGATGTTATCCCTATCTATGTATCTAAGTATGTATATCTCTTACACCTTAAACGCCTATCAAACTGCTTATCGCCGGTCAGCTTAATTTTGGTCTGCTATTTTTAAACAATTATCCCGCCATCTATCAGTCGCCATCACGGTATTTAAATTATTAACAATTTTTCAATTTAATATTATTATTAACTTGACGACCACCGTGGTCGTGTAGCGTATGTATAGTGAGTAAGTATAGTAGAGTATTGTGGCGCCTGCTCTGAGGTCCCGAGTTTTATTCCCGGTCTGGGTAATTGGTTGTGGCATCTTCGTTGTTTCCGATTCTATAACACAAGTTTTATGTGCAGTGTGCACATAAAACTTGTGTTATTGGCAAGTTTGCTCCTATTATAAGTTTTCCAGTAACAGGCCTGCTGGAGGAAATTTCAATTTGAAATAAGCTATGCCTTTGTACTCGTATTTAGTATTTTTTGTTTCTCTGTTTATTATTTTGTGTGTACATGATTAGTAAATAATTACAAATAAAAAAAAAACTAGTGCTTTAGCTACTTACTTTGGGATCAGAACAATGAATGTGATTTCCCTATCCATTATGTTTCCGTATCCATCTATTTATTTACTATCAATAAAAATAAATACAATATTAGCACGCTTTTAAGTAACAAAATTCCTTCGTGATAAATAAGACGCGCGGAAAACAAAGAAATGAAACATTATTATGCGGATGGAGTTCGTCGGATGTAGAATGTTTGTTTTACTTTACCCGAGGAGTAAAGTAAGACAAACATTCAGCTCGGGAAACTGTTCGAAAAATTTTATTGCCTACGGACTGTTTAGTATCTCTTGTCGGTTGTAAATGGAATTATTTCATTTCTTTTCGGAATTACGCTCCGAAGACTAAAGATCGTTGGATGGGAAGAGGTTCTTTGTGTTTCTTTATTTTCATTAGCAATGACCTCATTGCTGGTGGTCATTGTGTTAGTGGCGTGTTAGAAAGATATACAAAATAATTTTTCACTAATCTTTGAATGGCATGAAGATATTTTTTACTATAGTTTTTCACTCTAATTTAGTGACTAAGGATTGGGTTAGTGGCGTGTCATGAAACTCGTCGTCCCTCATGGCCCCACCTTGGCTACGTAATGCCATGACAGTAGTTTAAAGCAATAACGACTTTCATCTCTCAAATAACAGCAGAATATTAAAGGAGTTGAAAGGTTATTGAGAGGTTATTGTGTGGTATCAGCTTAAGAATAATATCACTCCTTTTCTTCCCGATTCCCGCGAATTTCGTAAAAGTCGACCACGGAAAAAGCCTTATCTGGCTGTTAAGTCTGAAAAGGTGTAATTTATTGTTTTTATCTGATGTTGTCAACAAATCATTAATCAACTTCGAGCAATTTAAGTTAATTATTTATTTAAACTTTATTTGCACAGTAATAAAAAATTTCGTACTTATACTATAATTCTCTACCAGTCCACCTTTGGTTTGAGCAGAGAATTAAGTGATTGGTGTTAATCAAATTAAAACAAGTGTAAGAATATTTTTTTAAAATAAAGCAAAATAATTTTTGCAATAAAATATTAGTAAATATACACAGTACACATAAACGAATATACTTTTATATAAATACAGTACATAGATATACATACTTACACACACACACACACACACACCTACACATTCTTACAATAAACACATACACAATAAATAAATATGATATATACTTATGAAAATATTCAAAGTTTCTGATAAATTGCGTACATTCGCGGTTCTCCACCACTTCAGAGGGTCGTTTACTTTCGCTACAATCGTAAAACTTAAGCGTACTGCAGCTGTTTCTTTGTGCAATCCAATTAAGAAGGGTATGAAGTGTTAATCTCAGGAGGATGTTCAAAGTTTTATTCATTACTTTATGCATGAGTTCAAGATAGGCTTGTACTATTATTCTCTAGATTGATATAAGTCTTAAAACAACAAAATCTTAAACTATTTTAACGATATAACTCAAAAGAGTCAAGCGTTTTTGTGTATGCAGAAGTTTTTAAAATTAAAAAACATTATCTTCACGCCATTCCATTCCATTCATTCCAACATTGGGTAGACTTAGGTCTGGAGAATCTGAACGGAGGTCTGGGCAACGTGTCTAGTCACTCATTGTTCGATAAGCCCGAACCATTGTTTCATGAACCATTACAAGATCTTTCTAGACTGTCACATAGGAATCTCTCCGTTTCTTTTTAAGTCGAACAGGGAAACGCCACACGCACTTTTTAAATTATAAAGTCACGATAGATTAGTGATGGGCTCTGGTCAAGAGACCCGAGCTCAATTTCCAGATGGCGGGCTTGTACTATTATTCTCTATATTGATATAAGTCTTAAAACAACAAAATCTTAAACTATTTTAACGATATAACTCAAAAGAGTCAAGCGTTTTTGTGTATGCAGAAGTTTTTAAAATTAAAAAACATTATCTTCACGCCATTCCATTCCATTCATTCCAATATTGGGTAGACTTAGGTCTGGAGAATCTGAACGGAGGTCTGGGCAACGTGTCTAGTCACTCATTGTTCGATAAGCCCGAAACATTGTTTCATGAACCATTACAAGATCTTTCTAGACTGTCACATAGGAATCTCTCCGTTTCTTTTTAAGTCGAACAGGGAAACGCCACACGCACTTTTTAAATTATAAAGTCACGATAGATTAGTGATGGGCTCTGGTCAAGAGACCCGAGCTCAATTCCAGATGGCGGGCTTGTACTATTATTCTCTATATTGATATAAGTCTTAAAACAACAAAATCTTAAACTATTTTAACGATATAACTCAAAAGAGTCAAGCGTTTTTGTGTATGCAGAAGTTTTTAAAATTAAAAAACATTATCTTCACGCCATTCCATTCCATTCATTCCAACATTGGGTAGACTTAGGTCTGGAGAATCTGAACGGAGGTCTGGGCAACGTGTCTAGTCACTCATTGTTCGATAAGCCCGAACCATTGTTTCATGAACCATTACAAGATCTTTCTAGATCTCTCCGTTTCTTTTTAAGTCGAACAGGGAAACGCCACACGCACTTTTTTTTAAATTATAAAGTCACGATAGATTAGTGATGGGCTCTGGTCAAGAGACCCGAGCTCAATTTCCAGATGGCGGGCTTGTACTATTATTCTCTATATTGATATAAGTCTTAAAACAACAACGACTTTCATCTCTCAAATAACAGCAGAATATTAAAGGAGTTGAAAGGTTATTGAGAGGTTATTGTGTGGTATCAGCTTAAGAATAATATCACTCCTTTTCTTCCCGATTCCCGCGAATTTCGTAAAAGTCGACCACGGAAAAAGCCTTATCTGGCTGTTAAGTCTGAAAAGGTGTAATTTATTGTTTTTATCTGATGTTGTCAACAAATCATTAATCAACTTCGAGCAATTTAAGTTAATTATTTATTTAAACTTTATTTGCACAGTAATAAAAAATTTCGTACTTATACTATAATTCTCTACCAGTCCACCTTTGGTTTGAGCAGAGAATTAAGTGATTGGTGTTAATCAAATTAAAACAAGTGTGAGAATATTTTTTTTAAAATAAAGCAAAATAATTTTTGCAATAAAATATTAGTAAATATACACAGTACACACACATAAACGAATATACTTTTATATAAATACAGTACATAGATATACATACTTACACACACACACACACACCTACACATTCTTACAATAAACACATACACAATAAATAAATATGATATATACTTATGAAAATATTCAAAGTTTCTGATAAATTGCGTACATTCGCGGTTCTCCACCACTTCAGAGGGTCGTTTACTTTCGCTACAATCGTAAAACTTAAGCGTACTGCAGCTGTTTCTTTGTGCAATCCAATTAAGAAGGGTATGAAGTGTTAATCTCAGGAGGGATGTTCAAAGTTTTATTCATTACTTTATGCATGAGTTCAAGATAGGCTTGTACTATTATTCTCTAGATTGATATAAGTCTTAAAACAACAAAATCTTAAACTATTTTAACGATATAACTCAAAAGAGTCAAGCGTTTTTGTGTATGCAGAAGTTTTTAAAATTAAAAAACATTATCTTCACGCCATTCCATTCCATTCATTCCAATATTGGGTAGACTTAGGTCTGGAGAATCTGAACGGAGGTCTGGGCAACGTGTCTAGTCACTCATTGTTCGATAAGCCCGAAACATTGTTTCATGAACCATTACAAGATCTTTCTAGACTGTCACATAGGGAATCTCTCCGTTTCTTTTTAAGTCGAACAGGGAAACGCCACACACACTTTTTTTTAAATTATAAAGTCACGATAGATTAGTGATGGGCTCTGGTCAAGAGACCCGAGTTCAATTTCCAGATGGCGGGCTTGTACTAATGAGTTTTTTTTTTAAAATTCATATACGAATTATATCGTTGGCTTAGACATATAAACGGCGGCGGGCTCACCAACGGTCACATTGTCCCAAAAATGTCTTAGGTGTAAGGTGGGTTGAAAGGACTTAATTGTCAAGGCCTCTGTCTACCCCTGTATTGGGAATGGTGGAAAGATATTATTTATAACCATTAAGAAGCGCTGTGGCTTCGTTAATCAGTTAAGCATTCATATATGATGCTCATAGACACAAAGAACATAGTTCCAAGACTTGATACACATCACAAAAAATTAGAGGAAATTTCTGGATTTTCTTTGAATACCATCATCAGATCCTGCTGAGGGACCAAAAGTAAAGTTTCAAACAAAAAAAGAATGAACGAAACAAAAAACTTTTAAGATTTACTGTTTTTGGATCTATTTGTCGTTGACGGGGAATTTAGCTGAGCATCAAAACAACTCAAAGCTCAACTGAGCATCAAAGTCACGATAGCCGAGTTGTTGGGTGGTCGGAATTTCGAGTCGAGAGACCCGAGCTCAATTTCCAGATGGCGGGCTTGTACCAATGAGTTTTTTTTAAAATTCATATACGAATTATATCGTTGGCTTAGACATATAAACGGCGGCGGGCTCACCAACGGTCACATTGTCCCAAAAATGTCTTAGGTGTAAGGTGGGTTGAAAGGACTTAATTGTCTAGACTTGACCTCTGTCTACCCCTGTATTGGGAATTGCGTGAAGATATTTATTTATTATTTATCAAAACAACTGACCCGTGATGGATTCAGATCGATTGTTCACGATTCTCTAGCTCGGCAACAAAATTCTCTTTTTTTTACTGCAGGATTTACAGATCATCTACGTTCGCTAAGAAATTACATAGTAGGAATAACATCACATACATTGCTCGGATCCCAAAGTAAGTAGTAAAAGCACTTGTGTGTGTAACAACGGAGGTTATTTCGTATGTAATAGTGTAATTAATGATAATATTAATATATCAAATAAATAATAATAATATTATTATAACAATGATACACTATAGGTACTATATATAAATATAGGTTTAGTTTATTTAGATATCAGTATGTATGTCTATTATTTAGACCACCTGCCACTGTTCAATAATATAATTTTTCCTTAGCCTTAAAGAGCCTCTGAGAAGAAGAGAGAGGAAGAGGTCGCTCTTTAGCGATAAGACCACCTTTTTTATTTTCCCATAAGTTTTTCGTCTCTTATGTAACTTTTATTTCTTTGTTTTTTTTTTGTGGTATACAATAAAGCATATAAAAATAAATAAATAAGGTACTATCCCAAACACTAAGAACCGAGACAATGTAGAGAAAGTGTTTTCTACATTTATCGGACCGGGAATCGAACCCGGGATTTCAGAGCTGGTGACACCATAAAAACTGGTGTTTATGCCACTTGTTCATGGGGGTCGTCAATCTATAGAACAGATAATCAACTATTGATCATATATTTCATAAGTATTTTACTTTGATGGTCTGAACATTGGGTAAATTAGAGTCGGTCTGACGCATGTAACAGCTATCTGTTACATGTGTCAGACTTGTAAACACATGTAGATTATCGAGGCCGCTGCGCAAAAGTAGTGTGACAATGCACTTGTGTTTTAACTTGGTTCCTTTCATAAATCATAATTGAATGGTTTCGCTTGCCTATAAGGTCATGTTTTTATAACGATGCTTAATTGACAGCATATTGCCTACAGTCCACTATAGAACATAAATCTCTTCCATACATTAGATTTTAAGAAACTTGTGCATGAAATATATCGGCTTGCCTGCTACAACGGCGACGGGCGCACCACCTGTCATGTTGCTCTAAAATGAGATACGGTGAAATGTTGGCCGAAAGGAAAAGAATATCTAGACCTCTGACTAACACAGTATTGAGAATGCGTGAAGATTATTTTAATTGGAAAAATATAAGGGACAATGAACGAAAGAAATCAATGCATCCTTCAAATTTCAATATAGCAAAAGTTCATTCCTTAGTTATACATGTATTATTTATGATTCCATTTAAAATAGGAAAATGTACAAACAAAATTAGATACAAAGATAATACAGTGTTACAGCTGGTCAATAGGTCAGTTATAACCTTTGATATGAATGTGCTGTTAACAATAAACCTAGTGATGTTCGTGCGTGGTATCGATAATGTCTCTTTTGTCTTATATTGAGGTCCTACCTCATGCCTTTTAAGTTTGCTAACTTTGTAAGTTAGCACAAAGGTAGTAGTAAACCTATTCTTAAGATAATAATAAAGATCAATATTATTTTAAGACAAGAATAAGATAAAGAAAATGTATAGACAATTAAGATATACTACTAACAAATCTAAAGTCCTCGATCGATTCAATTAGTTTAATGGAACAAGAGTATTAATAATTTACAAGAGTAAAAAACTTGAGTTAAAAGTCATTGTACCCATTATTCTCACAGGACCCGCTGCCAGACCACTTCATCAAATATTACGCTATAAGGTCGATGCAAACCGCGTATTCCGATATACCGAAAGTTTGAGGACTTACCATCATGACACAAACATTTGCAGTTTCCGTTTAAAGTGTAATTCGCACTCACAATAAACAACTCTTAGTGACAAACCTTCTTACTGACACTAACTTAAGTAAAAAGTGGTGTTATCATCACCCACTCTTAGAAATTGGGTTGTATGTTCTTACATCTACAGATATTATCTCATTTTACATTATCAGCCTTCAGATCCGTTGTTTTAAAACTGTAATGAAAAATACTAAAGTATTCATAGAAGCTACGGTAAAATACTAATAACAATAATGTACTGTATTGTACACCAAAGAAGGAACAATACGAAAGAAAAAGAAAAAATATATATATCAAATATTTGATAACAAAAGGCGACTTTATCGCTACATAGCAATTTATTCCAGGCAACCTAAGGAAATTACCAACAAGAAATATTAACGGGTAGGAAAGAAATACTACAGTTGAAACTTATTGGTATTCATAACAATGTGCTTATATTAATTACGTAAATATTAAATTCATAAAGAAGTTGCGCGTATCAGCAAATAATATAATAGATCTTATAAGAAGACGGAGACGGGCTTACTACTTGTCACGTCCAACCATGTGTTGGGAATGGCGTGAAGACATTTTTTATCCGATCTTAAACCGAAACTAATAAAGCAAATCCAATATTTAATATTTTTTTATCCATCAAACCGAACAATATTTTCTTTCAATATTTTGTTAACATTTTCCTTATTTGAACTGATAACCCCTATATCGATAACTTCACACACGCCACTAATCAAATCAACCGCTCTTAAAGCGTATGCAGGCCGATTCAATAAAGAAGTCGCGCGAAGGAAAAATTTCCTCGCCAACATAATCAAAAGAGAGACAAAACTGAAATGCAACAATCTAAAATAAGTTTAATTAGTAAGTTTTAGATCTATGTTGTGCATGTTCGCAGTGCTGGTGATATGTTCAGTGCAGAGTCTACAGTTGGACAGTCAGGCGTCGACGAGAAGGCCGAGGGTCACGAAATACAGCAAAACAACACTTACACCAGGAGGCTCTACGGTGAGTTGCTTTTAGTATCTTTATCATCATTATCAATATCATAAAGAAGTATAAAATATAATCTTAGTACAAATCATGTCTGGATATTGCTATTTAGTTACGGCGTAAGAATACACCACCTTTCTTTCTTTCCGTTAGTGTCTTAATAGTCGATTAAGCGCCAGAGCTAGCGACATCTTGAATACCGGCGTGGACGCCACCCGTCCACGAAGGTTGAGATTTCCAATAATGTTCATTCTCTACATATCCCATATAATATATATACCTGAATACCGTGATGCTGTGTATTGTTGGCGCAAGAATTCACCATGTCCTTTATTCCCATGGATGTTGTAAGTGGCAACTAATGGAAAAGCTACAATAATAACAACTAATCCATAACTACAGATTGATAGTGGCATATCAATTTCGAAAAATACTATGCGAAATTGAACAGACTGGCTGTCCATGTTGCGAGGTATCTGGAATTGCAATTATGTGAAAATTTCCAATATCTCCAGCAATAGACTTTGAACTTATGTAAGTAATGTACGTAACAAACATAAGTAACGAAATAGTCCATTCGGGAGTATAAGGGAATTTTAATGAACCAACGTGAACGTTAACTTTGACGATTGTATTATAGTGGCAACTAATGTGATGGTAATGGTAATAAGCGGTAATAAACAATGTTAACGACACATACATAAAATAAGTTTGCATGCGAAGTAATTTTTTCAATAACAACTTTACATACATAAAAACTAAGAGCCTGTCTTAAGATTATCTTAATCTAGTACAGTTAAACGTTAATGCGTTGATGCGTTGCTCCAAAGAAAGCGACAGGCGCTTTAACACTTGTGGGCGTCATAAGAAGCGACTAAATAAACTAAGAAGAAAAAGTCACGATAGCCACAAGACAAGATAGGTTGGGTGGTCAGAATACTGAGTCAAGAGATCCGAGTTCGATCCCCATGTGGCAGGCTCGTACCAATGGGTTTGTCAAAAACTCCATGTACGAATTATATCGTTGGCTTGGACATAACAACGGCGACGGGCACACCACCTGTTACGGTGTCCCGGAAATATCTTCGGTGGAAGGTGGGTCGAAGAGGTTTAATTGTCTAGACTAGACCTCTGTCTACCTCTGTATTGGGAATTGCGTGAAGTTATTTATTTATTTATTTTAAAATTAAGCAGGCCTGCGATAAACCTGTCGACTATACTTAGTCCTGTAAACTTTAAGGTTTCTTAAAACCATGTTTGGCAAACGTATAACAATCATAGTACCACAGCTTTTCACCGGTCTGCTTGTACTCGGTTGTGCTGGAGTTTGGTTTGTTTGACATGGCCTTTCCCTTAGTCGCCTCTTATGACACTCAAAGGTAGCAAGGTGATGGTAAAAGTTAATGCCTAATTTACACGGCAAATTTTTTTATTATACTATATAACATAATTTCTTTTTTTTTCAACTTAAATTTAAAAAGCAGCAAATGACTTTTTGGTCGTTGTACTTTTTTGGTATACAACATATTTTTGAGTATACAGAGTAAAGCTGTTGATTGCAGCTTCTTCCGTTTCTTCCTCTTCTTCACAGCCTATCAAGCCTACAGCTGAACATAGGTTTCCTCTAAAATTTTCCATAAAGTGAGGTCCAGTCACTGGTATCCATCGGCTAATCGCAAAACTTTGTAAGTCGTCACTCCATTTTGTGGGGAGTCGTCTTATACTGCGCTTGCCTAAACGAGATTTACCGTTTAATAACCATTTATTCGTAACATTATTTAGTTTAATTAAATTATTTAGTAGTTAGTAAGCAGATTATATCATCATCATATCAGCCTGCTACTATACTCACTACTTAGGCCTTAAGAAGGGTCCTGTGCCATCTGCATCCATTGACTCCCAGCAACATTATGCAGGTCTTCACTACATCTTATGGGGATTCGTCCTACACTGCATTTGCCTGTACGAGGTTGCCACTCGAGAACTTTTCCTCCCCAACTTAACAAATTCAGTTATATATCTTTACAATATTTCTAATACTGAAGTAGACAGAGATCAAGACGATTCAGTCCTTTCGACCCACATTTCACCGAATACATTTTTTGGGACAACGTGACAGGTGGTGAGACTGTCGTCTTATATAGATCGTACATCTACAAATTGACGATCGAGATACGAGATACGATCTGTAAACTTATGTCAGTTTACAGATCGTATACAGATACATAATAAATAATACTGATACATCATAAATATACAACCACTCGGCTATTATGATTTTCATTTTAATATATTTCTTTTAATTTTTTAATTTATACATTTAACTTTACTTCTAACTATAATTCACGCTTATTTGTGGGACAAATATTCTATGTTCTTGCAGCGGTTCTTGTAGCGGTTCAGCTGACTGAGAAACAGACAGTAACATTCACATTTATGAGTACCGAAGAATAGTGTTTATTGATCCATTGCGATATTAGTCGCCTCATCAAATATTCAGTTCACTCTACATTCAGTGGTGTGATTATAATTTCTATAGAATTTGGCCTTTAGCTTCGCGATTGATGTTGGTTCTACGAAGTTAAAAGAAGCAAACAATACCTACTTCAAATAGACAGGCTTACCACCTGTCACGTGGTATTCAAATATGCTCCGGTGCACTGGGTTACTGACTTTAGGTGTTACTGACAGCCCTCTGTGCCGAGCGTGCATGGAGGTCGAGGAGACAGCGGCACACGTCTTACTAGCGTGTCTAACGGTCGCGGGATGCAGGGCCAATCATCTCGGTGCACGGAGATTTCTCCCCGAGGTTACCGATAACTTCAAGGGGCTGCTGGGGTTTCTCGAGTTGGGGTCGTAAATACGCGCTCGGACGTGGAGTTGCGGAAATCAACCCGTCTAATGTAATCTAAATGCTCCGGTGCAATGTGAATTGATAGGACTAATCTGTCTAGACAAGTTAGCGTTAATAAAAAAATAGCGTTAAAAATATGAATGCAATGCATACGTGGCAAAAGTGAAACCTTCAGAAAAATAATATGGCGGTTCGTTATTAGACTAGCTACAAAATTTTAGTATTCTTTGATGTATCTTTTAAAAAATCCCTTTACCCTTTCTTTTCTTCTTCTACATAGCCCATAAAGTGTCCACTGCTGAACACAGGCCTCCCTAAAATCCCTGTCCCTAGTAAAGGCCTAATTGATTTTTAAAGCATGTAAAACATTCTGTACTTTTTGATATAAAGTTAATAACAAATTTGAAATGGACACGGTGGATTGTTGGTAACAGCGTTGCAATGATACGGCAGAGGTCACGGGCTCGGATCCCCGTGTAATTATTTTCGTGCATTCCTTTTGAAGGAGTTTAGTTACATATACGAGGGTGAGGGTGTTTGTGGAGGATTTTGTGCACTTGAGTCATTCCTATCTACTCTTGGATCAGTCTCTATCATACACTGCACAACACTGATGTCATCTTCAGTCGTCGCCGTAGAAGGTCATCTCGCACGCAGAGCATTGTTGAGTTTGGTGCGACCACGTTTAAACTAATTAAACCAGTAATAAATAGTGGCCCGAAAAGGGGCTTCGTCGTGAAAAGCCAATCGAAGTCTGTCATAACATTGTTGTTGACCGAAAGTCATAAAAAATCATAGTACGAAAACTTTCTCGCGTTAAATTCGTCCTGGCGTGACACAGACAAATTTCAATTTGCCGCCAAATCCTAAAACAAATGAAAAATTAATGAAATTAATACTTAATAATTACCAAAGAGTTCTATTTTCAAAATTTAAACTTATTTATTTATTATATTCTTTAAAAGTGGCCAGTTCTATAAATTATCTGTGTCGCCCTCGTAAACACGCGCACAAAAGATTTAAATTAGTCGATCATGTTAATTTACCTGTTAATTAGAAATATCCATTATGGTTCCTTGTTATAGTTGTAGCTTCCGCCCGCAGCTTCGCCCGCTTATTTGATGATAAAAAAGTAGCCAAGTTTTTTTCTAAGCCTGACGAAGGTTTGAAATTACTAAAACTCATTAAGAGAAAAACTAAAGTAACTTTTTACTACTTATTACATTACCTACAACCCAAAATTAACGGTTATTCTTGAACTCACAAAGGACCAAAGATAGCTCAGAGAGCAGGGATTATGCCGAGTTACTTGATAATTATCGTGATACACCGTAATGGTAAATTACACAAAATCTTTATAAATTGTAGCCTATGTATTATTCTAATGTATAAACTATATTAATGGAAAGTTTCATCAAAATCCGTTATGTAGTCTTTATAAATTGTAGCCTATTCTAATGTATAAACTATATTACTGGAAAGTTTCATCAAAATCCGTTATGTAGTTTTTGCCTGAAAGAGAAAGGTAAATTCATGCAACATAAGAAACTTTCGCATTTATAATATTACTAGCAGGATAGGATAAGTAAGAAAAATATCTTCACAGTATTCCCAATATAGGGGTAGAAAGAGGTCTAGACCATTAAGTCGTTTTGACCCACCTTCCACCGAAGATATTTTTCGGGGCAAAGTGACAGGTCCCCGTCGCCCGTCTTTATGTCCATGCCAACGATATAAATCGTACGTAAGTTTTTGAAAAAAACTCCTTGGTACAAGCCTACCACCTGGGTTCGGGTCTTTTGACTCGTATTCCGATCTCTAAAAATATCAGACCAAAATGAACAGACCGAAGATCGGCAGCAGCGTCTGTGGTGCGAGTGGTCTGGTACTGCGATCGCCAATCCGCAAAATCAAGCGAGGCGATTATGGCAAATTCTCCCTATGGGAGAGGTAGTACTGCAGTGGACTTTAAAAGGCCAATATGTATGTAATACTATGGCCAAATTACACAAAATCTTCATAAATTGTAGGCTATGTATTATTCAAATTTATAAGTTATGTTACTGGAAAGTTTTATCAAAATCCATTCAGTAGTTTTTGCTTAGAGTAACAAACATCCATACATCCTCGCAAAGTTTCATTAGTCGTAGAAGGATTGTAGAATGTCTAATTTGTCAATTTACTTAGATGGATAGCTCGTTGTGAGCAACTTTCGGGGAACCCTATGTTCAGCAGAGGACGTACAGAAGAAGAAGAAGAAATTCATTTAGAATTACATAAAGCTACTTCTTAATATACTCTGTAGCGCTAGTTGCCTAATGCGTAAAGGTGCGGACTGTAGTTATACATTTTGTTATTTGTCAACGATTTATAAATAATGCGACACGGGCGGGACATTTTTTTACTTAAATAAATAAATAATAAATAAATATCTTCACGCAATTCCCAATACAGGGGTAGACAGAGGTCGAGTCTAGACGATTAAGTCCCTTCGACCCACCTTCCCCCGAAGATATTTTCGGGACAACGTGACAGGTGGTGAGCCCGTCGCCGTGTTTATGTCCAAGCCAACGATATTCGTACATAAGTTTTTGAAAAACCCATTAGTACCAGCCTATCAACTGGGGATCGAACTTGGGTCTATTGATTCGAAATTCCGACCACCCAACCACTCGGCTATCGTGACTTCTGATTTTTTTACTTGTAAATAAAAATACAGCAATATGTTTCATCATAACGTTACATGGCCAAAATGTTACATAATCACAGCATCTCGGTTTAGGGATAATTTTACACAAACAGATTTAGGTCAAAAATATACCAGAATGAAATGAACAGACGGACAGCGTGTAAGGTGTAAGGTGTAAGGTTTCTGGTATTGAGATCGCCAATTCACTTGGCGTGGCGATTATGGCAAACCCTCACATAGGAGAGGTTTATGTCCAGCTGTTATATATATGTTTACGCCATTACCATTACAGGGGTAGACAGACGTCTAGACAATTAAGTCGTTTCGACCCACCTTTCACTGAACAAATTTTTCTGAGCAACGTGACATGTGGTGAGCCCGTCGCCGGCTTTATGTCCAAGCTAACGATATAATTCGTAAATAAGTTTTTTGAAAAACCCATTGGTAAGATCCTGCCACCTGGGGATCGAACTCGGGTCTCTGGACTCGAAGTTCCGACCACCCAACCACACTGCACGACGTGCAAGATAGTTAATAGAATAACAGAGGTATAACTTCATTTGCGTCGTAAATGTTAGGGCTGTCTTAGTGTATTTAGTTGTGTCATAAGTTTGGTGGAAATATTATTTAGTGTACACAAACACGGTGACGGGTTCACCACCTGTCACGTTGTCCCAAAAAATGTCTACGGTGAAAGGAGTAGGTCGAAAGGAAATAATTGTCTAGTTTTCCTTTTACCCCAGTAATGGCAAAGGCGTGAAGGTTTTTTTTTACTTAGTAAACAACTTATATATGTACTTAATAAACAACATCATTTGTAAACGACAATTTCGAAATAAAGAACAGAAAATTACATTTCGAGATATAATTTATAATAACAATCGTACAAAGTACGTTCAGTTCTTTGTCTTTGAAGATCGTAAAAGTAATACATTATCCTGCAAATGACATCTTCTCTCTTTTATGCGTAATGTAATCAGGACCGTTTTGCGTCACCTTTTAGTGAGCGCGACTGTACGAGTACATACCGACGTAATTTTATTCTAGAAATGTCGGGAAGGTTTAAGGTTCTGTCAAGTTATATAATGCAATCTATGTTATTAAATCTGCTAAGAGTCCGTCCGTCTGGATGTCCATAAGGCGAAACCGGTCGGTTAATTAATGAATAATTAAATAAAGTGAATTGTGTACAAGGGTTCATCAATGAGTTTTAATGTTTTTTTTTTATAGTATATAATTTTCATTTTTCCTAAATGTAATTTTGTTTCTGATAATATTTTATTAACAGAAACAAAATCATATTTTGATTTAACAATACTTATTAACTTAAGACTATAATAACTTTACAGCCCTACCCATACCAATGGTACCCTACTCATGGTACCAAGAACGCTGGCTCCATTTCCACGTTGAATAGTTAGGCTTAACTGTTGAGTGAGAAGAGAACCAGCGGCTGCAAACATTTGCGGACACATATTATTACATTATTATTATTATATTTGAGTCGTAACGATAGCCGAGTAGTTCGGTCGAGGGACCCGAGTTCGATCCCCTGGTGGCAGCCTCGTACCAAAGGGGGTTTTTCAAAAACTTATGTAAGATTTACATCGTTCGCTTGGGCTTAAAGACGGTGACTTAATTGTCTAGGCTAGACCTCTGTCTACCCCTGTATGGGGAATTACGTGAAGATATTTATTTTATTTTGATTAAACAATACTTATTAACTAAAAACTGCAATAATCGTTCGTATTCCTCTAAGCGAGGCTTATGGCAGCTTTTCCACGTTGAATATTTAGACTTAATCATTGAGCGAGAATAGAACCAGCTCAATTGCTACCAGCGAATACAACCAGTCGGGAACACATATTATTAAATTATTATTATTGTTATATTATACAGAAAAAAAGTCACGTCAGCCGAGTGGTTGGGTGGTCAGAATTTCGAGTCAAGAGAACCGAGTTCGATCTCCAGGTGGCAGGCTCGTACCAATGGGTTTTCAAAAACTTATGTACGAATTGTATCGTTGGCTTGGACCTAAAGACGACGACGGGCTCACCAGCTGTCACGTTGTCCCGAAAATATCTTTGGTGGAAGGTGGGTCAAAGGGACTTAATTGTCTGGACTAGAGCTCTGTCTACTCCTTTATTGGGAATTGCGTGGAGATATTTATTTATTTATTTATCATACATTTCTTCTACAGGAGGCGGTGACAGAGAGGAGTCTTCTAACAGCAACATACCGGCTCCAAGGCGGCGGCGGGGAGACCTGCATCCTTCTTACAGTGGACGCCCTCCTTGACATATCATACCTTACTAAGCTCAACGAACGTGCTGTAAGTATCAACGGCAACGCATAAGGCATAACTATAACCGGCAACGCATCTGCTATACCTCTGGTATTGCGGGTGTTCATGGACGGCGGTAATCACTTACCATCACGTGAGCCATCTGCACGTTTGCATCCCTTCTCTATAAAAAAAAATCCATACTTCTTTTACGTGAATATTATATCCCCATTAGCTGCACCCCGCGGCTTTTCTCGCAGTTTAACACTTAACGCGGAACCCTAATTATGTTTCTAAAATAAAAGTAGCCTAAGTTATTCCTTATAAAATTAACTGTCTGTCAGTGAAAGTCCTGTTAAAATCGGTGCAGCCGTTTCAGAGATTAGCCGGAACAAACAAACAGACAGACAGACAAACATACAAAAATTGTAAAGAAATGTTATTTTGGTGTATGTACCGTATATATTCATATACATGTAGTAAAAACGGTTATTTCAATATTACAAACAGACACTATTTATATGTATAGATTAAAAAACATGTATATGACAACCACATATAACCTAGACAACTTCTGTTGACGAGTGGCTTACATGTCAGGTTTTAAGGCGTCATCTCTGAGGTCCTGGGTTCGATTCCCGGTGGGCTTAATGTAGAAAACCCTTTTTCTATATTTTCTCGAGTCTGTCTGTTTGTGATACTTATGGTTTCTGATACGAGTAAAACTGCTTAAGCACTTTTCTCATAGCTATGCTTATTGCTATACCTCCTATGGAATCAGAGCAATGTATGTGATGATGTCTATGTATGTATTTATATAATCCTTCTTCTTGTAAGTTCTAACTTCTTCTTCTTCTCCTGGTAAGATGCGACAAAGGGAAATGTCTTGAATAATAGTGACTCCATAACACAAGTGTTTTAGCTACTTGCTAGCTAGGTGCAATGTATGTGATGCTGTTCCTATCTGATGCATGTAGAAAATCTATGTTCTGTATTCTTTGATTCGATTTGTCGGTTGATGAAGTTTCTCGAATATCAGTGACTTAAATTATTCTTCCAGGACGCCAATACGTTCGTGCCTAACAACGCTAACGTCGCCGGCGTGTGCAAGGAGGGCGATGCTGAGACCCTGGTGCTATCATTTAAAGAGTTCTCCCTGGAATGGTCTTTCGCCAAGGTTAGATTGAGTTCTATTCTTTAATTAAAATAAAGAGAATTTTAAAAAATCAACTGATACTGATGGAAGAAGAGAGAGTTACTTTATAATAAAAAAATAAAAAGTTCAGCAACAAGTTTTAAAATTTCAATAAAATTGTACCGTATAGTTTTATTTTGTTTTCAGCTTTCCATACATTTTGTTCAGCTTATTAGGGACATTGTGAATGTGTTTCAGTTCTTTATATTTGTAAATATTAGCAAATGGAGTAAATTTCTTCTCTCCTCTTCTCTTGCGTATGTCCTGTCCTTCCTTGTCAGGAAAATAATTTCTTTAAAGGGTAAAATTTAATTTAAAAGCCAAGGGCTATATCTATCCAATTTATGGCTATTACATCTGTTTGCTAAGCAGTGATTTTGACGTTCGAATCCAAGCCAATTACAGGAGTTGTGGCATCGGAAAAGGCTGTCTTAAATTACTGTTATTAATTGGAATTGGCCACAACTGTCGAAAGCAAACAGTACTTCGGTTTGATTTTGACAATTGTGGCAAATTCCATATTTTATGTATTTACTTATTGAAAGCTTATACAATCCAGAGTGTGTGTAGTGTTCATTGTTAAGCTGATTTAATGTCTGAGGCTTTGTTTATCAATCAACGTAGTTGGTAGGATAAATAAAAATAAATACTATACATCAAATTACATAATTTATTTATTTATAATAAATAATTTACTCATCTTGGTTTCCTTTCTGTACCTACAGATTTTGATGAAATTAATAAATGCATTTGTTCTTTAAAAAAATGACCAAAAAAGAGGAGGAGTTTCTTTCGCATGTTTCTTCTCCGTCAAAGGAAACTCATTAGGTAACGGTGATAGATTAAAAATATGACTATCGATAAATTAATGTATGTTCTTATTTCGATAGATAAATGACTTGATTTGATTTGATCTGACAATCCGAGTGGTTGGGTGCTCGGGATTTCGAGTCAAGAGACCTGTGACAGTGGTAGAGCCACGCATCAGCTTTTGTTGTTGCATGAATGGGCCGGCTCGACCGGGGAAGTACCACGACCTCACAGAATACCGGCGTGAAGTAGAAGTCTAACAAACTTCTGCGTTTCGTCTGGTGAGTGCAGGTAACCGGAGGCCCACACTCACCCCTCCCCCAATTCTTCACTCTAAGGGCGGCAACGCATCTGCTATGCCTCTGGTATTGCGGGTGTTCATGGGCGGCGGTAATCACTTTCCATCACATGAGCCACCTGCTCGTTTGCCTCCCTTTTCTATAGAAAAAAGACCCGAGTTCGATCCCCAGGTGGCAGGCTCGTACCAATGGGCTTTTTAAAAACTTATGTAAGAATTATATCGTTGGCTTCTTTCTTTCCCTTTTAATTGTCTAGACTAGACCTCTGTATACCCCTGTATTGGGAATCGCGTGAAGATATTCATTTATTTTCATGAAACCGAAACTTCCAGACTCCAGGCGGCGAGCGCTGGTACGCCGACAGCATCAGGCTGACGTACAACTCCAGCTCCCGTATACTGGAGCATGCGGCGCAGCAGGGCCGCAAGGTGACCCTCAGGACTGGATCCAGGGCATTGCTGTTCCCTACGCCCGTCGGCAAGTCCTTCTTCTGTCCAGAGGAAACCATTATAGAGCTAACCGAGGATGACACAAGGTGAGGTTTAAAACTAACATTAGAGATTGAAAAAAAAAACATTCAATATGGGCGGGATTTGAAGCGTACCTCTGCGGTACCACGGCAACGTTCTTACCTCTGTGCCACAATGTTTTAATTATAACATACTGATAAAACTTGTATAATACGTTCATGATTTTCATTACAAAAGTGGAATAAGTAAAAAAATGTGGACAACATCACATATATCTTGCTCTAAAGCAATTGTGTTGTACAATCTCAAACAACGAAGGTACCAACAACACCCTGACTCGAGGCAATATAGAAATGTAAGTTTCTACAACCCGTCCGGAAATCGAATCTGGGACTTCAGAGCTAACGTCTCCATGATATTTTTTTTTATTGAAAAGGGAGGCAAACGAGCAGGTGGCTCACGTGATGGTAAGTGATTACCGCCGCTCATGAACACCCGCAATACCAGAGGCAAAACAGATGCTTTCCCGGCCTTAGAGTGCGCCCCTCCCCCCAGAATTCGGGGAGGGGGTGTGTTGGCCTCCGGTTACCTGCACTCACCAGACGAAACGCAGAAGTATGTTAGACTTCTACTTCACGCCGGTATTCTGTGAGGTCGCGGTACTTCCCCGGTCGAGCCGGCCCATTCATGCAACAACAAAAGCTGATGCGTGGCTCTACCACTGTTAAAACAAAACCGCTGTATA
Source organism: Sericinus montela (assembly GCA_029286605.1). Taxonomy (NCBI): domain Eukaryota; kingdom Metazoa; phylum Arthropoda; class Insecta; order Lepidoptera; family Papilionidae; genus Sericinus; species Sericinus montela. Next base: position 4,588,302 of record JAGSMR010000050.1, read on the forward strand.
CATCACTGGACCACGGTGGTCGGCGAATACTAACAACTATAGTATCTCGAAGAGTGGCAGTCATCTCTTGCGAGTTATATGATCGTAGGGAAACTGGTCGAGGTTCATCCTCCTTCAAAAGTGTCAAACCACTGCCCATAAAAATAAGCAGGTCACGTAGTGCTGGTGGTAATTTGGCACCTATTGCCTAGGGAGATGGTGTTCCTGGCTAAGCCCCAGCCTCAGCGCGGGTTTTGGGTCCAACGGAACACGGTAGAGGAGGTTGATTATACTCGTATATGTTAGTAGTTGATTGGTGTATTTGGTTTATTAAGTGGAGGAGACTCGCGACGATTCTTAATTCTGCACCACATTCTGTACCAGTCTGTATTCTGTACCACGGTCTCACAGAAAATTTGCGTGTTTACTCTAAGTAAAAATAAAATAAGTATCTTCACGCAATTCCCAATACAGGGGTAGACAGAGGTCGCGTCTAGACAATTAAGTCCCTTTGACCCACCTTCCACCGATATTTTCGGGACAACGTGACAGGTGGTGAGACCGTCGCCGTCTTTATGTCCAAGCCAACGATATAATTCGTACATAAGTTTTTGAAAAACCCATTGGTACGAGCCTGCCACCTGGGGATCGAACTCGGGTCTCTTGACTCCGACCATCCAATCACTCGGCTATCGTGACTTAAAGAATTATGTAAAGTAAAAGAAGAAATATTATTATTGTTGACTTACGCCTTGTAGGTAGAGACTACTTTCGCAGCTAAGCTTTGGGGCAAATTTTCTTTGTAATTTGCTTCGTATCGTACTTAGGTGCTGGGTGACAAGCTCAATTATTGAAAAAAAGAAATGTAATTATTGATATAGTGCACGATACAATTCTTATTATTCTATTACGTATGTTTATGTAATATTTTTGTATTTGCCACATTATTTAAGATATCTTTACCTTTATTTAACTGCACTGCTAATACATTTTATTTCTGTTTAGCCTTATGGTTGACTGGTAGAGAATGCCACTTGGCATTAAGTCCGCCATATATACTACACTGTGCATTGAAGCTTAAATAAATAAATTCTTAATTTAAACGACAACATACATGACAACGTTTCATCATCAGCTCGAACATCGCCCACCGGGCGAAGCTCTACCTGCGCCAGATGCGCCTGCAGGCGTTCATGTTCAAGCGCGACGGCGAGTTCGGCCCGCCGTGGCACTGCTCGGACTCCGCGCGCGCCCGGTCCGAGGCCGTGCCGGTGGCGGTGGGCGCGGCGCTGGCCATCGCCACCGCGGGCACGCTCGTCGGCTACGCGATCTGGCGCTATCTGAAAGTCAAGAAGGTTCAATACGACACGATGGAGTGAACGCGTCGTATCTCTTCTTCTTTATTTTTTTTAAATACTGGCTGCAAAGTTTTTTTTTATATCTTGGCTTTTTTGTATAACGTTTGGCGGCGCGCCTAGTATTTTTTTTGGAATTATTATTGAATGATTTGTGTCTTTTTGGTTTGTTTTTTTTTTTTATTCTATTTGATGCGATGCCAGTGTTTTTGTGTTTTATGAATAGGTAAATAATATATATGGAATTAAAGGAGTTTATAAAGTTACCTACTAGGAATGTTGTTTATGTTTTAACTTTTAACACGTGAAAATTTCTTGATATTATTTTTATTACGCAGTGTTTTAATTGTATTAATCATAATTTTATGCGGAAATTATTTTGACTGTTCTTTGCTTAATTATTATTTTTCCATTTAAACATTGTTAAATTTTAATATATAGTAAATTTAAGTTTTTGGGTGATTGCATTGAAAATTCGAATGGATGGTGAGTTTGTTTGGACTCAATCTATATTAAAATTAATACTAAATATCATTATATATAAATGTTTAATTTTAGTTTTGTGTAGGTGTATAAATATTTTCTTAAAGAAATATTTTTTATCACTTTAATATATTATATTTTATTACCGGTTTTTTTTATTTTCGTTTCTGAATTGTTACGTTAAAAAGGTACGATAATTCCTTTATTAGTGCTAAAATTCAAAACCTGTAACCAAATTGTAACTCGTTTTATACTGATAGTAACATTATCTATAATTACTTGTTACTGTTTTATAATTAATTACATAAGTTAAATTAAAGAAAATTGGAGTTTCATCAGTAGAGAAAAACTAAAATCAATCTGCAGACTTTATTTAAGGACATAAAAGGAATGTTTGTTGAAATTTTTTTTCTTCTCATAGGTCACTTCTTTTTATAAAGCTTTGTGTACTATTACTATATAATATAAACACAAACACATCTTAGTTATTTAATTTATTATAATAAACCCGAACAGAGGTTGCTCTATGATATTTTAAGATAATTTTACGGTTATATACGGGATATAACAACAAGACAGCCCGACGATTGATAGAAACCGTGGTATATCCCAGTGTTGGCAGTCAATGTTTATTACACTAAATAAAATTAATTAAATATGTAATAATAATTACAATGAAAACAATTTGTTGGATTTTATTGCGTTTTCTTTACATTTTTGAAAGTGAAGTGAGGAGGTAAAAAAAATGAAAAGGCGATGGTAAAAAGAGTCATTTGGTTAAAAAAAAATAATTCTCAGAATACGATATTTTTATCATAAAAAAGTTTCAAATTCAGAACAACAGTCATTGAATAAAAATTATTAGTATAAGTCATTTACACTACTAACAAGTGTGGTAATAAAGTGTAGGGCTATAATTATTTTGTCAAGTCATTCTAATATTAAAAAGAAATTGTCGGATATATCTGTTGTTCAATACTCTGGAAGTTCTCTAGTAGTTTTGAATCTGTGCCCAGTACGTCCCACGAGTACCATTATTCGATTTTTCAATTTAAAATTGGATTATCAACCGACTTTGTATAATATTAAACGCATGATATTATAAAGAAATGATATAAAAATTATGTGAGAAATACTTAATGTGTATATTAATTTCATTCTTAAAGTTGTTAATTCATATTCTCATTAATATTGATATTCCCAAAAAATTATTGTATAGGATATTAGAACAGTCGTTTAAAAATATCGGCTGATAAAATATTTACTGTTGCAAATGTTGTTGACGGTTGAGTAGTGTTGTAAAAATGTATTTAATCCCATATTACCAATTCCTATAGGCTAAGGTTTATATAAATTAGTGTGTTTAATGTCTTCTGGTATTAAATAAAACGTTATGCAAAATTTTTAGTTAAATGGTAATTTTATTTAGGATTGCGTAGGTATTTAAGATTATTACACATATTAATTGGTGTATATTATCGTAGGATTATCAAGAAAATTTGTCCTGAGTTTTATGTTTTAGAGAATTTAATTTGTGCATTCTTGCTTTGCTTCTTTTACTATTAAAATACAATGATCATTGCTTCTTTATTGCAAAGTAAAATAATCGAAACGCAATTGTAAAACGAATATTTTAACTAATGCTTGTGTTTATTGAACATTATTGAGGCTGCATGACTTCACGCGTTTTGCTTCAAGTTGAAAAAAAAAAACGTAATTCCAAAATTGAAAACATAAATCAAGACAAATTTTCCTGGTAAATAATCTTTATACATATCAGATGATAATAACATTATATGATTTAATGACAATCACTATTGTAATGTATGATTGAAATTAAAGTTATTTTTAAATAGTTTGCGGTAAAGCGGACGCTATATGGAAATATTACGTGTACAAGCAATAAGTATGTTTCTATTGGGCGCCATTGTTGTGAGACATGGCTGAAATCGATGTTGTAATGTGCGCAAAACTTGGTAATCTACTAGTGTTTTATGGTAGTGTAAGGAATCCTTTTTTCATATATATTACCTCGTTATTTGTTTAAAATTCATGCTAACATTTTCATTTATGATCATAAATCTTATTTTATCTTGAATAAAATTCGAAAGAAATGAATTCATTTATTTTTATATACTAAGAATAAATGAATTCATTTATAACCGAGAAAAGTGGGTCAAGCCCCTATTATAATAATATTCTTTAGTAAGCGTATAAAAAATCTTTAAATATGTTTAAAAATTATAAAAATTCTTTGTGTAAATAATAGTGTATTATAGTTACTTTATAAAATGTTCCTTTAATAATATCGAGAAAATTTTAAAAATATATTTAAATCTCATATAGTATCTACTCTCTATCTCTTTTTCTTCCTCTTTAAAATAATTATGAAAATATTTATAAAAAAAATTAATTCGTTCTTAAAGCACTAGTAGCCATGTTTTGCTAGTTAAGGAACGCTGTGTGTTAAGCTTTCAAAATAAGTCGAAACGACTTTCTATTTGTTTATAACGTAACTAATACTCATCAATTTCTAAACATATCGTTTCATATACATAATCTATATTAATATTAATTATGTGAGATGCGTTTTGTGATTACTGTTATATCGTAGGTCTTAGCTTTATAGTCCTTCTATGCTTCTTGCTGTATGATAGACGTTGTTGTTGCTTTGTTTTAGCAATGTTTTTTGTTTTAAATACTGGCCACTTCGACTATTGAACAAAAATGGAATACAGCCAGTAGGTGTGATATGTTTTTATAATAAGTTTATAATTTAATTACATACAGAAAAATAACCACATCTGATTCGTATATAAAATATTTTAGGTTATTGAAATATATGTGTTAGTTTTCGTAATATCCAAGTCGCTTGATACCATGACCATATATAAATGAAAGGTCACAGGATTTGAAAAAAAATATGTTGCTTTGTTGTAAAGCTATTGTTAGTTCTATTTCTAGTTAATCTGTGTAAATGTATCTTACTTTAAAGCAGTTTGTACTTTGTAAATTTTTCGATACATTTTTACAAGCAGTTGTAATATGTGCTTTCGTCATCTTTTGTAAATAATTCGATATTATCGAGTCATGCACTATTGCTTCGATCTCCGATATGCATTGATTAGTTGTTTTTAAGGTCTCTAACATTTCTGATGCATTTTCAAGTAGACTTATAAAGTTCTATTTTCCTAATATTTTGTATTGAACTCCCGTAGATTTTTTTCCTTAATAGTCGCCTAGTCTTTACATATATATCGGTGCATTTATAATTAATGATTAAAAAATAATGATGTACTAAAATTATTATATGCCATACGATTTGTCTTCCAAACATTGATCTAATTACAATAGCGTATTTTAGCTTATTATATACAAATAATTACGATCGTAAAAGTGGTGATGTTATGGTGTTATATATTGGTATTGTGAAATGCAAACGGATTATGTACGACGTTTACGAAGCTATATTATTATTATGTAAGTGTTGTAACCAACGTCAGAGTGCGCGGCTTATTGGACCGGAGAGCTTTTCCTCTGACGTATAAGTATTTAAAATTTCTTTTAATAATGTAACTTTAATAAGAAAATAAATATTTATCATTATATTGAATCTCCGGTAATTTTTAAGAGAAAATATTTCATTTTTCAGAGTCAGGCATATTTCTCTCTCAAGTGTTAGACAAATTAAAGATTTTAAACCGCAGAATAAAGAATTAAAAACATATCAATACATCTTTTAAAAGTTAGGTTTTCTTAAATCTATTTGGCTATAATATATGAAAAAGAAAATTTTAAACGAATATGACAAGACTGTATGATACTTGAATCTTTGTCTTTTTTTCCAGTCATAAAAAACTATATAATGTTCTATTTTTGAACTCTTGATGAAGAAAATACAATGTTTATATTTATCTTTGTGTGTATTGTTCTAAAATAATGCTAAGGGAAAAGTAAGAACACCAATGTAAATGAATTCGGTAACGGCTTAACAAGCACCACTGAATAATATCTAAGTGACATATCTCAAAAATTATTGTAATTTAGTGAGTTCATTTATCGAAATTGTCTTTATGAATAAATGAAGTGAAAAATATGCAAAGCGTATTTTATTTCGATTCAGAGCTACATTTTTGAGTCACGATAGCCAAGAGACCCGAGTTCGATCCTCATAGATCGTAACTATAGGTTTTTCAAAAATTTATGTCGTTGGCTTGGATATAAAGATGGCGAAAACATCTTCGGTTGGGAATTGCGTGAAGATATTTAATTTTTGTTTAACAACCTATTTCTTAAAATCAATCAATAGAGGCTCTTTAAATCAGTATTAAACCATTTATGCTGGAATTGTAAAATGTTTTTTAATTATTAATAGTAGATCAAAGATCAGATAATTATTACCAAGTTATTTCAGGGAATATTTTACTTCGATTCCCTGAAATAATTTCAATAAACCTTCCTGAAATACAAAAAAATGTTTCCCGGTATTGGTCCTATGGCCTTTACGGCTTCATCAAATGACACCTGCGAAAGAAATGAAATGAACGAAGGCCCGCAGGAACAATGAATTGGGTACAGAAATCATTGTATTTTGAAAACTGGGTATTACGTTTTGCAAACAGCGCCATCTATGCGTACTTAAGTGAGTCTTCATTTAGAACATAGATGGCGCAAAGAGTACTTTCACAGAGTATCTATTTTATCTTTACTCAGACAGAATACAACACGTTTTTTTTTGATAACCGTGGAGGAAAATGCTTTACACACGAACGTTTCCTGACCAGGAGGCCACCGAAACGAACAGTGTTGGACTCGGATCTCAGGAGGAGAAACATACCAACTAAAACCATCCACGGGATGCTGTTGGCCCGGAGGCCTTTACAGCTTCATCTGAGGAGACCTGCGAGAACGAAGGCCCGCAGGTAAAAAGAAGAAAGGAAACAACGCCGTGACGCACTCGAACCCTGTAACGAAGCGAAGACCTTTGACATACGGGGGAGGGGGAGGGTAATACAACACGTACGTTCAGTGCTTGTATATAAATATATGTTTAGGTTATTGGACACACGAACACATCGGCAGGAAGAAAGAGCATTCAACGGTGGTTGTGAGATTTGAGACCATAAATGTCATGGCAGAAGACACAAAACGAATTAAATTAATATTCTTTATAAAAAAAATAATGTTAAAATGATGCTAATGATAATATATAAAAATAATATTTAAAGATAAATAATTTTAAAACAATAAATAATTTACAACTACAAAAATATTTTGCACCGGAAATTCATTAACACATTATCGTTGTTAATGATAAATAAATAAAATATTATTTTGATTTTGAAAGATTGGCGCGAAACATTCGTATTGCCAGTATTTAAATATACTATTTCCTAAGCTCGGTGGTCTAAAATAAAATTTCTCTCTCAACTAGATCATACCTACATTCTCTCAAAAAAGCTAAATTTTAAGACGTAAAATTTAAAAAACCCAAAATACGTACTTTTCAGGAATTTTCAAGGTGTTGGTTAAGAAAATGAGAAGAGGACCGTGTTAAACCCCGTTGATATTTTCTTAAATACTAGGTTCGCTATATTGGATTTGTAAAGTGACAGTAATTTCGTAACATGAACCCTTAGAAATTTTGAGTATATCAATTTTGTTTTTAAAAAATCTTTGAGGTTATAAAAAACTATTGAGAGGTGTGCAAAACTTTTGATATGTTTTATGTACATAAAGTCCCTACAATATCGATTTGTCTGAAAGAAAAAAATATCATCAGGCCATTTCCAATCCTGGGGTAGACAGAGGTCTACACAAGTCCTTTTCAGCCACGTTTCACCGAAGACTTTTATAGGACAACGTGACAGGTGGTGAGCCTATCGCCGTCTTAAGTCCAAGCAGACGATACAAATCGTACTTAGGGACCGAACTCGGGTCTTTTGATTCGTTTTCCGATCACTCAACCACTCGACTATCGTGACTGTATATTTGTCTGAAAGTGATCACTATTTAATCAAAAGATCTACATGTTACATTAGTATATAGTATGTTACATTATAGTCTAAATTAATTTTTGATAGGTATGTGCAAATAAAGTGTAAAATAAATAAAAAATGGTTTACCAAAATTGTAACACATGTTTTAACATGATCTAATAAAAAGGCAGTCTACTATGTAAAGCTCATGAGTTTTTAACATATTGCTTAATTAGCGAACTTAAAAAATTGCCTTAAAATGAAAACTAACCTCTATTATTATATCAGTTACTTTTTTTTTATTTTAGGCGTTCTCATCATGCTTCCCAATATTTTATTACTCACAGGTTTGAATTTAAGGACGAAAAGATTAAACACCTTGTCTAATAATCTGACGCCGTTACCAAACAGCAATTAGTTAATATAACTTTTAATTCATAAGAAAATATCAAGTACATAACATACATACGGCCTATTAAATTCCTCTGTTGGACATAGGCCTCTCCTATCGAGCGGATTTGCCATAATCGCCACGCTTAGCACCACTCGCACCTCAGACGCTGCTGCCCATCTTCGGTCTGACATTTTTAGTGATGGCTATCCCGCCATCTATCGGTTGCCATTAGGATATTCTAGGCTCCCTTAGTCGTCACCGTTACCACATCAACATCACTGTTACCACAAAGCTATAATGTTAGTTAAAATAATATTACTTAAAGTAAATAATAGGATGCCAACACTATTATAATTAATTGATTTCATGGAACAGTTCACCTAATTTGAACTTGGAATCAAAGAGTTTTTTTTAGGTAATTTGGCACATGACGTTCACCCTTCCACTTAATTTCGTTCGGATACAGATTATGTTGTCCGATGACGCTTTGTTATTCCAGCCCTCCGCAGTTTGTCTGTTAATAAATTTAATTGGACCTCTTGGGAACGGGGCACTAGAAGAACGGCGCACTAAAAGAAATATTTGCAAGAGTAACTTTTCAACTATTTTATGTTGCTAGCAATAAAAGCCAAATTTAATATTATTATTACAAATTGATGTTGTTGTGTTTTCTCTTGAAGATCTCGATAGTTATAGTTATTCTTTTTTTATCTTTTTTCCAAGATAATTATCATATTTCGAAACTATTTATTTATTACTAGAAACTTATTTGTTATTCTAGGACTTTCTAATTACTTCTGTTCTGGAATTTTCTATATAAAAAGGTACCGAAACATAGGACATTTATAAGAATCATTGAGTTCGCTCGAATTGAGTAAAAATTAACAAGTGGAAAATAACAAGAGGAAAATAGTGGAAGTGGAAATCTACAGTGTTAAAATAATGAGAAGTTAGAAATATCGACCTTTCACTCAATGGGTTGAGACCATATCTCGTATTTATTACGCTACACTGAATTTCAATTTAGGAGGAATTTATTGCGCGGAAGAACCGCGTTAATTAATTCAAATAAAACTGTTTCCTTGGGGATCAGAGCATTGTATGTGATGTTGTCCCCATTTATGTATGAATTTATTATTATTTATAATTATCATCGGTGGAAAATGTCTTCGGTGGAAGGTGGGTCAAAGGGACTTAATTGTCTAGACTAGACCTCTGTCTACCCCTGTATTGGGAATTGCGTGAAGATATATTTATTTATTTTATATATAATTATCTAAATACTGACATTAAAAAACGCAAACCTTCTAAATTGCACTTAATTAAGTGAAATTTTCCACATAATTTGCGATTATAGCTCACCCTATGCGATAGCAGCATATGTCGATAGAACAGACTACCCTATAACCAAAAAGGGATGGACCCTTGTAATATTAACCTTATAAAGAGAGCTTAGAGGGTGTTGTGTGTCAAATTGGTTGTAGTGAAAATTGCGGATAATTTATTTAATTGCAGATATTCGCCAGCACGAGGGTTATTTAAAAAAATATCTTCACGCCATTCCCAATTCAGGGGTAGACAGAGGTCTAGTCTAGACAATTAAGTCAACAAAGACATTTGGACAACATGACAGGTGGTAAGCCCGTCGCCGTCTTTATGTCCAAGCCAACGATATAATTAGCACATAAGTTTTTTTTGGAAAACCCACTGGTACGAACCTGCCACCTGAGGATCGAACTCGGATCTCTTCACTCGAAATTCCGACCACCCAACCACACGGCAATCGTGACTTCTTATGTATTTATGTATTTATAAATGTTTTAATATTACACCATTTCCAATTACAACCTTTTCTCCTTACACTTTAACTTTATGAATAAATCTGTTAAGGGATACATAGGACCGTGAGTACGAGTTTAGAAAAGTCTATTTGGAAAGGGACGAGCAAAGCCGCGGGCTAAACCTACTAAGGCAACATGTGCGAAAAAATCTTAATAGTTACTAAAGAAATAAGTATTTTTAAAGCGTGTTACGGTTTCTTTAACAGACAATAAAAACATCTAATTAACCCGCCGGTTTAAGTTCGACAGTCACTGGCGCAGTGGCAGGAACGACACCTATTGACAGATTTATTGACACAAAAAATTTTCATTTACATTACATTTACAACCTTTTCTCCTTACACTTTAACTTTATGAATAAATCTGTTAAGGGATACATAGGACCGTGAGTACGAGTTTAGAAAAGTCTATTTGGAAAGGGACGAGCAAAGCCGCGGGCTAAACCTATTAAGGCAACATGTGCGAAAAAATCTTAATAGTTACTAAAGAAATAAGTATTTTTAAAGCGTGTTACGGTTTCTTTAACAGACAATAAAAACATCTAATTAACCCGCCGGTTTAAGTTCGACAGTCACTGGCGCAGTGGCAGGAGCGACACCTATTGACAGATTTATTGACACAAAAAATTCGTGCTCTGACATTTTAGGATTCTTCTTGGGTAGACGTTACATTAATATGGATTTGATTATAAATTTTAGCTTTCATAGATCTTTGTTGGTGCTTAAATCAACAATCAGAATGTAATATTTAATATGCTGTTCAATTTAAGGGGGATAGAATAAAAATTGTATTGATTAATAAATACTATTTGTCGTAACATCTTGCATCGCTAATGCTGGATTGCGCGCACTTCTTCGATGATTAACAAGAAACTTTAATATACATTTTAATAACATCGACATGTTTGCATTATCATCAGGTAAATTCAAAAAACTTAACTTAAACTAAATAGAGAATAGATCATATTCCTGGTGCATAGTGCTTAATAAACATCCTTCAATCACTCATGTAACATGTAAAACATGTGTATTGACATAATATTACGTGGATAACGTTGTTAATCTTTAATTATTAATCTTTAACTCTGTGTGACAGTTAGTTTCCATATGAAAGAAATAATTAGAATAAATAAATATATACATAGATAGGGACAACATGATATACATTACTTTGATCCCAAAGTTAGAATTTTAAGTACTTGTATAGTCATCCATCTTATGTACATTTTATTTAGTTAAGTACTTGGAATCAGGAACAAGGAAGGCACCACAAACAGTCAGACCCGAGAAAATGTAGAACTAGTAACTATATTAACCCGACCGGGAATCGAACCCGGGATCTCAGTGCTATCGACCGCATGAAAACCGCTATGCGCCACTTGTCCCAGGAGGTCGTAATTTTTTCCGATTTATTTTAGGATCAGGGAAATAAATGTGATGCTGTTCCTATGTATGTATATAATTTGCTGTGGTGGTATCGGCTAAAATATGCTCTCTCACTTCCTGTGGTTATACTAAAAAGCAATTTAGAGAAAAGTTTTGATAATGTAAATGACTAACGATATAGCGGGATAACCATGTTAAAAGTCACGATAGCCGAGTTGTTGGGTGGTCGGAATTTCGAGTCGAGAGACCCGAGTTCGATCCCCAGGTGGCAGTACCAATGAGTTTTTCAAAAGCTTATGTTCGAATTTCATCGTTGGCTTGGACATAATGACGGCGACGGGTTCACCACCTATCACGTTGTCCCGAAAATATCTTCGGTGGAAGGTGGGTCAAAAGGACTTAATTGTCTAGACTTGACCTCTGACTACCCCTGTACTGGGAATTGTGTGAAGATATATTTTTTTTACCATGTCAAAAAATATCAGATCAAAATAAGTACACCGGAAAAGGGGAGCAGCGTCAATGTCTCTACTGCGACCCCCAATCGGCTAGCCAAGTGTGGCGACTGTAGCAAAGTCACCAACGAGAGAGTTCTGTGTCCTGCTGATGTCCAGCACATACACAACGACGTGTAATATTCCAATTACATGTCGTTATGTATGTGTATGTGTGTGAATAGGAAATTATGTTAAATATAGTATACATAAATATTTTCACGCCATTCCCAATACAGAGGTTGACAGAGGTAAGTGTCGGTGTAAGGTGATTCGAAAGGACTTAATATCCTAAAAAAAGTCCTTTCGAATCACCTTACACCGAAGATATTTTCGTAACAACGTGATAGGTGGTGAGCCCGTCGCCGTCTTTATGTTCAAGCCAACGATATAATTCGTACATAAGTTTTTGAAAAACGCATTGGTACGAGCCTGCCACCAGGGGATCAAACTCGGCGCTTGCCTCGAAATTCCAACCACCCAACCACTCGGCTATCGTGACTTAAACGATACAAATCGTGTATAAGTTTTTGAAAAGACCCATTGGTACGTGACTACCACCTGGGGATGAAGTCCGGTCTATTGACTCGAATTCCACCCATCACCCAACCACTCGGCCACTGCACACCATCTTCATCTTTGTCTTTTTCTTGACCACTATTGCTTATAACTTTTATTCAATTAATGAGAAAAAAATGTTTAAAATTTCAACTCACACCGGCGGGATTCAAATCTGCAACTTTTATCGTACCGTCGCGCCCGTGTCTTTTAAAATGTTAAAAATTTTTTCTCTTTAAATTAATTAAAAAATCAAAATTTTTTCACCATAATTTAAATGCTTTAAAATGAACAAAAAATGCATTATAATTAGAATTGAAATGATGAAAAGAGAATATCTACGGTCTACCATACTCCTATTTCCTAAATAAAAAAATGACAATCGTTGAATGTAATGTATGTTACTGATATCGATAAATAAATGATTTGTGTTGATAAATGATTCAAAAACACACCCATAATATTCCTTCGTTCGACCCTTCATTATCGATTTAAAAACATGCAGCAATAAGTCGTAATGAGGTGTCCAAAGTCAATAAAAATATCGAAAAATCGCTGAGTTATTTTTGAACAAAATTTTTCAAATTCCTGTAACAAAAAAGAGAATTGGTATGCCTTTACAAATACACGATTTCGAAGGATATTTTTTTCAGACCAATTTGTCAAGCGCTGTCATAAGTAAATCTTTTTTTATGCTATATATTCTGTGAAGCCATGGCACTCCAATCAAGCCAGCCGAGAAGCGCGAGCCGGTTGGCTCTGCCATATCGAAGTGGGTGATAACGTAGATATACATTTACTACGTGACGTTACTTTAGGTGTTGTAGTGTTAGTCCGTGGCAATTATGGCAATCACTTCTGCCTGGATAAGTCACGATAGCCGAGTGGTTGGGAATTTCGAGTCGAGAGACCCGAGTTCGATCCCCAGGTGGCAGGCACGTACCAATGGATTTTTCAAAAAAAAAAAAAACTTATGTACGAATATCGTTGGCTTGGACATAAAGACGGAGACGGGCTCACCACCTGTCACGTAGTCCCGAAAATATCTTCGGTGGAAGGTGGGTCGAAGAGACTTAATCATCTAGATTAGACGTCTGTCTACCCCTGTATTAGGAATTGAGTGAAGATATTTATTATTATTATTTTACTTCTGCCTGGTGAGACCCAAGTCCAGCAATGGATTGTAACGGAGCGTTAACTATTTTTAGGCAGTAAGTATTTTTAGACTATCTATATGCATAATGGTATTAATGAAATAATTAACGTGGACGAACGGCTTTATTGTGTCACTAGCTCCGTGGTCGCAAGTTGGATTCCCAGAATGGATAGACCATTAAAATATTACTTTTTGTAAATTGTCTCGGGTTTGAGCGTTTGTTGTATCTTCGTTGTTCCCGATTCCATAACACAAGTGATTCAGTTTACTTTGAGATCAGAGCAATGTATGTGATGTTGTCGGTATCTATGTATTTATTTATGCTATTAATTAGCTATGTACATGATCGGCATTTTTCAAAATTTCGCCCTCACTTATGTATAAAATTAGGGCGCTCTTCATTTTTGTTTATTGTATTAACTATAAGTTAACCCAAATTTTTATTTTGTAGAATTTTCGAAAATGTCTCTCATAAGAGGGTAAGAATTCCTCTGTATACTTTGTATGTAAAACAAAATTTTTCTCTAAGAGGGTGAACTAGTGGTTGTATCTTTATATATTCATCATTTTTAAAGGAGAAGCATGGAATCCAATATTAATGCTTCTTATGTATGTTAATACATATATAACGGCTTAATAAAGCCGTTATATATGTATTAACATACACATGCAGGACAAAGGCCTCTCCCATATGGCAAATTCGGATTGGCGATCGCAGTAGCAGACCACACGCATGTCTGATGCTGCTGTCCATCTTCGGTCTGATTATTTTGGTCAAATATTTTTAGAGATGGTTATCCCGCCATCTATCGGTTGTCACAACGAAATCCAAGGCTGTTTCCTTTAATCGCCTCTTACGACACCCCCGAGAAGAAAGTTTGACACACCCACGGGAGTGGCAATATTCATACACCGTTGTTGTCACGGTTAATAATGCTTCTTATTATAGAAACTTTACGACAACGGCTGTTGAAAAAAAAGGTGATGTGTAAATTCTGCTTCTCGTGCAAAGCCGGGGTGGGTCGCTAGTTAATTTTACGGAACTTGTGATTTAACCGAATCATTATAACGAATCGATAGCCTAGTAGTTAGTGCCTCCGCCTTCGGAAGCTAAGGGTTGTGGGAATTCGAAGTTCGAATCTCGCTAGAGCGAAATTGTGTGACGAATATGAATGTTTGTGCTCGAGTCATGGGTGGTATATGAGTATTTATCTTAAATATATATGTAAGCATATTGTACTCTTAGTCGTCTTAGCTTGGACTAGCCAAGCTAAGACGGCGATAGGCTCACTACCTGTCATATTGTCCCAGGAAGCATCGGTGATAGGTGGATTGAATAGACTAGTTAATAGAGATAGTTAATAGACTTATTCATGAGGATGAAGACACGGGCATTGCTCGTCAGCGGATATTACTAACTGCCAATTTGCGAGAGCTTTTTCTACGAAAAGATGATACTCTTTTGTTGTTATTAATAAACACTTGTTTTCATATAGCGCTCCACTTGTTACCGACGGACCGTGAAATACAACTGTCAAATGTGTATCAGAAATAACTGAACATGATACTGATGTATTATGAGTCTCATATTTAAATGTTCACAATGACACATACACTAGTTATTTTTTATACGATAGTTCGCGTATAAGATTATAATAATTTAGGGAAAAAGTTTCTTCGCATTTTTAAGAAAATTCACAACATTATTTAATGTAGTTTATTTACGTTTAACAAAAGGATATAGGTACCATTTGGTTCGAAAACTTTTTGTTAACATGTAGGGACATGTTTGTATTGCAATAGAAATTTTGGGGCTTCTGATCAAAATTGGTTTTGGCAGTCCTCTCGTGATGTTAACTTGACACTGCCTAAAGAATTCTGAAGAGACCGAAAAAGGTGGAAATCTGAAGGTGCCAGGACTATACGGCGCATGCATTAAAACCCCCCAGCCAAGCTCTCTTAATTTAATCTTAATTTGCGGAGTGGCTAAAGATGTGTGAGGTCTAGCGTTATCATGATGAAAAACCACACTCTTTCTGTTGATTAATTCCGGCCGCTTACTCTCTACTTTTATTACTTTATTGTAGTAAAATGTATCGAATTCCTTCATTAGATTCACTCATCTTGACAGTACGAAAAATAAATAAAAATCACACATTTTCCTAATTTGAATATGGAATTATCTTCTTTAAAATTTAAACTTTTAATGATACCAAAACAGCCAAAGAGATTATATTACAAGTACATACTATTATGCATGTGGGCGTTGTACGTTTTGATTTTCTTCATAAATGTTGCCAAGTGGCCAATATGTGTCTATTGTACACTTTTTCTATGACCAAGAGAAGTTTATTCTTTAACGCGGATACTGGCTGCAGATGTACTACGGATTCTTTATTTAATGAAATAATTTTAATAATTTGGAAATGTTGAAATTTTGGTCGACACCTTAAAAACAAGTGCGTGTGTGTGAAAATGAAAGTTACGATAGCCGAGTGGTTGAGTGATCGGAATTCGAGTCGAGAGAGCCGAGTTCGATCCCTAGGTGATAGGCTCGTAACATTGAGTTTTTTCAAAAACTTATGTACGATTTATATCGTAGGCTGGTACATAAAGTTGGCAACAGGCTCATCACTGGTCTCGATGTCCCAGAAAAAGTCTTCGGTGAAGGGCGGGTTCATAGAACCTAATTGTCAGGACCTTTATCTATCCAATATTGGGAATAGCGTGAATATATATATTTTAAAAAGGTTTACTTGGCTATGCAGTAGCCAGTTACAAACCGGTGAACTGTTAGCTTTTTCTTTTACCCTGCTCCCATAAAAACATACAGGGGACCAGAGGAATAGCACCGATAATACAAAACTGATTTTGGGAGCTCGGTCTCAGGTTCACTGTTATTACGTCACAGGTCTACTGAATTTTTGTCTGCCTTTTACGATATCCCCCATTCCGCCATCTGAATATAGCTGATTTTATTTTAAAGGCGTTTCCCTTAGTCGCCTTTTACGACACTCTCGGTAATTAAGGGGGTTGTATTGGTTGGTATATTCATACATACCAACACCACTCGATTATACCGCTTTGTATAGTTTCACATGGCTTTGTATCTTCTTTCAACCAATCAATAATCCACTGCTGAACATAGGCCTCCACCAAATATTTCCATAAAGAACGAGCCACCTATGTCTATTGAGTCCCACATTGTGCAGGTCGTGTCGAATCAATCTTTTTGAGGGTCCAGCTGCTAGAACCTTTCTTCCCCACTGTTATCAGTTTGTCGAGCTGCCAGCCCATTGCCACTTCAGCTTGCCGATTCTTATAACTATACCAGTTGCACTAATTCTGCTGTGGACATCAGTGTTGCGCATTCACGCAGAGAAAAAACAAGCATGTCTTTATTTAGTATTGTTTTATTGAAGGAGCACTCAGTTTACCTGATGTTACTACCTAACGCAATTATGTATTATTAGTGACTGTCAACACCTATTTCTAACAAAATAAAAAATACATAGACAGTAATAACATTACATACATTTCTCTGATCCCAAAGTAAGCAGTTAAAGCACTTGTGTTATGGAATCGAAAACAACAATGGCAACTACAAACATTCAAACCTAAGACAATTAGGGGTTTTTCTACATTGATTCGTCCCGATATCGGACCCGGCATCAGAGCTGGCGATACCATGATGATAGATGGGTACGCCACTGAACCAAGGAGATCGTGTAGCTATATAAACATGTATGGTGTAAAGAATTAAAATTACATTAAAATTCCTATAGCATCAAACGCATTCTAAACTCATGTCTAATGGTGTAACAGAACACGTAAGCAAAAGATAGTTTCGCATGTCGCCATTAATTTCGCGACTTATGTGAATATGTAACCCGATCGTACCATCTTCCACGGCATTGTTAAGAAATCTGAACTTTGTTCCGTTGATATAACTTTTAATATTGCTTAGTCATATACTTTCATATGAAAGACTTACCACGCGAACTTAAAGTAGTAGGTTTTTTGAACTGAGATCTTCTTTAGCAACGTTTTGATTGTAACTCGATGAAAAGAAAACTCAACTCTAAACAGAGAGGGAATTAATTCGAAATAAGTCGTAACGAGGGAAAGTGACTTTCGAAAAGAACGATTGCTCCTTTGTCGCTCCTCCTTGATAATGCAGCATCTTCTATTTCTGAAGGTCACTTCTAGCGCTTGTGAACTGCAGATATATTTTTAGATTAACGTTGTGGCAAACATTCAGATTACTTTCTTCTTCATCTTTAGAAACTGTAAGTTCAGTGCTGAACATAGGTCTCCATCATAGATAGCCCCAAAGGATGGGACTGAGCCTGCAGCATCAATCGACTCTTCGCAATGTATTTACTACCTTCTCACTATTGTGAAGAATAGACAAAATAATAAATAAATAAAAACATCTATAGATAGGGACAACATCACATGCATTGTTCTGATTTCAAATTAGCAGCATAAGTAGTTGTGAATCAGAAACACTGAAAATACCACAAACACCTGGGTGTTTGGAACCACTTTTTCTACATTTACCCGACCGGGAATCGAACCCGGAATCTCAGACCAGGCAACACCGTGATAACCGGTATGTAAGCCACTCGTCCATGAAGGTTATATATCTAAATCGGGATTGAACTAAAACCACCACGGTTAGACGCTGTTGACTTGGAAGCCATACATCTAATTCTGTGTCGTTAATTCAGGAATACAGCTATTTCTGAAGTTCAGTGTTCTGTAGAGTTGCGCGAGTGACTCTAATGTGTGACACCTGCAAACTTAGAGGTTACATACTATGAGTTATCTCCTTTACGGTCTAATATGTAAAATGTAATATGTGATAATTTATATAAATGTAATGTTATATGTAAACTATTATTATGAATGTAATAAGTAATAAATTTTCTCCACATAGATCGGATAAGTTTTGCTTTACGTTCTTGCTAATCATTATGTATTTTCATTAAATAGGCTACTTTTAGTTTTGAAATTACACGGCAACTGAGGTAACATATTAAAACGTATTTTGTATTTTTTTTATCATTCATATAATACTGTATCTTCTATTATGGCAAGAGTCACGATAGCCGAGTGGTTGGGTTATCGCAAATGGAAACAAGACACCTGAGTTCGATCACCAAGGCAAAGCCAGTGGGTTTTTCAAAAATTTATGTAAGATTTATATCGTTGGCTTGGGTGGAAAGACGTCGACGAGCTCAGTAACTGTTACGCTGTCCCAAATTATTTAGAAAGAAAGAATATTTATTTTTAACACACCATGACCATCACACACTTGAATCCCTGCAGCCTGTGATAGTAAAAACTGTGTTACAGGATGCAGTGGCTTCCCTAACATTGAATTATAATCAAGGTTTTTAAGAAAGAATCCAGCAATTTTAAATAAAACGATTTTCGGATTATATCGCGTTTTTAATTAGTTTTTACAAACTATTTTTACTTCCCGACGTGTCGGATGCTTTACAGCATTCGTGGTCACAGTGGGGGCGTGTCACGTCCCCTCGTTTTATTTAAAATGTGTAGTATTCGCGTAAATACAAGAAATCATTAAAAATCCAGTAAGTTTACCTATATAATTGTTTCTAAAATACTAGCATAGCCCGTTCTTTTCCTGTCTGGGACGGGTAGGCATTTACTATATTCCCTCTTTTTTTTACATACTATAGCACAGGGTCGCCTAGTTACCCTTAGCCTTTATCATGTGTATTTGTCAGTAGTTAAAAAATATCTTCAAGCTATTTCCAATAATTGGGTAAACAAAGGTCCATTCAATCAAGTCCTTTTGACCCACCTTTCGTCGAGGACATTTATTGAGACTACGTGACAGATTTTGAGCCTGTCGTCGTCTTTATGTATTATCCACATAAATATAAATCGTACATAAGTTGGAAAAAAAAATCATCCGTACGAGCCTGCATCCTGGGGATCGAACTCCGGTCTCTTCACTAGAATTTCGATCACCCAACTACTCGGCTATAGTGACTAAAGAATAATAAATCATATATCGCGCTGTATCTAAAGCAAAAATTAATATTAAAAGGAGTCGAGGTAGGCCGAGACTAACTTTCGAAGACAATGTGAGCAAATTGCTCGAAGAGGGGAGGATCACGAGTACTCGGATACCTCGACGTGCATGTATGAAGAAGATGATGAATCTGAAAGAAGCGAATGAGGTAATTAAGGATCGTGACAATTGGCGATCTGTTCTCTCAGGCTACCCTGTCAGGGATTGTGCGTGAAGATAAATAAATCATAAATTTGGAATTATAAAAAATGCTACCTTTTGGAGTTATAGGGCTATAGAATTCCACCCACCGTAGCGTAGCTATATCTCAACTTTAGCACCTTTTGGCTCTATCACGCATAACATTTGTCTGTAGTTAAAATTGAAAATAAAACCAAGTGTTTTTACTAAACATGTTTAGTGCATTTAATAATAATTATCTTCTTGATTTGTGACGTGGTAATCTTTTGTATTCTTGTTGTGATTTCGCAAATATCTTATATTAAGATAGTGTTTTGATTTTTAAGAGTATTTAAATAGTTGTAATCTCTGAGAAATTCATCGATATAACTATAAAAAATGTATTAAAACGCCATATATTAGTTATAAAGCGAAACCCAATCGCCTTTATGCTAAAATTTTAAAGCTAAACATATCCCACGCTCCATTACTTAAATACACAATATAATTCTATAAAGGGCGACGTGTCGCGTAGTTTTTGTGATATTAACCAAAAGATTCCAATGGATTTTCTCAAAAATACGCGTTAATCCCTAAGAATGACACAAAAAATAAATCCACGTGTCTTTTGCTTTAATCATTTAAAATATAACTCTATTACACGGTAATAAAGTCTAAAATTCAAAAAATCAGTTCTTCTGTTACACGTAATTGTATAAAGATATTTACACAATAAATATAGCGCAAGAGAAAAAAGAACAAAGTACTAACATAGCTATCGGTAGCTTCATAGAAATTGATCGCGTAGTGGACGGATTTTTTAAAAAATAATTTAAAATAATTAACTGCATCAATTCATTATGTTTTTATATTTGATAGTGCCGATAGCCGAGTAGTTAGGTGATCGGAATTCTAGTCAAGAGACCCGAGTTCAATTCCCAAGGCTCGTACCAATAGCTTTTTTTTAAATTATGCATCTAACACGTTGTTATAAAATATGTTGGAAGGTCTGTCGAAAGGTCTTAATTGTCTAGACTTCTGTCTAATTACCTAATACAGGGGGTATTGGGTTATTGGGTACGTCGTGAAGATATTTTAATTTTTTAATGTTTTTTTATATTTCTAGGCAACCGCTTTAGTTAGCAGTATTTTAATAAAATACTGATTCACGGGACTGTTTTAAATAACAGATTGATCCACGGCGACGTATGGTCGGGTTTAGCTAGTTAGATATAAATAAACATATAATGGATAAATTAAAAGAAATCATCTCCCTCGGCATGAAAAAAGAAACCGTGTTAAAAAGTATGCAATTTGGTTTAATATACACGTATGAGTTAAAAAAATAAATAAAATAAAATATCTTCAAGCTATTCCCAATAATTGGGTAAACAAAGGTCCATTCAATCAAGTCCTTTTGACCCACCTTTCGTCGAGGACATTTATTGAGACTACGTGACAGATTTTGAGCCTGTCGTCGTCTTTATGTATTATCCACATAAATATAAATCGTACATAAGTTGGAAAAAAAATCATCCGTACGAGCCCGCATCCTGGGGATCGAACTCCGGTCTCTTCACTAGAATTTCGATCACCCAACTACTCGGCTATAGTGACTAAAGAATAATAAATCATATATAGCGCTGTATCTAAAGCAAAAATTAATATTAAAAGGAGTCGAGGTAGGCCGAGACTAACTTTCGAAGACAATGTGAGCAAATTGCTCGAAGAGGGGAGGATCACGAGTACTCGGATACCTCGACGTGCATGTATGAAGAAGATGATGAATCTGAAAGAAGCGAATGAGGTAATTAAGGATCGTGACAATTGGCGATCTGTTCTCTCAGGCTACCCTGTCAGGGATTGTGCGTGAAGATAAATAAATCATAAATTTGGAATTATAAAAAATGCTACCTTTTGGAGTTATAGGGCTATAGAATTCCACCCACCGTAGCGTAGCTATATCTCAACTTTAGCACCTTTTGGCTCTATCACGCATAACATTTGTCTGTAGTTAAAATTGAAAATAAAACCAAGTGTTTTTACTAAACATGTTTAGTGCATTTAATAATAATTATCTTCTTGATTTGTGACGTGGTAATCTTTTGTATTCTTGTTGTGATTTCGCAAATATCTTATATTAAGATAGTGTTTTGATTTTTAAGAGTATTTAAATAGTTGTAATCTCTGAGAAATTCATCGATATAACTATAAAAAATGTATTAAAACGCCATATATTAGTTATAAAGCGAAACCCAATCGCCTTTATGCTAAAATTTTAAAGCTAAACATATCCCACGCTCCATTACTTAAATACACAATATAATTCTATAAAGGGCGACGTGTCGCGTAGTTTTTGTGATATTAACCAAAAGATTCCAATGGATTTTCTCAAAATACGCGTTAATCCCTAAGAATGACACAAAAAATAAATCCACGTGTCTTTTGCTTTAATCATTTAAAATATAACTCTATTACACGGTAATAAAGTCTAAAATTCAAAAAATCAGTTCCTCTGTTACACGTAATTGTATAAAGATATTTACACAATAAATATAGCGCAAGAGAAAAAAGAACAAAGTACTAACATAGCTATCGGTAGCTTCATAGAAATTGATCGCGTAGTGGACGGATTTTTTAAAAAATAATTTAAAATAATTAACTGCATTAATTCATTATGTTTTTATATTTGATAGTGCCGATAGCCGAGTAGTTAGGTGATCGGAATTCTAGTCAAGAGACCCGAGTTCAATTCCCAAGGCTCGTACCAATAGCTTTTTTTTAAATTATGCATCTATCACGTTGTTATAAAATATGTTGGAAGGTCTGTCTAATTACCTAATACAGGGGGTATTGGGTTATTGGGTACGTCGTGAAGATATTTTAATTTTTTTAATGTTTTTATATATTTCTAGGCAACCGCTTTAGTTAGCAGTATTTTAATAAAATACTGATTCACGGGACTGTTTTAAATAACAGATTGATCCACGGCGACGTATGGTCGGGTTTAGCTAGTTAGATATAAATAAACATATAATGGATAAATTAAAAGAAATCATCTCCCTCGGCATGAAAAAAGAAACCGTGTTAAAAAGTATGCAATTTGGTTTAATATACACGTATGAGTTAAAAAAATAAATAAAATAAAATATCTTCATGCAATCCCCAATACAGGGGTAGACAGAGGTCGAGTCTAGACAATTAAGTCCCTTCGACCCACCTTCCACCGAAGATATTTTCGGGACAACGTGACAGGTGGTGAGCCCGTCGTCGTCTTTATGTCCAAGCCAACGATACTCGTACATAAGTTTTTGAACAACCCATTGGTACGAGCCTACCAACTGGGGATCGAACTCGGGTCTATTGACTCGAAATTCCAACCACCCAACCACTCGGCTATCGTGACTTGAGTCGAGTCGGCTAGTATAGTTGATTATTGAGTATTGAGTAACGAGTCCGCAAAATGGCGGAGCATCTTTGCCTCGTATCATTAAAAGGACCGCGAGATTCTAATTTTTGAGATATGAAATTATACAACTCTAAAAAAAACTACGTTTAAAAAAACCGACTTCAACAAAAAATATACCAATCGAATTGATAACCTGTTACTTTTCAACTTAAAAATTTAACTTTATTATATTTAATGTTAACTTTAACAATGCGTAATATATATTGTTTTAAAGCATATAATAAATAAAATAAGTTTCATACGATCAATTAAAACGTTCCACTCGCTTACCTCTGTACGAAAACTCTATTAATAATAAATCATATATCGCGCTGTATCTAAAGCAAAATTAATATTAAAAGGAGTCGAGGTAGGCCGAGACTAACTCGAAGACAATGTGAGCAAATTGCTCGAAGAGGGAGGATCACGAGTACTCGGATACCTCGACGTGCATGTATGAAGAAGATGATGAATCTGAAAGAAGCGAATGAGGTAATTAAGGATCGTGACAATTGGCGATCTGTTCTCTCTGGCTACCCTGTCAGGGATTGTGCGTGAAGATAAATAAATCATAAATTTGGAATCATAAAAAATGCTACCTTTTGGAGTTATAGGGCTATAGAATTCCACCCACCGTAGCGTAGCTATATCTCAACTTTAGCACCTTTTGGCTCTATCACGCATAACATTTGTCTGTAGTTAAAATTGAAAATAAAACTAAGTGTTTTTACTAAACATGTTTAGTGCATTTAATAATAATTATCTTCTTGATTTGTGACGTGGTAATCTTTTGTATTCTTGTTGTGATTTCGCAAATATCTTATATTAAGATAGTGTTTTGATTTTTAAGAGTATTTAAATAGTTGTAATCTCTGAGAAATTCATCGATATAACTATAAAAAATGTATTAAAACGCCATATATTAGTTATAAAGCGAAACCCAATCGCCTTTATGCTAAAATTTTAAAGCTAAACATATCCCACGCTCCATTACTTAAATACACAATATAATTCTATAAAGGGCGACGTGTCGCGTAGTTTTTGTGATATTAACCAAAAGATTCCAATGGATTTTCTCAAAATACGCGTTAATCCCTAAGAATGACACAAAAAATAAATCCACGTGTCTTTTGCTTTAATCATTTAAAATATAACTCTATTACACGGTAATAAAGTCTAAAATTCAAAAAATCAGTTCTTCTGTTACACGTAATTGTATAAAGATATTTACACAATAAATATAGCGCAAGAGAAAAAAGAACAAAGTACTAACATAGCTATCGGTAGCTTCATAGAAATTGATCGCGTAGTGGACGGATTTTTTAAAAAATAATTTAAAATAATTAACTGCATTAATTCATTATGTTTTTATATTTGATAGTGCCGATAGCCGAGTAGTTAGGTGATCGGAATTCTAGTCAAGAGACCCGAGTTCAATTCCCAAGGCTCGTACCAATAGCTTGAATAGTGCGGGGTGTGAAATGAACAGCTCCTTTGTACTTTGACACAACATACGCAATTGTCGGATTTACGAATTGTAAGAGCACTCGGATCGGTTGAGTGTAGCAACATTGTAACTCGCTTTCGATATTAAATTTTTGTAATGAAAAACTTTGCTTTTTGTTATTGATTTCGCTACGTTTTTATTCCGGATGACATTAATAAATACATTTTTACTAAGAGATCTACTTTCTATTAGCGTGTGAAATCAGTGAAAGAATCTAACACCTTTCTTACTGTGGGTAACTTTGGAATCGACCTCCCACGAGATGGTGTGAAGATTTACAAAATGTTGCGGGAAGTTGTTGGAAGCAGGTGTTTGTGGACCGTTCTTTGTGTAAAACTGGGGAAGGCCTTTGTTCAGTAGTGAACTCTTGATAGGAAGAAGAAGAAGAATAATAATCTAGACCAATCTCAACAGTGCTGTAATAAGTTATCTGTGGTTGAATATCTTAATAAATATTCTAGCAAACATTAAACGTGTTACAATATTGCTACACTCAAATCGCGCACCCCGCACAATCTGACATCGATGGCAATACAGAAACGGTGTTGCGCATTTCAACCCCCATCGAGCCCGAAACGAACCGTAACGAGGACAATGCGGTGTAAAGGGACAAGAGTGGTACTTGACATTAATAGAATTTTTTCAACACATACACAGAATGTAGTCACGATAGCCGAGTGGTTGGGTGATCGGAAATCGAGTGTAGAGACACTAAGTTCGACTAGCAATGGGTTTAGTCAAAACTTATGTACGATTTATAATCGTTGGCTTGGACATAAAGACGGCCACAATTTCAACAGTGGTAGAGCCACGCATCAGCTTTTGTTGTTGCATGAATGAGCCGGATCGACCGGGGAAGTACCACGACCTCACAGAATACCGGCGTGAAGTAGAAGAAACTTCTGCGTTTCGTCTGGTGAGTGCAGGTAACCGGAAGCCCACACCCCTCTCCCCCAATTCTGGGGGGCGGGGGTCACTCTAAGGCCGGCAAGGCATCTGCTACGCCTCTGGTATAGCGGGTGTTCAAGGGCGGCGGTAATCACTTATCATCACGTGAGCCACCTCCTCGTTTGCCTCCCTTTTCCATAAAAAAACATCTCTGACGTTGTCCCAAAAATAGCTTCGATGAAAGGTGGGTCAAAGGGACTTAATTGTCTAGACTAGACCTCTGCCTACCCCTGTATTGGGAATTGCGTGAAGATATTTATATTTATTTATTTATTTTTATTTATTTACTATGTCCCATCAAATTACAGAATTCCCAACGTCTTGGAAGTGCTGATGTTTTAACTCAGAGTTTTTATGCATTAAAAAAAGAAGAAGAAAGGGACAAAAAGCATAGATACTTGAATTATCATGACTGGAAATACTAGTGTAAAACTATGTTTATTTTCTGTCACTAAATTTATATTTTCTAGTATGTACGCGAATACTATAAAGTTATACACATTAAAGTTTTTTAGGATTTTGTCGTGTATTTTAGTTTTTTTAAACCTTTCCGATGTTTCGAGTGCTTTACAGAACCCTTGGTCATTGGGGAGTTCTACAGTTCAGTTTTCAATGTAAGCCCAGCTACCGTCAACTTTTATTTGTTTTTTTTTATAGAAAAGGGAGATAAACGAGCAGGTCACGTGATGGTAAGTGTTTACCGCCGCCCATGAACACCCGTAATACCAGACGTATAGCAGATGCGTTGCCGGCCTTTGAGAAAGATGTAGTGCCTCCGGTTACCTGCACTCACCAGACGAAACGCAGAAGTTTGTTCGACTTCTACTTCACGCCGGTATTCTGTGAGGTCGTGGTACTTCCCCGGTCGAGCCGGCCCATACATGCTACAACAAAAGCTGATGCGTGGCTCTACCACTGTTTTTTTTTTAATTCTAGGCCTGCTTTGAATCTCATAACAGGATTCAAAGCAGGCCTAGCCCCCTTCTTTATTTATATTAGTATATTTTTCATTTATTAAAATTCACAATAGCCGAGTGGTTGGGTGGTCGGAATTTCAAGTCAAGAGACCCGAGTTCGATCCCCAAGTGCCAGGCTCGCACTAATGGGTTTTCCAAAAAAAAAACTGTACGAATTATATCGTTGACTTGGACATAAAGACAGCAACGGGATATCTTCTTTATAGATCAAAGGAACTTAATTGTCTAGTCTAGACCTCTGTCTACCCCTGTATAGGAAATTGCGTGAAGATATTTTTTTATATTTTATTTACAACATCCTTAAGGATCCTTGGAATGAATCGATGTTCTTTTGCGAGGATATGATTCTTAAATACGTTTACAGACTGTAGTCTTCCTGTCGTCATATTTTTGAAGTGTATTTTAAAATGCTTTATGAATAGTTTGCCATTACTCTAAACAAACATAAACCTGAAGATTTAGATATTACGTTTCTGTATAATTGTTTTGTTTGAACCAACATATTTAGCGTACTGGAACATTATCGCTCCATCCCATCTTAATACGTAATAATATACAAAAACGCCTTAGGATTATAACTTAATCAGATAAAGCCTTGTCTTCACTCATGCGTTATCGGTGCATCATAGATTTGTGTTTCCCACGGGCTTATGTTGACAATGTTGATAATGATTTTTGGGCATCTTTTTGTGAATTTTTGTAGAAATTCGAAAATAATTTCGTTATAATATATAAATAAATACACATCTGTGACTAGAGACTTTTCGGTATCAGTAGCTTTATTTTTTATTTTATCTTCACGCACAGTCCCCATCGGGGTAGACAGAGAGAACTAACACCAAGTGTCACGATCCTTACATACCTCATTCGCTTCTTTCAGATTCATCATTTTCTTCATACATGCATGTCTAGGTATCACTCTTGACCCTCCCGTCTTCGAGCAGTTTGCTCACATGGTCTTCGAAAGTTAGCCTCGGCCTACCTCGACACCTTTTTAATATCAACTTTCGCGCTGTATATTTTCTTCACCGTTCGGTATTCACTCGTTCGCTCAACGTGCCCAAACCATCCAAGCACGCCCTTATCAATTTCAGTAAAAAGGTCATCTTTCAAATCTCTTCGTAATGTTTTTGGTCGGCCAAGGTAACACTGCACATTTTACGAAGAGACCGCATCTCCACTGCATTATCGGTAGCTAATTTTCTGTATAGGAGATGTGGCTTATTTTATTCAGTATGTAGTAAACGACGAAATAAGGATGCATTGCAAAATCAATATCGGCAACCAAAAGGACTTACATTAAAAAGGATGCATTGCAAAATCAAATCGGCAACCAAAAGGATTTACATAAAATAATTTATTTTAACTTTTTTTTGTTTTGACAGTTTCAGAGTACCAAGATCCTTTTTTTCTTTTGTTATGCTACAAACCTATTCCAGCCAGGTTTAAGTTATGTTACTCATTTTTTTTAAATAATAAGTCTTCAATATTAGCGGATAGCATTAGGATTAAAAATTTATATTAGAACTATTGTGACTGGTTTTGAGCCTGTATTTTTTTTAAATCCTTACATTCTGTCCATTGATTTCACCTGACAAAATGCCTTCTCCCATTGGTTCACAAATGACGGAGGGTGAGTGATACTTCCCTCGCATTGGCCGATCTTCAACAGGGGTTGAGCGAGGCGTCACGTTTCACATCCCTTGTTAATTCGGAGCCGAGTGATTTAAGGCTCATGGAATGTTTATGGGATGTAAAATCTATTTAGATTAAAATATCAAATCGTTGGTAGTCGTGGTTTTAATGTTTCACTCATGTGTAAACTTTATAAGCCAACATAAGTTGCTTCTATGAGAGAGCTTTTCCAAGATCGCCATATTCACAATATATTTAAAAAAAATTCTTCTCGCCAATCCCAATACTGGTGGACAGAGGTCAAAACAATTGAGTCCTTTCGACCCACCTTCCACCGAAGATATTTTTATGGACAGGTGCTGAACCTGTCACGTCTTTATGTCCAAGCAAACGTAATAAACCCATTGGTAATCTCACATCTCATCAGACTCGAATTCCGATCACGCAAACACTCGGCTATCGTGACTATTCGGTAAGGTGACCGGTGATCACGAAATGGTCATAGATTTGAGGGACCAACGCTTAGAAGATTAAGGGGTCTAGATTTTTATATTACTACCATACTACATAATTACTCTGTTTTTGTTGACAAGAGAAATTCTTCGTTATTCTTTAAGTATTGACAATATAATTTATTTATATCAGTGGCTGTGGAAAACATTTAATTAATAATTGTTATATAATCTCTAACAAACAAATAATTACGTAGCAAAACGTAGACCTGCAAACACCGTCATATAAAAAGGCCATTTAACAACTTTTTCATTTCGTTATATTATAAATAAAACGTATTATAAATAAAACGTTATATTTTTCATTTCGTTATATATATTAGAAGTCACGATAGCCGAGTTGTTGGGTGGTCGGAATTTCGAGTCGAGAGACCCGAGTTCGATCCCCAGGTGGCAGTACCAATGAGTTTTTCAAAAAACTTATGTATGAATTTCATCGTTGGCTTGGACATAAAGGCGGCGACGGGCTCACCACCTGTCACGTTGTCCCGAAAAATATCTTCGGTGGAAGGTGGGTCAAAGGGACTTAATTGTATAGACTTGACCTCTGTCTACCCCTGTATTGGGAATTGCGTGAAGATATTTATTATTTATTTATTTACAAATAAAACGTTATATTTTTCATTTCGTTATATTATAAATAAAACGTTATATTTTTCATTTCGTTATATTATAAATAAAACGTTATATTTTTCATTTCGTTATATTATAAATAAAACGTATTATAAATAAAACGTTATATTTTTCATTTCGTTATATTATAAATAAAACGTATTATAAATAAAACGTTATATTTTTCATTTCGTTATATTATAAATAAAACGTATTATAAATAAAACGTATTATAAATAAAACGTATTATAAATAAAACGTTATATTTTTCATTTCGTTATATTATAAATAAAACGTTATATTTTTCATTTCGTTATATTATAAATAAAACGTTATATTTTTCATTTCGTTATATTATAAATAAAACGTATTATAAATAAAACGTATTATAAATAAAACGTATTATAAATAAAACGTATTATAAATAAAACGTTATATTTTTCATTTCGTTATATTATAAATAAAACGTTATATTTTTCATTTCGTTATATATATTAGAAGTCACGATAGCCGAGTTGTTGGGTGGTCGGAATTTCGAGTCGAGAGACCCGAGTTCGATCCCCAGTTGGTAGGCTCGTACCAATGGGTTTTTCAAAAACTTATGTACGAATATCGTTGGCTTGGACATAAAGACGGCGACGGGCTCACCACCTGTCACGTTGTCCCGTAAATATCTTCGGTGGAAGGTGGGTCGAAGGGACTTAATTGTCTAGACTCGACCTCTGTCTACCCCTGTATTGGTAAGTGCGTGAAGATATTTTATATATATTTAATTTTAAACTAATACGTGAAAATAACTAGTACACATTTACCTGTTTATACCTGCCAACCCAGTAGTTACGTCCGGAAAAAAATACACTACCAAAAGTTTGCATAGTCTATGGGCTTCATACTTTTCGGTTGGTATTAAATTTATTCGTTAAAGCGTCGAGTAAAATATTTAATAAAAAGTAATTTTTCAATTTTTAATTAATCATGGTCTACCCAGAAATTTTTTCGTCCGAAATATATTTTGTAATACGTGATAAATAATATTGAATAATGTGTGCGAAGGTCGTTTCCAGTGCGGATCCTCAACTAGGAGAAAGACAAGAAATATGTTATGTTTACATATAAACAAAATTGCAAATTTAATCACTGCACCGAAATGGCGCCAGTTCAAAATTACGCAATTCGACCGCCCGGTGTGCGGTTCGAATCCCGACAAAGGAATCGCCGTACAACGGTATTGCTTTACTGTAAACAATGTCGAGTGTGTTATGTCTGAGTAGACTGAATATGAAATAGCTGCATTGATTTCTTTATCAAATTGATGAAGTGGTATACAAATATTTTGTGTGATGTTTATATTATAAAATAAATGAAGAATAAAAGAATACCCTTTTTAAAACACGACAACCGTCATTCAGGCCAGATTTTTTTCAGACAACCGCAATTAAATAACGCTAATCAAAATATGAAATTTATTTATTAAACTAATACGAGTCACGATAGCAGAGTGGTTGGGTGGTCGGAATTTCGAGTCAATAGACCCGAGTTCGATCCCCAGTTGGTAGGCTCGTACCAATGGGTTTTTCAATTAAAGCGTCGAGTAAAATATTTAATAAAAAGTAATTTTTCAATTTTTAATTAATCATGGTCTACCCAGAAATTTTTTCGTCCGAAATATATTTTGTAATACGTGATAAATAATATTGAATAATATGTGTGCGAAGGTCGTTTCCAGTGCGGATCCTCCACTAGGAGAAAGACAAGAAATATGTTATGTTTACATATAAAATAAAATTGCAAATTTAATCACTGCACCGAAATGGCGCCAGTTCAAAATTACGCAATTCGACCGCCCGGTGTGCGGTTCGAATCCCGACAAAGGAATCGCCGTACAACGGTATTGCTTTACTGTAAACAATGTCGAGTGTGTTATGTCTGAGTAGACTGAATATGAAATAGCTGCATTGATTTCTTTATCAAATTTATGAAGTGGTATACAAATATTTTGTGTGATGTTTATATTATTCATGAGGGTCGTGAGTTTAGTGTTTAGTAAAACTGGTTGCAGAGCTATGCATTCTAGGTTCGAATCCAGGCCGTAACCGAACATGTTAAGATTATATTAAAGTTTTCATTTAATCTGAGTTGAGTTGAATTGATCGGGTGGTAACGGTGTAAGAATAATGCAACCCTTTCTTCCCGTGGGTGTCGTGAGAGGCGACTCAGGGAAATAGCCTTATGGCTACCTGTAGATGGCGGGATAACCATCTCTAAAAATATCAGACCAAAATAATCTGACCAAGATGGGCAGCAGCGTCTGAGGTGCGAGTGTTATGCTACTGCGATCGCTAATCCAAGCCAAGCGTGGCGATTATGGCAAATCCTCCCTATGGGAGAGGCCAATGTTATGTAAGCCGAGACATCATGTCATGATAACTTTGGCACTGCTTTTGTGGTGCAAATGTATCCATGAGGATTTCCCCTCGATAGAAAAATCCGAAGCTGACTTTTGAACTATAAAATAATAAATAAATATAAATATCTTCACGCAATTCCCAATACAGGGATAGACAGAGACTTAATTGTCTAGACTAGACAGTCTAGACAATTAAGTCCCTTTGACCCACCTTGCACTGAAGATATTTTCGGGACAACGTGACAGGTGGTGAGCCCGTCGCCGCCTTTTTATGTCCAAGCCAACGATATTAATTCGTACATAAGTTTTTAGAAAAACCCATTGGTACGGCCACTTGAGGATCGAACTCGGGTCTCTTGACTCGAAATTCCAAACACCCAACCACTCGGCTATCGTGACTCACTTTTTAACTACATTTAACTTCTTTTGAAGCACTCGAATACTCCGACGTAGGTGAAGAAACATATGAATCGGATATAATCGTAAGTGATATGTAAGGATTGTGACGTAGTATTGCTCTCACAGCTTGCCTAAGCAATAGAAAAGAACATACTTTCGCCTATCGATATAAAAAAGTAACGATAGCCGAGTGGTTGGGTGGTCGGAATTTCGAGTCGAGAAACCCGAGTTCGATCCCCAATTTGCAGGCTCATACCAATGGGTTTTTCAAAAATGAGAATGTACGAATTATATCGTTGGCTTGGACATAAAGACGGCGACGGGCTCACCACCTGTCACGTTGTCCCGAAAATATTTTAGGTGGATGAAGGAAGGTGGGTTGAAGGGACTTAATTGTCTAGACTAGACCTCTGTCTACCCTTGTATTGGGAATTGCGTGAAGATATTTTATATATATTTAATTTTAAACTAATCATGGTCTACCCAGAAATTTTTCGTCCGAAATATATTTTGTAATACGTGATAAATAATATTGAATAATATGTGTGCGAAGGTCGTTTCCAGTGCGGATCCTCCACTAGAGAAAGACAAGAAATATGTTATGTTTACATATAAAAAAAAAAAAACATATAAACAAAATTGCAAATTTAATCACTGCACCGAAATGGCGCCAGTTCAAAATTACGCAATTCGACCGCCCGGTGTGCGGTTCGAATCCCGACAAAGGAATCGCCGTACAACGGTATTGCTTTACTGTAAACAATGTCGAGTGTGTTATGTCTGAGTAGACTGAATATGAAATAGCTGCATTGATTTCTTTATCAAATTTATGAAGTGGTATACAAATATTTTGTGTGATGTTTATATTATTCATGAGGGTCGTGAGTTTAGTGTTTAGTAAAACTGGTTGCAGAGCTATGCATTCTAGGTTCGAATCCAGGCCGTAACCGAACATGTTAAGATTATATTAAAGTTTTCATTTAATCTGAGTTGAGTTGAATTGATCGGGTGGTAACGGTGTAAGAATAATGCAACCCTTTCTTCCCGTGGGTGTCGTGAGAGGCGACTCAGGGAAATAGCCTTATGGCTACCTGTAGATGGCGGGATAACCATCTCTAAAAATATCAGACCAAAATAATCTGACCAAGATGGGCAGCAGCGTCTGAGGTGCGAGTGTTATGCTACTGCGATCGCTAATCCAAGCCAAGCGTGGCGATTATGGCAAATCCTCCCTATGGGAGAGGCCAATGTTATGTAAGCCGAGACATCATGTCATGATAACTTTGGCACTGCTTTTGTGGTGCAAATGTATCCATGAGGATTTCCCCTCGATAGAAAAATCCGAAGCTGACTTTTGAACTATAAAATAATAAATAAATATAAATATCTTCACGCAATTCCCAATACAGCGGTAGACGGAGACAATTAATCCTTTCGACCCACCTTCCACCAAAGATATTTTTGGGACAACGTGACAGTTGGTGAGCCCGTTGCCGTTGTGTCCTTGTCAACGATATAAATCGTGCATAAGTTTTGGATAAAACCATTGGTACGGCCACTTGAGGATCGAACTCGGGTCTCTTGACTCGAAATTCCAAACACCCAACCACTCGGCTATCGTGACTCACTTTTTAACTACATTTAACTTCTTTTGAAGCACTCGAATACTCCGACGTACGTGAAGAAACATATGAATCGGATATAATCGTGATATGTAAGGATTGTGACGTAGTATTGCTCTCCCAGCTTGCCTAAGCAATAGAAAAGAACATACTTTCGCCTCTCGATATAAAAAAAGTAACGATGGCCGAGTGGTTGGGTGGTCGGAATTTCGAGTCAAGATACCCGAGTTCGATCCCTAAGTGGCAGTACCAATGAGTTTTTCAAAAACTTATGTACGAATTACATCGTTGGCTTGGACATAAAGACGGCGACGGGCTCACCTGTCACGTTGTCCCGAAAGTATCTTCGGTGGAAGGTGGGTCAAAAGGACTTAATTGTCTAGACTAGACCTCTGTCTATCCCTGTATTGGGAATTGCGTGAAGATATAAGAAAATCTTCACGCCATTCCCAATACAGCGGTAGACGGAGACAATTAATCCTTTCGACCCACCTTCCACCAAAGATATTTTTGGGACAACGTGACAGTTGGTGAGCCCGTTGCCGTTGTGTCCTTGTCAACGATATAAATCGTGCATAAGTTTTGGATAAAACCATTGGTACGAGCCTACCAACTTTTCCGTGTGGTTTTAGTCTACCGATAGTTTATAGATAGATTTTTCATCTACCGTTAGTAATCAAGCTCATCTACCAGAGAATTAATAGACGAAAGAAACTCTGTAGGTATCCTTTTATTTTCCTGATGATATAAAATTAATAAAAATTTTAAAATATGGAAATGTTTTGGCTGCGTTCATCTCATTTGTATCGTAACGTAACGTATTTATATTACTTATACGTACTTATATCTCTTTCAAATATTAAATTTCAATAGCCTAATGGTTTAAAGTATGGATTTCGGAATATGACGACCCAGTTTCGAATTTTAAGGTTTTTCCTTTAGTTACCTATAACGATATCCACAGGAGGGACATAGGTGATTAGGTCTGTTACGCCGATTTTGTTCATCGATTGTTGAAGAAGAATGACGGAAATTTTATTCTTACTCGTACAAAACAAACTCATATGTTCCTTGTCGATATAGGAGGCTACGTATTTCCGCCATATTTCTCTATACACGTGTATTTTATATCCATTAAATATAATTCTCATGTCACTTTCTAAACTATTTTCCAAACGATTTTTATGTTTTTTAAAAATGTATTTTTTGCTAGAGTGGCTAAAATAATCTATATATTTAAGCACTCCAGCAAATCAATACATTTCTGGATAGTTTTTATCAAAAACCGTGATATAGTTTTTATCACAAATTTTTCATTAATTCCAAGGCAGGACTTCGTTTGGTTGGCCGCGATAAAATTTAATTACCCCATATTTACATAATATTATAATTATTACTCTTAAGTAATACAATATTTATGACGTAAAACATGTGTGTTAGCCTAGCAAATAGGTTATTTCCATGCCGCTTTGATACATGAATCTCGCGAACTCAACACATTTCGTTGAATTGAAATTATGTTGTTCGGTATTTGAAATTGACAAGTCGACTTTTTTTTTATTTTAGACGACGTAAATTCAAGTCAATGAACGTAACATTTATTTGTTTACATAAAGACTTGGCAATGGAAATTCAGTGTAAAGCAAAAATATTTTTTCTTTCCTTAACAGCCATTTAATATCTTTCTGTAACATTCAAAAGGCTTTTTCGTCTTGCTTTCAGGCCTTGCTTTATAGGAGTTATTGCTTTATGAGAGTATACTTGTTTTGAACTTGTTTTTTTTCTCAAATTTGGCGTGCGGATTCTCCATCTAACACGCTACCAACTTGCTTTCGATGGCAACTTACCTATTCTCTTGAATTTTAAAATTATGGGCGTTTTATTGAAAACAAATCATTTAATAATTATTAATTAACGTCACGATAGCCGAGTGGTTGGGTGGTCGGGATTTCGAGTCAAGAGACCCGAGTTCGATGCCCAGGCGTCCAGGACGAAATCCAGGACAAAAGAGAACCGTCAAAACACTTTAGTTGAAGAATATATGAAAATGATTTTACCCAAGTACTAGTTCCCTCTTCCGACTTGCAATTCTGAAAACAAGTAAGGTGATGATAAGCCCTCATAAGGGAGAATTGCTCTAAAACAAATTTAAGTATATTTTTTTAAATGTTTGCGCAGAGGTCTACTCAATTTAGTAATTTCTATGCACATTTTACTTGAGCTTATTTAGAGGATGTGTCAGGTGATGAGCCTGTCGCCGTCTTAGTGGCAAAGCCAAGGACAAAACTACGATACAAATGCTGCTTTTATCATAATTTATAAATTGTAAAAATAAAAGTTATAAAAATAAACTTATTCTAGATAAATTAAATCAACTTTTCTTTTTGTTTGCAAATTACTTTAAAAGGGAGACTTAGGAAAAAAGACCTCTAAAAATAAGCACCACGTTTTAGACAAGGTTCCGGATTTCCTATAAATTACATAAAGTTATTCTAGACTTCTTTGAAATTGTTCTTGTAATTTCGTGGAAATGAAAATAAAGAAATTTAATTTTATTGATCATTACTTTCAATAAAAAAAGATTAGTCAAAGAAACGTCTTGCTGGTAAAATGCTATGTAGCCACGACGGTCCATTCACATGCTTTCCACAATTTTTGCATGCATCGACAACTGTCATTCACAAATCCGACGTAAGCAATGGCGGATTGCGAAAGAACGATAATGAGGCATTCTCACGGATATTGTGTTTGTAATGAAATTGAAACGGGATTCGTATAATCTATAATTCCGGAAATATAGAATACTGCGCCTAACGGCTTCACTCGCTCTTTAGCTACAGTAACGGCACTATTACGATCCGTTAGCCCAGTTGCTAGTGACACGGCTTTCGAAGCTAAGGGTTGAGGGTTTGAATCCCGCTAGGGGCATATATTTGTGTATAATGAATATGTATGTCCTCGTGTGTGTACATATTTTTCTGAAAGTATATTTTATCGTTGACTTGGGTACAAAGAATGAGATAGGCTCCTTACGTGTCTCGTTGTTCGAAATAAGCTCAAGTGGAAATAGGTTTGAAAAAGGTCTAAATTAACTCAACCTCTGTTTACTCCGGGGAATGCGTGAAGGTATGAAAAAAAAAACATTTAAATGATGTACGAGTATATACCTGCTACTTATCGCATTTATAATATTACTGTCATGTGATTCAAGCATCAGCTAAGTTAAGCTTTATTCCAAAGGTGATAGACTGACTGGGATTCGCCTGGATCTCTACCACATTCTTACCCATTTTTGCCGCCAATTGAAAGAGGTTTATCTACCCGAAATCCCAAAGGACGACCCGAAAGCCTAGATGGCAATGAATAAGTTGTGATTAAGTTGCCAGTGGCTTCCTAGCTTTATAATAATAATAATTCTTCATTTGTCGCAATAAATCGCAGTGGTAGAGCCACGCATCAGCTTTTGTTGTTGCATGAATGGGCCGGCTCGACCGGGGAAGTACCACGACCTCACAGAATACCGGCGTGAAGTACTAGTCTAAGAAACTTCTGCGTTTCGTCTGGTGAGTGCAGGTAACCGGAGGCCCACACACCCCCCTCGTCCAATTCTGGGGGAGGAGGGCACTCTAAGGGAGGCAACGCATCTGCTATGCCTCTGGTATTGCGGGTGTTCATGGGCGGCGGTAATCACTTACTATCACGTGAACCACCTGCACGTTTGCCTCCCTTTAATATAAAAAAAATCGCATGCAATGCACATAAAAAAGCTTAAAGAAAAGAAAAATAGCAAAATGGAGAGACAAAAAGACTCAGCCGAATGGCGATACTGATCACCGCTTTTATTCTGTCACAGCCGACTAATAACTTAACAATACTATTTAATGAGGGTTCTTACTCTACTTAATACTACTAACGGTAAACTACAAATACTTAATACTTAATAAGGGTTCGAATACCACTGAGAGCAATTTTAAGAGTATTTTTATATTGGATATATGTATATTTAAGCATCATTGGCCTAGTGATGTAGGGTGCGAAACATAACGTCGCAGGTTCGAGTCCTTAATTCGACTATATAAACTACCCCAGACAAGCATTGAAGCTTAGATTGAGTGATTAACAGGAATACTAGTAATATTATTTGGCATTGCAAGTATTCCTGTTAAACGTCGCCGTCTTAATGTCCAGTCCAATGGTATAATTCGTACATAAGTTTTTTTTGAAAAAAAAAAAATAAACACTTTGGTACGTGGGGATCGATCTCGGGTCTTGACTCGAATCCCGATCACCCAAAAACTCCCCTATCGTGCCTTTTGAAATTGGTTTTAGTTATATACAAAAGTAGAATACATAACATACATACATAATGTTGTTGTTCCTTGTCTGGCATTCTTGTAATTTCTAGCATAAGAACTACGCAATGTAAGAGAAAATAAATGGCAAATTTATTATTATTATTATTATAATGGCCTATTAAAGTCCACTGCAGGACATAGGCCTCCACCATATGGAGGATATGCCACAATCGCTACCCTTGGTAAGCGGATTGGCGATCGGAGTATCAAACACCTCGCTCCTAAGACGCTGCTGCCCATCTTCGGTCTGATTATTTTGGTCTGATATTTTAACAGAATTTTACCCTGCCATCTATAGGTCGTCATAACGATGTTCAAGGCTGTTTCCTTTAGTCGCCTCTTATGACACCCACGGGAAGAAAGGGAGTGGCAATATTCTTACACCATTATCACACGATTTAGTTATAAGAATATGAATTTGTTTTTTTATTCTTAATTTTTTTAGGGGCTTTTGCCCTTTTTGTTTACCATCCAGTAACCAAAGTCCAGGGAGTCACAATCAGGGACTGAATTTTATGTGTAACTGATCAATATAAATAAATTAACCCCTTCACGTGTATTACCAATAAAGGTAGTTTCCAGACTATTACTTTCTTAGACTTTCTTCTTAGACTTAGATTAAGTCATTAAGATCCACCTGCCTTTCACCGAAGCCATCTTGAAACAATATGACAGGTGGTGAGCCCATCGCCGTCTTAATTTACATGCCAACTGTACAATTTCTTCTTCTCCAATCAGGAGTCCCCTAGTGAACATAGGCCTCCCCTAGGATTCGCCATGAAAAATAGTCCTCAGCCACCTGCATCCATCGATTTCTCGCAACATTTTGCAGATCGTCACTCCATCTTGTGGGGATTACATATTTGCTGATTGTTAAAATGTTTTTTATGGGAGTACATACAGTCACGATAAATATAAATAAGGTAACAAAGGGGCGTACTTAATGCCTATTGGCATTCTATGCCAGTCAACTTATTTTGTACTCGTTGTAATAGTGTCACGATAGCCGAGTGGTTAGGTTAAAGGAATTCGAGTCAAGAGACCCGAGTTTTATCCCCAAGGCTAATACTAATGGGGTTTTTTCAATAACTTACTACGATTTATATCGTTGGCTAGGCATCAGGTCGGCGACAGGCTTCCAACCTGTCACGTTGTCCCAAAAATATCCTCGGACGAAGTTGGGTCGAAAGGACTTAATTATCTAGACCTCTGTTTACCCCTGTATTGGGAATGGTAATTTTTTTAAGGGTGCCGGCAGAAATCGATAAAATGAAGAAATATTTTAACAAAATTCAGATAGTTTAATATACGATTTGCTTTGCAGCAATAATTTTTTTTGAAACTACGTATCGCAAAGGCTTCATTGTCTGGACCTCTGCCTCTGCTGGACCCTGCATGTAATGGAATAGAATTACATTCTGAAGCGTGCACTTTTGAATTCTCCATAATTTTTCTACATTATATGAGCAATGACATTTTTATATAACCAATAGTAATCAAAACACACGAAATTTTAATGAGGGACTGTATGACGGGTGTTGTTGTTCAATATTATTGATTAAAAATGAAGTATTCACCACCATTAACGTTATAGCTGTCGCTCTAATTCGCGGTAACGTCATAAAGGTATTGTGTTCCCATGTCGCCATTTCTAAGTAAAGTCCGCTTGTCACGCGACACCGGGACAAACAACACAAACAACTCTTTATGACAATCGCCCGACTTTCAAATTACAATAAATTCCTGTGAAATCACCTTGCACGCAATTTTATATCCACGCAATTAACCAATGAAAAAACGTCACGATAGTCACGTGGTTGGGTGAATTTCGAGAAGAGAGACCCGATTTCGGTCCCCAGGTGGCAGGCTCGTACCAATGGGTTTTTCAAAAAATTATATACGAATTACATCGATGGCTTGGATATAAAAGACGGCGCCAGGCTCACCAACCGTCACGTTGTCCTAAAAAATATCTTCGTTCGAAGGTGGATCGAAGGGACTTAATTTTCTAGACTAGACCTCTGTCTACCCCTGTATTGGGAATTGAGTGAAGACGCAATTAACCGTACTGGGTAGGAAGAGGTCTAGACAATTACTTTCCACACACTTCTCAAAGAAGCTTTTATGCTTAGGTGGTGAGTATATCGCCGTTAGTTCTACCACAATATCTTTACATACATACATACATACATACATACATACATAACGACCTTTTAAAGTCCGTTGCCGGACATAGGCCTCTCCCATAGGTAGGATTTGTCAAAATCAAGGCCCATACACCCCCCTCCCACAATTCTTTCACTCTAAGGCTGGCAACGCATCTGCTGTGCCTCTGGTATTGCGGGTGTTCATTGGCGGCGGTAATCACTTACCATCACGTGAGCCACCTGCTCGTTTGCCTCCCTTTTCTATAAAAAAAAATCGCCACGCTTGGCAAGCGGATTTGCGATCGCAGTAACAGACAACTTGCACCTCAGACGCTGCTGCCCATTTTCGATCTGATTATCTTGGTCTGATATTTTTAGAGATGGTTATTCCGCAATCTATCGGTTGCCATAACGATATTCAAGATTTTTAGTCGCCACTTACGACACCCACGGGATGAAGAGAGTGGCAATATTCTTTCACCGTTACCACACAGTTCTATAAATATTAATAGATAACTTTTATAGATACATATGAACATGGCTCGAGTACACATATTCATGAATCCTGAACTTAGCACATCTATGTCAAATGGAGTGCTCCTGGAAAGGGTATCTCACCAGAGGTGTTTAACTTCGAGTGGCCATCTTCCATGTTGTTTTATTTTTATTACGTAGTCTCTGACAGGGTAGCTACAGAGGACCACCAAGTGTCATGGTCTTTACAAACCTCTTACGCCCTTTCAAATTCATGATTATCTTCACAAATGTACGTCTAGGTATCCGAGTATTCTGGAAAATCCGCTCTTTAAGCAATTTTCTCACGTAGTCTTCGAAAATTAGTCTCGGCGTAACCTTTTCTTTAAGTTTTCTTCACTATTCAAAGCATCGAAGCATGTCATTGTCCAGTTTAATGAATAGAATAGTTTTCA
Source organism: Sericinus montela (assembly GCA_029286605.1). NCBI lineage: Eukaryota > Metazoa > Arthropoda > Insecta > Lepidoptera > Papilionidae > Sericinus > Sericinus montela. The sequence goes on from JAGSMR010000050.1 coordinate 4,629,652, forward strand.
AACCTAACGTATTACGATTTTCTTAGTTTAGTTTTCGGTAGATCATGGAAACGCCGCACGATTTACGTCAAAAATGTTTATATCGACTGATACTACCACGGCCGATGTTTTCGTTTTGGAGGCATCTGTGAACACCAAAGGATATAGTAGACTGGAACAAGTGCCTTCGTAGGCTAGATACTATTGAATAATAAATAAATATCTTCACGCAATTCCCAATACAGGGGTAGACGGAGGTCTAGTCTAGACAATTAAGTCCCTTGGACCCACCTTCCACCGAAGATATTTCCGGGACAACGTAACAAGAGGTGAGCCCGTCGCCGTCTGAAAGTTTCTGAACAAAACCCACTGGTACGAGCCTGCCATCTTGGGAGCGAACTCAGGTATCTTGACTCGAAATTTCGACCACTGAACCACTCGGCTATCGTGACTCTCATATCTAGATACTATTGAAGTCAGGCATTATCTTTGTATAAGTAGCATGAAATTTCATTCTGCTTCTGGTTTGAAATAAATCTACATATTGACGATCTCCGTGGATGAATGGCGTACAAATCGGTTAGTGTCATTAGGTCAGAGGTCCTGGATTTCCGAGTAAGTATTCGTAATAAGTTTCGTATAAGTAATATATTCGATTTTCGGACGGAAACTTATTTCGGGAATTTGTCATACATTCACCCCTATGTAAACTACCCTAATTTTTCAAAATTTCACTCCTATTTACAGATTATATTATACAGGTGACTTTGTTACAGTTGTAGTTGCCAAGTACGTAAGTTTTATAAAACTCAGTCCTTTCGACTTCCGAAGACATATGATAGGCGAACGCGACTGGTGACCGGTAAAGAAGGGGCTTTAAGAATTTTTTTTTTGTAGAAGAGGGAGGCAAACGAGCAGGTGGCACCCGTGATGGTAAGTGATTGCCGCCGCCCATGAACATCTGCAATACCTGAAAAATAGCGGATGCGTTGCCGGCCTTTGAGAAAGGTATAGGCTCTTTTCTTGAAGGTCCCTAAGTCGTATCGGTCCGGAAAAACCGCTGACGGCAGCTCATTCCACAAAGTGCCAGTGCGTGGCAGAAAATTCCGCGAAAAACGCACTGTAGTGGAATGCCAAGGTATATAAGATGCCAACGATATATAAATCATAAGTTTTTGAAAAAACCCATCAGTATGAGCCTTGGGGATGGAACTCGGATCTCTTGACTCCAATTCCGATCACTCAACTACTCGGCTATTGTGACACTACGTGACAATAATTTTCATCACACAAATAATTACATCTAGAGGGATACGAACCCACGAAATGTTATAAATTCGAAGACTGGTTCATAAGCTTGAACGTTACGCAGGCTTCATCACGGCTTTCATTCAGGCTAGCTCATCAATTATATATATTTGTTAAAAATCATATTCCAATAATAACATGCATAACCTCTTCCGAACGCACCTGGTCAAAAAACAGATATACCGAAGGTTGCGGCATAAAAGAAAATAAAAAAGCTTGTAAGACGAGCTCAAAAAGCTCCGCCCTCACAGCAAACCCGAGCTACCTTTCATTGCCGCCCCCTGTCCGTCTCGCTCGCACGCCTTCCGTCTCTTTCGGTTGCTTTGAAATGACACCCACCTTTGTCATTTGACCCCAAGACGCCGGTAAGCGAGGGTGTGCGGGAAGTTTTTTGGAGTGTCATATTACGAATTATTTTCAGTGTTATGTTGATGTTGAATTAAAAAGTGTGATTGTGCAGAAATTTCTAGTAATTATACTGTTAAGGTGAGAAATTTACTAATTGTTTTTTTTTTAATAATATAACAAAATTTACAGATTATGTATATGATGATATCACTATTGCGTTTGATATACAAATCTGTAGACCTTATTATAAATTGTTTACAGAATGAAACAAAAAATATTACAATACTGTTAGAGATACCTAATAGTATATTTAAAATACTTAGGTATTTAATAAAAATACGTATAGTACTTAAAAATAAGTAATTTTGAAATGCGTATCAAGTTTTACAGATTTTGAACATGAACATTCATAATCTTTTCAAACAATTGTTTTGAAATAACTTAAGAAAATAATAAATAAAATCTAATAATGTATGATGTGAAAAAGATTATATTTATTTAGACTAACAAAACTGAATTCGCTACAAATAAAGAGAAAGAGTTGTTTCCGCTTATAACATAAGGATAGATTAATTTTAAGACAAGCTTTAAAGACGCATCACCCACCAAAACTACGTACGATATTGATGGCTATAACGTAATCGCAATATTTTTTTATCTTCACATGTCTTCACGCTACTGGGATATAGAGTTCTAGACAATTAAGTCCTTTCCTATAAAACTGAAGAATAATGATTGATTGATTGCTTATTGAATGATGCTTATTTACTATCATAATTCAGAGGGGTGGTCAAGATTGCACGGGACTAGATGACCCCAGGACCTCTTAACTCCCACTTTGCAACCTGGGACCTCCTGGGACAGGTTGCAAAGTGGGAAAATCGCCTTAATTTAACGTCTATTCGACGCTTGTTTAAAATAAAAAAAAGTAAAATAGCAATTCAGTTTCAATAGTTGCTCTAAAGTGACAAATAATGATTGGTAAAAATAAAGTAATTATGAAATATGTTAAGAAGCGCAACGCTTTTTAAGGATTAAATAAGTTTTTTTCTTAATCATTTTTTTTACTTGGAGAAAATAGTTCTTTGCTTTTTAGTTCTGCTAGTTACAAAAGCGTAATTATTGATTTGAGAGCGATCGGAATTCGAATTGGAAAGCTCGCATTCGCTCGGAAAGAACCAATAAGTTTTATCGAAACATTTGTTGCCCAATAATCTCCGTTGAAATGTGGGTTGAAAGTGCTATATAGTATAGCCATCTGGCTATGTCAGTTTGCCTCAAAATGAGTTAGGTTTTAAAAAATATATAAACTTAAATCTTGATATGCTATATCTGGCTGTTCAGATATTTTAACATTTATAACTCAATCACGCCAAGAAGGCTGGTACAGATGCGATTGAACTTTTGCATACAGTTCACCGGAATTAAGCACGATTTATGAGAGTTAATAAAAAGTAAAGCAGTTAAAGTCAATTTTTGACTTTGATTAGCAGAGTAAGCATGAGATTGGCATAGAATAGATGCTTTGGACTTCGGGAGATTATGAAATAAGATAAAGTCACGATAGCCGAGAGGTTGGGTGGTCGGAATTTCGAGTCAAGAGACTCGAGTTCGTACCCAGGTTTTTTTTTGTAGAAAAGGCCGACAAACGAGCAGGCGGCTCACGAGCTAGGCATAGCAGATGCGTTGGCAGCCTTGGAGTGCCCCCCCCCCAAATTGGTGGAGGGGGGGGGGGCTCCAGTTACCTGCACTCACCAGACGAAACGCAGAAGTTTGTTAGACTTCTTCTTCACGCCGGTATTCTGTGAAGTCGTGGTACTTCCCCGGTCGAGCCAGCCCATTCATGCAACAATAAAAGCTGATGCGTGGCTCTACCGCTGTTAAAAGCTGTGGCAGGCTCATACCAATGGGTTTTTAAATAAAACTTATGTACGAATTATATCGTTGGCATGGACATCAACACGGCGACGGGCTCACGACGGACGGCGGAGACTCCCTCTGTATAGGGAATTGCGTGAAGATTTATTATTTTTATTTTAAATAGGAACCGAGGTACTTTAAAATGATATTTAAAATTTGACGACTCGATACCTATTTTAGTAGAAATCCTGCCTTCGAATCCAAGCGTTGCTGATTTTGATCCTGTCCGGGGCAAACATTTGTGTGGTGAATATAGATGCTTGTACTTGATTCAGAAGTATTACCCCAGTATTGGGAAAATACGTGAAGATGTAAATAAATAGAATACTTCAGTTACATAGCCTTACATTTTTTAAGATGTTTTCGTTTGAGCAGTGGATAAGAAGTGTTTAAAAAAATATTTAAATATACAAAAATTGGAGAGAAAATAAATACTGGAAAAACATCACCTACATTGCTCTGATCCCAATGGAAGTAGCTTGTGTTATGGAGTCGGAATCAACGAAGGTACTACAAACACCCAAATCCGAGAAAATGTAGAAAAAGTGTTTTAGACGTTGACCCGACCGGAAATTGAACCCGGGACCTTAAAGCTGACGACATCATGAAAGCCATTGTATACCCCACTCGTCCTCGGAGGTTGTCCATTTAAAATTATTTATTTATAATTTAAATTGAAAAACCATTTTCAAATACCTACGGCTACGTAATCTTATTTCGATTTAAGAGTTAATCTTTCGTTATATTGACTACAAAATCTGAAGTCACGATAGCCACCACCAACTCGGTGGGTGGTCGGAATTTCGAGTCATGAGACCCGAGTTCGATCCCCAAGTGGCAGGCTCGTACCAATGGGTTTTTCTAAAAACTTATGTACGAAGTACATCGTTGGCTTGGACATCAACACGGCGACGGGCTCGACGGACAGCGGAGACTCCCTCTGTATTGGGAATTGCGTGAAGATATTTATTTATTATTATTATTTAAAATTATAACGGTGCAAAAGAAATGTTAACAAGAAAAAAACACTATAAATTAACCTATTCGGTTGTTTGCGGCTCTACCTCCGGCCAGTGTTGCCAGATGTTATGAAAACAAATGCATTTATTTTTACTCGACCGTTCGAAATTTTTAAAACTTTATGAAACGGACAACTTATTTCCGCCGGAATGTTTAAAGTTTCCCGTGTGGTTTCATCGTAAGAATATATAGTTTGTAAATTCTTATTTCACTCTTCCCGTGAGTATAAAATAGTGAGTGAAAATATCAACATTCAGCAGACTAGTGATGGGAAACAGCGTCAAAGGTGCAAGGAACAGCGATCGCCAATCCGCTTGCTAAGTAAAGTCCTCCTTATCAGAGAAACCTGCGTCCTATAGTTATTGTACAGGCCATTAATAATAAGAAGAAACTTACTTGTACGACTTGTTCCACAAACATTTTTATTTATTGATTTTATTTATCTTCACGCACAGTCCCTCACGGGATAGCCAGAGAGAACAGATCGCCAAGTGTCACGATCCCTACATACCTCTTTCGTTTCTTTCAAATTCATCATTTTCTTCAGACATGCACGTCTAGGTATCCCAGCACTCTTGACCCTCCCCTCTTCGAGCAGTTTGTTCACGTGGTCTTCGAAAGTTAGTCTCGGCCTACCTCGACGCCTTTTAATATTAACTTTCACGCTGTATATTTTCTTCACCATTCGGTCTTCACTCATTCGCTCAACGTGACCAAACCATCGAAGCACGCCCTTATCAATTAACGCCATAAACATTTGTCAAATATTATCGACCAAACAAACTATTGAATGCACTGGTAGAATTTACAAAACCTAGTTAACGTAGAACAGTAGATGGTATTTTATCCTTTACGTATGTATACAATCTCTACATTACTCTGATGTCTAGAGTATTTTTGTTTTTGAATTAAAGAAAAGAGAGAAATTTATAAAATAATTTATTCACGACTCACAGTAGTACAGTGTATATAGTAAATAAGAAATAATAATACAGCAACAATGCAGACAATACAGATTTTCCAAAATGATGCAACGCAAAAAATAATTACGTTAATAAAAAAAAAAAACTTATGTACGAAGTACATCGTTGGCTTGGACATAAAGGCGGCAACGGTCTCACCACCTGTCACGTTGTCCCGAAAATATCTTGGGTGGAAGGTGGGTCAAAGGGACTTAGTTGTCTAGACTAGACCTCTGTCTACCCCTGTATTGGGAATTGCGTGAAGATATTTATTTATTTATTATTATTTAAAATTATAACGGTGCAAAAGAAATGTTAACAAGAAAAAAACACTATAAATTAACCTATTCGGTTGTTTGCGGCTCTACCTCCGGCCAGTGTTGCCAGATGTTATGAAAACAAATGCATTTATTTTTACTCGACCGTTCGAAATTTTTAAAACTTTATGAAACGGACAACTTATTTCCGCCGGAATGTTTAAAGTTTCCCGTGTGGTTTCATCGTAAGAATATATAGTTTGTAAATTCTTATTTCACTCTTCCCGTGAGTATAAAATAGTGAGTGAAAAATATCAACATTCAGCAGACTAGTGATGGGAAACAGCGTCAAAGGTGCAAGGAACAGCGATCGCCAATCCGCTTGCTAAGTAAAGTCCTCCTTATCAGAGAAACCTGCGTCCTATAGTTATTGTACAGGCCATTAATAATAAGAAGAAACTTACTTGTACGACTTGTTCCACAAACATTTTTATTTATTGATTTTATTTATCTTCACGCACAGTCCCTCACGGGATAGCCAGAGAGAACAGATCGCCAAGTGTCACGATCCCTACATACCTCTTTCGTTTCTTTCAAATTCATCATTTTCTTCAGACATGCACGTCTAGGTATCCCAGCACTCTTGACCCTCCCCTCTTCGAGCAGTTTGTTCACGTGGTCTTCGAAAGTTAGTCTCGGCCTACCTCGACGCCTTTTAATATTAACTTTCACGCTGTATATTTTCTTCACCATTCGGTCTTCACTCATTCGCTCAACGTGACCAAACCATCGAAGCACGCCCTTATCAATTAACGCCATAAACATTTGTCAAATATTATCGACCAAACAAACTATTGAATGCACTGGTAGAATTTACAAAACCTAGTTAACGTAGAACAGTAGATGGTATTTTATCCTTTACGTATGTATACAATCTCTACATTACTCTGATGTCTAGAGTATTTTTGTTTTTGAATTAAAGAAAAGAGAGAAATTTATAAAATAATTTATTCACGACTCACAGTAGTACAGTGTATATAGTAAATAAGAAATAATAATACAGCAACAATGCAGACAATACAGATTTTCCAAAATGATGCAACGCAAAAAAATAATTACGTTAATAAAAAAATCTCTAATAACTGAGAAAAAAATGAATAACAAAAATCGAAACAAAACCAATTAATAAGAAGGATTTTGAGCATTGTTTATGCCTCCATTTACCTGTAGCCACAGCATACTCTTGAAATGATGTGGATTAGTTTTAAATGAAACTATAATTTACGGATTTTATCACGTTTTATTAAGTTTTTTTAAACTTCTCATTTCACGCTCGTATAGCACCCGTGATCACGAGAGGAACTGTCCCCAAAGTGACCACAAAACGCGACAAAATCCGTAAATAATCGAAATAGTTGTTTCTAAATTTGTCGACAACTTTGTCGTCAGGACCATCTTGGATCTTCTAGATATGAATCGTGAAAGCGCGTCTAGAATATACGATACTTAAGAAATTTGTAACTCGTATCATTCTACTGCTTTCTATTTCGTGTCAGAGCTAAGCGGTACCTTCGGTTGCTGCATCAATGGGCTGACGAACATGACCAGATCTTCGCAGAATTTCGGTATCTTAACATAGGTCTTAACTCTGCTTCGTCCAGTGAGACGAATATAGACCCCAATGTCCCTATGACTTCCCCATTTCCTGTTAATTTTGTTTTGTAAGGTCCCTCTTGTTTTGAGAGTGTTCATGCGTTGGTCTTTTACCATTTCACATACCATGGGGTAATCGTTTACTCGGTTATGGCCTTTATTAAAAAAAAAATCTTTAATAACTGTGAAAAAAATGAATATCAAAAATCGAAACAAAACCAATTAAAAAGAAGGATTTTGAGCATTGTTTATGCCTCCATTTACTTGTAGCCACAGCATACTCTTGAAATGATGTGGATTAGTTTTAAATGAAACTATAATTTACGGATTTTATCACGTTTTATTAAGTTTTTTTAAACTTCTCATTTCACGCTCGTATAGCACCCGTGATCACAAGAGGAACTGTCCCCAAAGTGACCACAAAACGCGACAAAATCCGTAAATAATCGAAATAGTTGTTTCTAAATTTGTCGACAACTTTGTCGTCAGGACCATCTTGGATCTTCTAGATATGAATCGTGAAAGCGCGTCTAGAATATACGATACTTAAGTAATTTGTAACTCGTATCATTCTACTGCTTTCTATTTCGTGTCAGAGCTAAGCGGTACCTTCGGTTGCTGCATCAATGGGCTGACGAACATGACCAGATCTTCGCAGAATTTCGGTATCTTAACATAGGTATCTTAACACTCCGCTTCGTCCAGTGAGACGAATATAGACCCCAATGTCCCTATGACTTCCCCATTTCCTGTTAATTTTGTTTTGTAAGGTCCCTCTTGTTTTGAGAGTGTTCATGCGTTGGTCTTTTACCATTTCACATACCATGGGGTAATCGTTTACTCGGTTATGGCCTTTATTAAAAAAAATCCAATTCCAGATAGTTAATTGACTCAGGCGTTACTTTGCGGAAATTCATTGTAATTTTGTTATTGAAAATAACTTCGCACCATTCCGCATGCAAATGTAAAAGGTGTATGTTACCTGGTTTGAGTATAGTGGTGGTGGTGGTGCACACAGTGGAAATAGTGCACGCATCTGTGGATGAGAGGGTGGTGCTCTTCTTCTCTTTGGACCAGGTGACATTTACCTTTTTATGTTTGCATGCGGAATGGAGTGAAGTAATTTTTCAATGACAAATCCATTCCATTCATTCATACACTAGCAGCATATTGTACGAATATTTTGAGTGTTCCTTTATTACTTGGCGTAAATATAACTATGCAGTTTTGATACACGAGAGTAGGCAGTAGCTGTTTTTAAATGAGAATACTAAATTGTGAAGTATTATTTGACGTTTGAAATTTTTGTTATAGGTTAGAAAAAGCGATTTGTGATGAAATCCACAAGCATGGAAACATGCTCGGATCGACTGAGTCCTTCGAGTGATCTGACCACAGAGTCAGAAACTTCCCTTCCACCTTTCCCATATGACAATCAAAACGGCAACTTCTACATACAGACAGAAGTTGGTGACAAGCAATATTTTCCCTGCAAACAGAAATCACCAAGAAACGAAGAGAGAAAAGAGATTTATTTACAAGAAAGTAATAAGATTTTCGAAAATTATTTAACGAGTAAAAAGCATTTGATATTTGACGTGAAGCTACCATCGACACACGAGAATTTTTTTTCACAGCTCGAAGGCGAAGACCGTACACTACGTTCAGGCTATTTCAACGACGTACAAAATTTAAAAAGCTGCGTTCAAAATGAAAATAATCCTAATTTAGTTGAAATTGAAGTTAATACGCAACAAGTTAATTTCGATAACGTAAATAATGCAGGAAACGAAAGAGAGAGAGTTCAGCCATCTTTTTTCGCTGAGAACGAGAATAATAATATGCGTAGATGTCTGAATTTCAATTCGGAACAAGTGCAGTGCGTATGCGAAGCGCTACAGCAAAGAGGAGATATAGAAATTGGCGGCATTTCTATGGAGTTTGCCACTAAGCGAACTACTTCGTGGAAATGATACAGTACTGAGGTTTGTTATAATTTCAACTTGTTATATTGTATCATGACTTCTTAATGCGTATAAATTTCTAACTTTTATTAATTAAACTGAAATTTTTCGATGTTTCGTGTAGCACAATGTATGACAACTAATGTAGCACAACTTTGCCGCCAAATTAACAATTCGGAGAAATAAAATATTTGACTTTTAAATAGCCTTATCTCTTTATTACATATCGATGCTGACTCTTTCGGTCATTGTTATAAACATAATTCTTATGCGATCCTCACTTTAGAAAACAAAGGAAGGAAAGAAGGAAGGAAGTTCAATGAGTCTAAGGTGCGAGCAGTCTGGTACTGCGATCGCCAATTAGTTTGCCAATCGTGGTCATTGCGGCAATCCTCTTTATGAGAGAGGCCTGTGTCCTGCAGTAGACTTTTATGCCGCATTCACCACGTTGACCCTTCGATAAGATTTTTGAAATTGTTTTCAGCGATAAGACTGCCCATTTCCTGTTAATTTTGTTTTGTAAGGTCCCTCTTGTTTTGAGAGTGTTCATGCGTTGGTCTTTTACCATTTCACATACCATGGGGTAATCGTTTACTCGGTTATGGCCTTAATTAAAAAAAATCCAATTCCAGATAGTTAATTGACTCAGGCGTTACTTTGCGGAAATTCATTGTAATTTTGTTATTGAAAATAACTTCGCACCATTCCGCATGCAAATGTAAAAAGGTGTATGTTACCTGGTCCGAAAAGAAAAAGAGCAACACCCTCTCTAACACAGATGCGTGCACTATTTCGAAACACGTGTCGCGTTTTCGTTGGTGGTATATGTTACCTGGTTTGAGTATAGTGGTGGTGGTGGTGCACACAGTGGAAATAGTGCACGCATCTGTGGATGAGAGGGTGGTGCTCTTCTTCTCTTTGAACCAGGTGACATTTACCTTTTTATATTTGCATGCATTCCGCATGTGATTCCGGAGTGAAGTAATTTTTCAATGACAAATCCATTCCATTCATTCATACACTAGCAGCATAGTGTACGAATATTTTGAGTGTTCCTTTATTACTTGGCGTAAATATAACTATGCAGTTTTGATATACGAGAGTAGGCAGTAGCTGTTTTTAAACGAGAATACTAAATTGTGAAGTATTATTTGACGTTTGAAATTTTTGTTATAGGTTAGAAAAAGCGATTTGTGATGAAATCCACAAGCATGGAAACATGCTCGGATCGACTGAGTCCTTCGAGTGATCTGACCACAGAGTCAGAAACTTCCCTTCCACCTTTCCCATATGACAATCAAAACGGCAACTTCTACATACAGACAGAAGTTGGTGACAAGCAATATTTTCCCTGCAAACAGAAATCACCAAGAAACGAAGAGAGAAAAGAGATTTATTTACAAGAAAGTAATAAGATTTTCGAAAATTATTTAACGAGTAAAAAGCATTTGATATTTGACGTGAAGCTACCATCGACACACGAGAATTTTTTTTCACAGCTCGAAGGCGAAGACCGTACACTACGTTCAGGCTATTTCAACGACGTACAAAATTTAAAAAGCTGCGTTCAAAATGAAAATAATCCTAATTTAGTTGAAATTGAAGTTAATACGCAACAAGTTAATTTCGATAACGTAAATAATGCAGGAAACGAAAGAGAGAGAGTTCAGCCATCTTTTTTCGCTGAGAACGAGAATAATAATATGCGTAGATGTCTGAATTTCAATTCGGAACAAGTGCAGTGCGTATGCGAAGCGCTACAGCAAAGAGGAGATATAGAGAAATTGGCGGCATTTCTATGGAGTTTGCCACCAAGCGAACTACTTCGTGGAAATGATACAGTACTGAGGTTTGTTATAATTTCAACTTGTTATATTGTATCATGACTTCTTAATGCGTATAAATTTCTAACTTTTATTAATTAAACTGAAATTTTTCGATGTTTCGTGTAGCACAATGTATGACAACTAATGTAGCACAACTTTGCCGCCAAATTAACAATTCGGAGAAATAAAATATTTGACTTTTAAATAGCCTTATCTCTTTATTACATATCGATGCTGACTCTTTCGGTCATTGTTATAAACATAATTCTTATGCGATCCTCACTTTAGAGAAAACAAAGAAAGGAAAGAAGGAAGGAAGTTCAATGAGTCTAAGGTGCGAGCAGTCTGGTACTGCGATCGCCAATTAGTTTGCCAATCGTGGTCATTGCGGCAATCCTCTTTATGAGAGAGGCCTGTGTCCTGCAGTAGACTTTTATGCCGCATTCACCACGTTGACCCTTCGATAAGATTTTTTGAAATTGTTTTCAGCGATAAGACTGCCCATTGTAATATTTCTTAATTTTTTTTGTGTCATTTATTATTTCATTAATAAATGATTTCTTTGGCGGGTAATAAAGAATATTTCATATATATAAGGACCTTCGAACCCTGCTAGGGGCAAGTTTATATAATCAGTTTCTAGATTACCAAGACTAGTGCGTGATTATTGAAAAAAAAAAAACTATATAGGTTCAGAAATAACCATGAGTTTACGTCATTAGATAGTTCAGTAAGACAAGAAAACATTTTAAAAGGGTTTTTTAATTATTATTATACGATAGATGTCACGATAGACGAGAGGTTACCGGCGAAAGTAGGGCGGACGGCGGCTTTGGGCTCCAGAGTACAACACTTAAGACTGGTACAAAAGATCGATCCGAGGGACCTGTCTATTTGTAAGCAAATAAGTTATTCAAATTATTATTTCAGGGCGCGAGCATTGGTTGCATACCACAGAGGTATATTTCAAGAACTGTACAACATCCTGGAAGCGCATACTTTTCCACCACGATATCATTCATGTCTCCAAGACTTATGGTTTAAGGCCCACTATAAAGAGGCGGAAAAAGTTCGGGGAAGAGCTTTAGGTATGCTTCCATTTTATAATAACAACGTAAACATTGTCCAGGATTTACTTTTGTGTGTATCCGATTTAATAACACAAGTGCTTAAGCTTTAAGTTTTTTTCAAAAACTTATGTACGAATTACATCGTTGTGTTGGACATACAAAGAAGGGAGTTTGTGGTGCCTTCGTTGTTTCCGATTCTCATATCACAAGTGCTTTAGCCTCTTACATTGGGATCGGAGCAATGTATGTGATGTTGTTCCTATCTGTATATGTATGTATATGTAAAAACCCCTTAAAATGAAGAACATTTAGTCAAAGATTAATTACTAGTATTACTGTTAACCACTCTAACCAACGTCGATTGAACCGAAACCTAAACAATTAGGCTATTGACGTTCTAAAATATGAATGTTATGTATGTTTGTTTTATGGAAATATGTTTGTTAATGAATGAGTTTTTATCGATTGCTTCTATTTCTGAAGGTGCTGTAGATAAATATAGACTAAGAAAAAAGTATCCACTGCCTAAGACGATCTGGGATGGAGAAGAAACTGTTTATTGTTTCAAAGAAAAAAGCAGAAACGCTTTGAAAGACTGTTATTACAGAAATCGGTAAGTTTTTATCTTTCACGTTTCTTTTTACACGACTACGCAAAGTGAACGAAGGTTATTTGATTATCAACCTATATTTACTCCTTAATATCACTAAAGAGAGACCAAATGCGTGGGTTTATTTTTATTACTCTTATTGGATTTGTATAAAAATGCATAACAAAGTCTAACGTCTACTAACTTAACGTCTTAAGTCTCCCCTAACGTGCTTAATACATTTATGTAAAACGAGGAGAAAGAGTACGATACGTCCTTTTTGCGACAGAGATTTTAACAAATACTTACGTCACCCAGCCCCAAAATCTCAAGACAAAGGATTCCCTGTGTCTTGGCAACTGGACTTGGTAAAAGAATAGTGATACACAAATTAACATAGATACGTAAGCGGGCATACTATTGGGTGCGGTAGAAGTAGTCTCTTCCTAGAATCTGTGTGCATCACCATTCACCAGGTCCCAAAGTGAATCTAAACTATAGTAGGTAGGTAGTAGCAGTAGTTCAGTCACAAACACACACGTTGAAGATTTTTATATACAAATATTCATGATCATCATCATCACATAAAGGTTTCCCTCTAGAGGGACTAGAAACCGCAACAATTATCTTTGAAGGCAGGGATCGCTATCAAGTTGGCTATTAAGTCCTCAAGATCAGGTGTTCTCTAATAAGGAAGGGAGGTAATATGAATGAAGAAAACTAAAATGTGACGAATGAATAAAGCCACAATGAGAAAAAAGGACTTTCATTAACATAAACAATATTATATTTATATTTACTGTGGCAGTTTTTATATTTAGAGCGGCAAAGTAACAAGAACGCTGGCTGAATTTCCACGTTGAATAACTAGACTTAACCATTGAGCGAGAAAAGAACCAGTTAATACATACATACATACATAACGGCCTATTAAAGTCCACTGCAAGACATAGGCTTCTCCCATGGGAAGGATTTGCCATAATCGCCATGCTTGGCAAGCGGGATGGCGATTGCAGGAGCAGACCACTCGCACCTCTGATGCTGCTACCCATATTCGGTCTGATTATTTTGGTCTGATATTTTTAGAGATGGTTTTCTCGGCATCTATCGGTTGCCATAATGATATTCTGGACTGTTTCCCTTTGTCGCGCTTCTTACGGCACCCACGTGAAGAAAGGGAGTGGCAATATTCTTATACCGATACCACACGGTACTATTAATAGAAAAGTGTTTGTACATATATGGACTGGAATAAGTGAGCTTGCTCGAATTGCGCGTGTCAAGTTGATGTCAAATTACAAACCATTCCTCGTGTTGCGTTGGATATTTAAAGAAATAAAGGTATACAGTTATTCGACACTATTATATTTAATGCGAGAAAACGATAGTATGTTATATTTTATCTCCTCATGGCAAATTAGGCCATGTGAGTGGTATCTTGTCATCTTGCCCATCACGACCGTATATCATAAGAAACTGATTTTATCTTAAGTTATGTATATTATGCATTCGTATGTTTGTGGTCGCAAAATAAAGTATAAGTAAACATGTCAAGTAAGATCGGAATTCTAGTCACAAGACCCGTGTTCGATCCCCAAGGTTCATGCCAATTTAAAAAAAAAAACTTATGTACGACTTATTTATTTATTTAAACTTTATTTGCACACATTATAAAAAAATGTACCAAATGCCAGTCTACCTTTGGTTTTTTATGGGTTTGATGTCGTTGACTAGGACAAAAAGACGGCGACGGACTCACCACCTGTGTCCCAAAAAAATATCATAAATATCTTCGGTAGAAGGTGGGGCGAAGAGATGTTAATGTCGAAACCTCTGTCTATCCCTGTATTGGGAATGGCGTGATGATATTTATTTAAATTTTAAAACTGTAACAGGTCATTTCATTTTTGCAGAAATATGTTTGTAAATACTTTGTATCCCGAAGTTTCCATGGGAACGGGAAATATTTGGACTATGAAAAATACACGCATTTAGGATGTTATATGGCATTAGGATGTTAAGGATTATATATTTTTTGATTTGCTTAATTTTTTATATAATTTGTGTTATATATTGCAAAAGCGTATGAGAATCCAGTGCACAAATTTTTATTAATATAAATGTCAAAATATAAATAAATGCCAAAATTCATTGGTACCGATGTTAATATAATTTTGGCCGGCCTGCGCATTCGGCTGAAACGAATAAAAATTTAATAAACATTGCCTTATATTATTTATATTTTAATTGCTTACGGGAGTAACTTGAACAACTTAGGAGCAACTTGTACAACTTCAAAAAAATCGAAAACTAATCATTCGAATTGGATTTAAATTGAACTTAATTAAACTGTCTCTCAGAAGTTTCTATCTTTATCCGCAAGCGTTTTAAAAAAAATACTTTTATCGATCTTTAAATTCTAGATACCCAACGCCAGACGAGAAACGGGCGTTAGCACAGAAAACTGGTCTGACTTTAACACAAGTCTCTAATTGGTTCAAGAACCGACGCCAGAGAGACCGGACGCCTCAGCAACCAAATAGACCGTAAGCATTTTTCTTTATATTGTAAACACCCTAAGCTCGGCCACTTCCTAGCTCAGTCTGTTATTAAATTAGTAAAAATAGAAATCATTTGTCGGACAACAACAACCATTACCATGCGGTGATATTTTCTTTGGTTTCCATTACAATCTTTTAAACAAATTACATATATTCAATGCGTTATTTTTGAGAAAGTATTTCCCATTCCCGTGCGCGAATGCAACATGTCAAAAAATTAAGTTAAATCTTAATATATAAAATTCTCGTGTCACGGTGTTTGTAATTAAATTCCTCCGACAGATTCTCGTGAAATTTTGTGTGCATATCGGTTAGGTATGCGAATCGGACAACGTCCATTTTTTATCACCCTAAATGATTGGGGTTTTCCCAAATATTCCTTTTTTTTTAATTTGGTTTTTTATTTTTTTATGATACAGCATACAAAAATACATACAACCTTACATTTTTATCACTCTATGTTCAACTCCTTTTTTATATGCCAAAACAACGTTTGCAGGGACAGCTATTCAATGTATGTAACATAAATGCCGCGTGGTTAGCTATAGTGAGGTCACTATCTCGAAAAAAACTAGCCTGAAAATTTCCTACGTCTATCCCTGTATTGGGATTGTCGCGAATATTACAATGTACCTGTTTTTGTTATAGGTTAACGTCGTGTTTATATATTCTTTGTTATCGGAGCATTGTCAATAGCATAAATCAGGGCATAAACTAAATATTATTTCTAATTCGTGTATGCGGCCCTTATTGCCGATGCGGCGGATTATATTTTGTTTATGTTTCAAGCTCTAACAATCAAGAGCTATGTCGGAGTTTAAAAAAAATTGAACCTATAGAGTTAGGAAAACCTTAGATAGCATTTATAATAATATTGCTTCCGCCGGTTCAATATCTCATAAAGTTCAATTTAAAACGAAGAAAATTTTTATGGAAAGTATATTTTATGTATGAAAGCCACAAGTGTAATAATAATAAAACATAAAATGCGTAACATTTTGGAGCATTTACGACTTGACGTTAATGACATCGTTGTATTTGACTTGACTATATTAAAAAAGAACTTGCAACTTTCGACCACAATCTGTATTCGGGCTGGGCGTGGTACTTTCCCGCTAAAACAATGATAGTTCACGACCAGGGTCCGATAAAAAATCTATCATCAGCCGGCATGTGTTCTTCAATTAGGGTTGCCATCGTAAATTTCTTTTTAGGATAATATTTAATTTTTATGCATTGATAACTCTTATAAATTACAAAATTATATTTATCAGATAATAATGAGACGCCTTAGTGTAGTAAATTGTTATTTTTATTTACTACTTATATTCACGCCATTCCCAATACAGAGGTAGACAGTTAAGAGAGAGGTCTAGACAGTTAAGTCTTTTCGACCCACCTTCCATCGAAGGCATTTTTTGGGAATGCATTAATGCTCGACCGGGAAACGACCACGAACTTGCAGAATACGTACATGCATAACGGCCTGTAAATGTCCCCTGCAAGACATAGGTCCCTCCTATTATGTACTAATATATTTTTATTTCGATAAATAAAAAAGGTAAAATCAAAATATAATAAATAAATGATTAATATAATAAATTACAAATAATTAAAAATCTAATTCTATTTTTTTTATTTGGATATATCCAGATTTACCATCGCTAAAGGACACCCTGTTTCTCTTTTGCATCTCTATATATTGTTCCAAAAGACCGTCATTATGCCTCATTAATCAATCGGTCACAGATACCGAATGAATAACGATAGCACATGTGGTTTTAAGAAACGGTCAGTCGGTGCCCACTGTGAATTAAAAAAAAACAACAATGACAGACGGGACAAGAACATGATAATTTTTAAGAATATATTGTACTGTGATTTCAATTTATTTTTCAAAATCCTGGTAGGAATCTATGTAACTTGTTACTCATTTCAGCAGCCCCAAAAGCAATGTAGGTCTCTATCAATTATTAACCGTTGTATTCCGGTTTTTATTGAGAGCAACTGCAAATAGAAACGAAGTCTATCTATGATAGTTCTCAAGAGTAACAATGCATTTGTAACCTCTATGTATATTTTAATTTGGTATATAACCTATATAATACTATACAAAGACTGAAGTAGCCCACCATTAACTGTTAATTAGTTTGCGTTTTAATCGCCTAAGGAAAAGTCATTGATTTTTCGTTTTAATTTTACTTAAGGGCTTTTAAAAGTCTACTTCAGCACAGAGACCACTCCTGTAAGGAGGATTTGCCACAACCGCCATGCTTGATAAATGGATCGGCGAAGTATCAGACACCATGCGCCTTAAACGCTACTGCCTGTCACCGGTCCGCATAATTTATAAATATCTTCACGCTATTCCCAATACAAGGGTAGACAGAGGTCTCGACAATTAATTCTTTTCGACCCACATTCCACCGAAGATATTTTTGGGACAACGTGACTGGTGGTGAGCCCGTCGCCGTCTTTTTTATTTCAAAGCCATCGATATAAATCGAACATAGGTTTTTTAAAAAACCCATTCGGATCGAACTCGGGTCTCTCGACTCGAATTCCGACCACCCAATAACTCTGCTATCGTGACTTAATCTTCCACATAATCTGATCTGGTATATTTTAAGATAGTTATCACGTTCAACTGACTTTATCAATAGCTATTTCCAAGACCTTTTAATTTGAGTATCTTTGACGATACCCACAGGCTGCTTATTCTTGCCGATATCACACAAATATTTTAAATAAAATATCTCACCACCTGTCACGTTGTCGCAAAACAAGCTTCGGTGAAACTCTGTAAGCCGAGTATTAGAAATATATGAAAATATAAAATATGTAGTTTTTTTAATTTTAATTTTAAATAGTTTTGTTTTTAAAAGACGTACAAAATTACCTCATTTAACAGTAGCCATTAAATATTTCTTTCGGCCGGTGCGTTTTTACTGATAGGCACGTCTTGAACATTAAAAAAGCAAGCACTTTTTAATTTGTTCTTTGGGTGCCATTGTTCGAGATATAGGTCACATTTGTTTGTTTTTGTTTTATTACATATGAGACGTGACGTGAGGTCTCGGGAAGTCGACAAAAACTGGATCACCTTTTCGTATTTTGGAATAAGTCTCATGACTGAAATAAATGTATTATTTACACCAATTATTATTAAAACTTTTGGTTCGTTGAGGTGGGTGTTAATTGTTTTTTTTGGCGACATAAAGAAAACTTTTCCAGATTTCTGAAACAAAAAAATAAACAACACTTTGTAACACAAAATTGTAGAAATTCATATTTTTATTTTATTACTGTAACGACCAATATATCTTATACAAAAATTAAGGCATCTTTATTTCGGAAACTATTCCAGCGATTTGGACGACCTTTGCGTGTTTAGATAATTTTTTCATATCTCAAACTTAGGCAAAAGAAGTAATTATAAAAAATTATTGCGTCACTGATTTTTGCCAAAAGAAGCATGGTCACCTAGGACCTAGATCCGATGCTTAATAAGTCTAAACTGTCTCTTTATATCTTTCAAATACAGGTAATATGATATAATACACGGCGTAGGCCTCTTCCTTTACTGGATTTTCCAGAATCTCCACGCATGAGTAGTAGATTGGCAATTGTAGGACCACGTATATTAGGACGCTGCTGCCCGTCACCGAAATTTTTGAATTGGTTATCCCACCAATGACATTTCGTAAGCTTTTCGCTTAGGCGTCTGTTACGACACCTACGGGAAAAAGGCGGTGCAGTAAATTCTTATTCCGACACAAAACAAAAAAAAAAACAAGGTAAAAAATTAAGGGACAACGATCAGCAATGTATATGTGCCGGCAATATAGCTTGACGAAATGATAACCGTTGGGAGAAAAGTTTCTCAAGTGGCAACCTTGTTTAGGCAGGCGCAGTGTAGGACGACCCCCTAGGATGGAGTGACGACTTACAAAATGTTGCACGAAGTCGATGGATGCACGTGGCTGAGGACCGTTCTTAGAGAAAAACTTTAGGGAAGGCCTATGTTTCATAGTGGATTCTGAATAAATTTTAAAAAGGAGATCAGCAGCGTTTAATGAGGTGGCAGGAGTTACCATCGGTAATTCTAATGCCGTGCGTGAATATTGTGGTAAACCTACTTATGATAAAGGCTTTTGTCCTGCAGGGAATTTTTGTATGTATATATGTATACATGTAATTATGTGTGTATATGTACACTACTCTTTGACGTCAGAAATACGCAAGACTGTGAACCTTACTGACTTTTAAGTAGAGAAAGAATTGACATTAACTAACATTTAAGTATTTGTGTTTTTTTTTCCAGTGAAATGCTTGTGCCAGCGCAATATGTGGGTCCACAGGGAGGTTTACCACAGTCATTCTTGCCAAACGCATACTACCATAAATTGCAAGACGCGTCTCACTATCTCCATGGAGGTGCATCTTGAAGTATTGCTCCAATGAATGGTACTCCATCTCGACGTCATCGCGTATGAAACTGGTAAAAATTATGCGCCCGTTTTCATTGTACGATGTAGTTGGAGGGAGGACAGTTGTTAAGTATTTAAGTTAAATAATTTGTTGTTTTTTGAAATTATTGTACAAAGTTAATCAAAAATGTTGGTTCCTAAACTATCCAAATTTGTACTTAATATGATATATTAGCACTCTGTTTCCACACTTAACTCCTTTCAAAGAAATATTGTGCTTTGTTTTCATATACAGTGTATAAAAACAAAGCGCAATATTTATATTATATACCTATAATATTAAGTATATTGTAAATAGTTTTTATATAAGTTTACTATTGAATGTATAAGAAATTTGATTCCTCGAATCCGCATATTTCCTCAATATTACCTACGTGTATATGTTTATTCAAATATCTTTTCTGTCAATGCGTTGTGATATATAATTTAGATCTACTTAATTGATACATAAATAAAAATAAAAATAGTAAGATTAAGAAAAAATATATAAGTTACGTGAGTTATTTGCCATGTTTAATTAAAAGTTAAGAATAGAAGTAATTATATAACAGCATTCTATTTGAATATGATAAATAGTAAACGAGTTTCTCTAATTCCATTTTTTCTTTTCGGTTTTCAGTGTTTAAGTTTTCGGCTGATGACGCATATAACTATTTCGAATTTTTTCAAACCGTTTAGCTGTTAGATTGTTATAAAAAATAAACATTCACACAGACATTCTTTTTTATCCAAAAACAAAATTTCGCGTGTATATCAGTATACACGCGAAATTTTGTGAGCATTCTTTCATGTCCAATTTTCAAGAATATGTTTTAATGAATTTTAAGTAATATGTATAATTTAAAATAACATTACATTTCGCTATATAGATTATATATTTCTGGTGACGATTTTTCATGACACTTTAACCTGCAAACGATAGTATGAAAAAAGATTGTGACAAATTATTTGCATTTCTTTCATTTATATATACCAACTAGAAAGTGTTTCAATTTTATTGAATTTTAAATATAATACGAATTTTAGAAACATATCTTATGTTTGATATTTTAAATTTATTATGCAATTTTCCTTTTTCGATCACTGCCGAACAAAGGCCTTCCCAAAAACTTGTAACAGAGAACGGTCCTCTATTTTGCAGGTTGTCATTTCATTGTGTATGGGTCTTCCTACACTGCGTTTGCTTAAACAAGGTTGCCAGTAAAGAACAGTATTGCCCTTTGGTTTTTATATCTTCACGCAATTTCCCATACGGGTACCGGGTAGGTTGAGTCTAGGCAATGTACTCCTTCCAATCCACTTTACACCAAAGTTTATTTCGGACAAAGTGACAGGTGGTCGTCCAATCTATTATATAATATATATTACAGCAGTTTGTTCTGTTAAGCTATGGCAAATAGTATAATGTATAATTGTACTATTTGTCATATCATAACGGTTAAAATTTTTAGCATTAAAACTCACCAAACTCAACTGTTTCATATGCCATATAAAACTTAGCTTTATTTAAATATTAAGGCATAAGCTATGTTGTTACGAGGGCAGTAGTATGTGTTGCTATGTCAATATTCATATTTTATTTCTTTTTCATCGTAATGCGATTATCAAAAGAAATTCCATTAAAAAGTTGAGAAGAACGTTAAATTTTGTATTTGAGAACAATTGAGAGTATTAGACTGCTTATAATCGCATTTGTAACAAATTTGTAAAAACAAATAGCTCGTTAAGTGGTCGAAATTTGTCTAAATTTAATTAATTATTTTGTGGTGACATTTTGAACAAATTAAGTTTTATTTCATTTAGTTTAATTTTTTGTGTATATTCTCGTACTTCACATTTACTTCCACGCCTCGATGTCTGCATTTTGTTAATATGTGGTACAAATTTTCTTCACGTATTCATACATAAATATTGGGTCAATGATTATCGTCTAGTATTATGCTGAATATGTTTGTAAAAAAGATGTTAGTAAATTATGTAACGCATAAAGTGAAGTAACTTTTCGAGTAAAGTTTGTAATAATGTGTATTCATTCAAGAGTCATGAAGAATGCAAATAACTCTTACAAGATAATT
Source organism: Sericinus montela (assembly GCA_029286605.1). Classification (NCBI taxonomy): domain Eukaryota; kingdom Metazoa; phylum Arthropoda; class Insecta; order Lepidoptera; family Papilionidae; genus Sericinus; species Sericinus montela. The sequence continues at coordinate 4,651,674 of JAGSMR010000050.1, forward strand.
AGAACGCATTTTTGAAAATTAAAGCTAGGCGAAATTAATCCTAAATAAACATTTGATGCCTACATAATTTTGCATAGACATACATTTACATTTTTTTATGAATGTGGATACTAGGCACTTACATTTTTGAACTTTTATTAACTTCAACAATTGGCATTATGAAAATCTGTACGATATTGAATTCCGACAGCACCTAAATTGTTACAAGACATAAAGTGGAAGATAGTATAGTAATAGACCTGACTGATGTCGCTATTGTCGAGGTCTGAAATGTGCTTATTTTTAGTTTTTTTCATCAGAAATACACACAACCACGAAATTTAATTGAACATGCAAAATAAAGTGGGTCTCTGGCACACGATTACCTTCTATAATAAAATAGAATTTTCATGTCATTTATGGCTAGCTATTAATATTTTGAATTTTAGGTTTTATTAAGAATATTTTTAATAATGTAGAGGCTCCTTTTGTCAATGTATTGCAATCATATCTGTGTAAATATTATGGTGCTCCTATGTTACAAATAAATATCTAGTCTACAGATGTATTAAAATAATATATGAAAAATGCAGTTTTATTTAAAATTAGATTAAGGCATTGTAAGAGTGGAGAGTGTTTTTGGAGTAGGCCAATCCAGGTAATATCTCACTTGTATTATTTTTTGGCGACAACTGCAGTCCGCAAAGCAAGAAGCTTAAAGTAAAAATTACACAATGTAATGTAACTGTAATGTAACAAACAGTAAATTATACAATATGATAGATAAAATAAATAATCATCTTCACGCTACTTCACTGCAGAGTCTAAGATGCATAGCGTCTGGTACTACGCCCTCCCCAATGTCTAATGGAGGACCAGCAGTTGACCTCAACAAACCGTTAAGTAAGTTAAAATAAAAAATATATATCGTTACGCAATTCCCAATATAGAGGTAGACAGAGGTCTAGTCTAGACAATTACTTCCATTTGACGCACCTTCCACCAAAGATATTTTCGGGACAACGTGACAGGTGGTGAGCCCGTCGCCGTCTTTATGTCTAAGCCAACGATATAATTCGTACATAAGTTTTTGAAAAACCCATTGGTACCTGGGGATCGAACTCGGGTCTATTGACTCGAAATTCCGACCACCCAACCATTCGGTTATCGTGACGTTAAAACTCGTGTAAACTATATAATTCTCAAAATAAATAACCTTATAATTTTGGAATATAATATAATTAAATCGTAAAAAATTATACATTTTAAATTTAATCTTAACTTAGTAAGGAAATAAACTCATTTTACGTAATTTTGTAAACAATGGTTTAAAAAATTACGTAAAATGGTATTTACAGTGGTAGAGCCATGCATCAGCTTTTGTTGTTGCATGAATGGGCCGGCTCGACCGGGGAAGTACCACGACCTCACAGAATACCGGCGTTAAGTAGAAGTCTAACAAACTTCTGTGTTTCGTCTGGTGAGTGCAGGTAACCGGAGGCCCACACACCCCCATCCCCCAATTCTGGGGGAGGGGGGCACTCTAAGGGAGGCAATGCATCTGCTAAGCCTTTGGTATTGCGGGTGTTCATGGGCGGCGGTAATCACTTACCACACGTGAGCCACCTGCTCGTTTGCCTCCCTTTTCTACAAAAAAAAAAAATAAAAAAATGGTCTATTTTCCAATCCGTTTAAAACTAATTTACATCTTACGTAACATACATTGATAACAGTCTGAAAAAGTCCAGTGATCGGCCTCTCCCATAACGGAGGTAACGCAAAGCCTGGCAAATTGATTGGCGATCGCAGTACCATACCTTAGACGCCCTTAACTGGTCCAGTATTTTCGGAAATTATTTTACCACCTTCCTTCGGTAGCCAATGATATTTCCATGACTTTTCCATTAGTCGCCTCTGGAGACATTCACAGAGAGAAAAGAGTTGGTATATTCCTACGCAATCATTATAATACATATATTCGTAACCACACGGCACTTTAATTTTATAGCAGAAAAATAATTAATCTCTGAAGTGCTTATTTAATGATGCATATTTAAACAACTTGAAATTTATTTTCAGTTATATATGTATTATCTATGCTACTTAGCATTAGTGATAAACGTTGAAGAGAAACATTCGCATAGTAGCATCGATATTATATAGATATATCAAAAAATACATTGAAGTTTTCTATACGTCGATTGCTTTTTTCAAACATCAATTAAAGCCCTAATTAGGCGCTAAATCGTTAAAAATCCCCTTACGACATATCAATATAAGTATTTTGTAAAAAAAAGGAATATTTTCGTATAGGCATTTAATGAGTAGCCAGGCAGTAGAGATCGCCAAGTATTACGATACTCAAATAACTCTTTCGCTTCTTTTAATGTTAACTTGAGTCGATATAATGATGATGATATCTCGTTTCGATTTCTTGTCATGGAACTTTTTGCCTTGGAACGTGATGCCTTGTATGTTGTCTTGTTACCTATCCAGGTAACGAATTGAATATTTGCTATATCTTTAATTATTAAATTTAATTTTTATAACATACATATTTAATATTTGTTTAAGATATATAAAAAATTGTGTGTTATGGAACTATATCACACAATTTTCTATTTAAATCATCAAAATGATATTATTATAAAATATTTATAATTATTTTAATTGTGGTGTTAGTTGTTTTTTTTGAGTAATTAGAAGTTTACTTAACCTGTATGTATGAGAAAGTAGACTTCAACAAAATAATTTACATTGATGATATTTCCCATGTTTCTATAAGTTTTATTTGAGGAATAACAATCATAAAGCAGCTGCAAGGTAGTCCCCCATTCAAAAAGTGATTCTCTATCCTAAAATTTAAAAATGAAACTAATGGAATCCACCCTGTTAATTCGTTTTCTATGGATGACGATCTTGAATGGTAGATGTGGCTAATGGGATCACTTTCAGACAAAAAGATACTTAAGGACTGATTAGAAAACTATTTATATTAACTTAAACATTTTAAATTTATTTTTGATAAAACGTAATCATTCTGAAATTTATATAAAATACAAAAGTTATGTCAGACAACTAGACATGATACTTTTTCAAGCAATTTTCTTAACCAAATATGACATAATTGAATCTGAACAAAAAAAATATTATTCTTAATTTAAAGTAATTCAAATATAATACATAAACTAGCAGATCAGAGTTGACATCAAAAGAGTCAGTATAATCTGAGATTACCAATTAACAAACGATGCCAAATTTGTTTTTTCTATTTAATAATAGTTTGATGACTATTAGAAAAATGGGGCTACTACGAAAGCAATAGTATGTAAGCAGGTTTTCCCCTTCGATACATCAAATAATAAGCAACAATGTTTACTCGATGTTGACGATTTAACAAAAAATCGAGTGTTTAACACACCGATGTATATCGTCCCTACTTAGCGTCAAATTTCGTCTTCACTTGGCAACACTGAAGACAGTGGTGTCAAATATCATAATATTGTGTTTTGTATTGCTTTGCAATTGTTTGTTTCTTTGTTACAAATTTGAAATTGTACCTTGCGTACTTTCTTTAAAATTGCTCACTGTAGATCATTGTCAATAGTTATAGTCGCTTAAAGTGGATAATTTAGTTGGTGACGTAATAGTGAGACATATGTTGCAAATAAAATGAGCGAATCTAAATCGTATGTAAACTTTTCATGCCAACGTTGCCTTCAGCCACTAAAGCTAGATGAATCACTGAATAACCTCGGCGAGCACACTATTGCTGATTTAGCTCTACAAATTCGTAGAAACAATGAGGCTGATTTGGATTTGCAATCTGCGAGTTTGGAACACTATGTTCCTCCTTTTAGGATGTCTGAATCAGGTAATAGTATAAACTTTGTAAAACTAATTACATAACACCATACAGGTATTTATGTAACGATAGGTAAGTGTAGACGGGATTAGTAAATGTATTGTAAACATACATCTACAATAAAAAAATGCCAACTAAAATTAATTTAGTGCTGAATGATTAAAGATGCAGGTTCGATGGGATTGCTTTATGATAGTTTTGAAGATTAAACTAAATTATAAATAATAAATTAACAAATATATAGATGGGGGCAACATCACATACATTGCTCATATCCCAAAGTAAGTAGCTGAAGCACATACTAGAATGGAATAGCATTAGGGATCTCAAAGCTGGCTTCACTATTAAAACTGGAGTGTACTTGTCTATGGAGATCGGCAAATGCTTTATATTTCTATCAAACTTCTAGGAATTTGCTCAAATATAAGCCTCTGTCTACCTAAACTTGTATTGTCCTCTTCTTCACACATGTGTTTGATACAACTGGGACTACTGAAGCCCACCCTTATCCAATTTTTGTGATGATCTTCTTTCAAACCAATATGTAATGCAGAAAATCTTCATTGTTTTTGGTTGGCTAATGCTGTAGATCACATTTATTAAAAAAAAGATAGATTTGTGTTTTCATTTTGTGGAACCATATGAAAACTATTTTAGTCTATCACAAAAATACTTAACACACAAATAATTGTTCTATTTCACTTGAGTTAAAAAATATAATAAGAGGAATAGTAGTAAAAGTTTGTGGATTGCCCAAATCTTTGTTTAATGCTTCTTCTGCAGGTTTTACAATTACCAAGGTTTTGTTATATATAATCTTGATATCAGCACTCCAGTAACTTAAGGAAAGGCATGCACTTTTCACTATACTTTGCCCATTTAATAGTTCAGAGAGGGCACCTCTGATATTATTCCAAGCACCCACATATGTCTACAATTAAATCAATTGTTCCACTCTGCTTAAAATTGCCTAAAAATATTATCTTTAGTTATCTACATCTTTGTTACTTATAGTCCCAAAAATGTATAAAAGTGTAAAAGATAATGTGATAAATAATAAATTAATAAATGTTAACATAACGTCACTTAATTTGCTCTGATCCCAAAGTAAGAAGCTAAAGCACTTGTGTAATAGAATCAAACCAATGAAGGTACTACATACACCTTGTGTATGCCATCCAGTAATTAAATCTGTGACCTTGTAGCTAGTGACAAAAATCTACCATGGAAGTTGTAAAATCATAAATATGTTATGACTTTCACCTTTATGCAGATGTAAACTCAAAAGAGTCTCATAAAGCAGTTAAGTTAGTAAATGAAGACTTCTGAATGGTCTGCACTATGGTATTAAGATCAATCCTACTCAATGTCAAGCTATAGTATTGGGCAGTGCGTAGTATATTTTATGCATTACAGGAGTAGCCAGAGGCCTATATAATTTATTCTTTTAGACCCACGTTTCACCATAGCTATTTTATGGACAACAAGGCAGGTGGTAATACTGTCACCTTATTTGTCCATGCCAATAATGTAAATTGTACATAAGTTTTGAAAAAAAAAAAAAAAAACTCAAGTATGACCCTACCTGCAGGGAAGTAAAATTTCTTAGTATATATGTTTGTTTTAATTATAGAACATTATTCATAAGCTACATTTATATAACAAGTTTTTTTTATTTAGAAAAGGGTAAGTGATAACCACCACCCATTAACACCTGCAAAACCAGAGGCATAGCAGATGCGTTGCCGGCCTTAGAGTCCCCAAGAGGAGGTGTGGGCCTCTGGTTACCTGCACTCACCAGACGAAACGCAGAAGTTTGTTAAACTTCTACTTGACGCCGGTATTCTGTGAGGTTGAGGTACTTCCCCGGTCGAGCCGGCCCATTCATGCAACAACAAAAGCTGATGCGTGGCTCTACTACTGTCAAAGTTTAAGTTTGATTGAGATTGAGAATAATACTGTCTCTTTCCTGACTCTGCAGCATCAAGTAGGCAGTCTTAATAAAGTAAGCAGTATCTAATGATAAAGCAATAGCTGATTACAATTGTAATAGACCAGACCAAAGCCCATCCACATACTTTTCGTTAGTTTACTATCTTACAGCTTCCAAGCCCTCTGTAGGATTCTGAATGGCTGTGGGGTCTCTTCAATAAGGACCGTAATAACCAAGCTTGTTTAAATTAGGTTTGGTATTTTTCAAGATGTTATATCGCTATCTTGCCATTTTCACGTGTTGCATTGACTTTCTTTCAGTCGTCTCTTATGATATCTACAAAAAGAAAGGGTGTCTTAAATTCTTAGACCAATACCACATGGAATATGGAATTTGTGGGGAAGTACTTATTGAAGAGTCTTTATCTTATTAGATCTCTTTTGTCTTCTCTACAGCCTATCAAAAGTCCTGTGCCGAACATAGGCATCCATCAACTCCACACAACATTATGCAGGTGTTGCTGTGGATGTTTAATTCCATCTAATAAGATAATTTTACAAAAAAAAATATAATAAAAATACAATAATTGTATTTTCCAGGTAACGGAGCTAATGGATTTATGGTGATTTCCGATGGTTGGGAGACAACATCATTAGGGCATCAACTGCATGTGAAGGCGACATTGTTTGATTTGTTGTCAAATAATTCTGACGTAGATCACCCCCTATGTGATGAATGTACAGACACACTGTTAGAGCTAATGGATAATCAGTTACGCTTGACCGAAGCAGAATGGAAAGATTACAATGATTATTTGAAGAAATTAGAGGATGATAAAGAAGATTTAAACTTGGAAGGGTTAGAAAAAGAGTTAGAAGACTGGAAGCAGGAGCAAAGTAGGCTATTGCTGGAGTTGTCAGCTCTACAAAAAGAAGAGAGAGCTATGAAGGAAGAAATTGATGTGCAAGAGAGGGAGAAGGAAAGACTTGAGAAGGAACAAGACATTTACTGGCGCGAGTACACTAAGTATCGGAAAGATTTGATGACAACGGAAGACCAAATGAAGTTCTACGAGTGCCAACTTTCATACACTCAATCACAGTTGGAGAAGCTAAAAAAGACAAATGTGTTCAAAGCAACATTCCATATATCTGATTCAGGACAATTTGGCATAATAAATAATTTTAGATTGGGTAGATTACCCACAGCACCTGTAGATTGGTCCGAGATAAATGCTGCTTGGGGCCAAACCGTTCTACTTCTTTCTTCATTAGCAAGGAAAATCAATTTCTGTTTTCAACGTTATCGTTTGGTGCCATATGGCAATCACTCATATATAGAAGTAGTAGAGGATCAGAAAGTATTGCCGTTGTATGGATCAAGTGGATTTCGACGATTGTGGGATACAAAATTTGATGCAGCTATGGTAGCGTTTTTGGATTGCTTGCAACAATTTAAGGAGCAAGTAGAGAAGGGTAACACTGGTTTTTGTTTACCTTATAGAATAGATAAAGGTAAAATAGAGGATACAGCATCACCACCGCATGCATACTCTATAAAAATTCAGTTCAATTCTGAGGAGCATTGGACAAAAGCTCTAAAATATATGTTGACAAATCTTAAATGGGCGTTGACATGGATATCATCACAATTCAGTGAAGATAAAGCTGAGGAACAATAGTAAAAGTGAATATCATTTAATACTGTAATTTTCTGTGATATTGCACTCTGTTTGGGTTAGGTATTATTCTGTAAAGAAAATACTCATTAACAAACGGGTTGTTATTTAATTTGTGTAAAAAAATATTGTAATTTACAGTGTAATTAAATTTTGTTAACAAATTAACTTTTTATTACTTAAAAATATAAACAAATGAAATAAATTCTTCGTGAGTGGCAGGCTTACCCACTAAGTTGCCTTTTTAAAAAATTTTCCTATGTCTGCTGGATGATATTTCAGTTACTGAAATAAGTAGTACCCTTTTGCAAACTATTTCATTACTCTAACACCTTTTTGTGTGCACAGAGTTATATTTTTTGTACACAATTTTTCACACAAATTTCCTTACTGAAGTAGACTGAAGACTAGATAATGAAGTCATTTCGAACCACTTTATACTGAACCTTATTTGGGACATCGTGACAGGTGATAAGGCTGAGGGCCGTTCTTTATGGAAAACTTTAGGGGAGGCCTATGTTCGCAGTGGACTCGTGATAGGTTGTAAAAAAGAAGAATCCGGGTGGTGAACATATTGCCGTCGAAATGTCCGTCGCTAAAATATATTTTAAAAACATATTTATTTATGTATTTAAAAATTTACAAAAATTTTGAATTTATTTTATTTTAGCGCCATCTGTAGTTGGATGAGTGTAACTAAATGAATAATTGTGGAAGTAGCATTCTACAAAGTTTTACATAAAAATCACGGCACTGTTGTGCTATCACAGCGTTAAGTTCTTACTAAGAAAAGTATCGCTTCTTCCCATGTGGTTGTCACTTAAAATAATATTTATTTGTAATGGCGTGTCTTATTTCCATGTCGATGCATTTTTATGCCTGCGAGCTTAGGAACCTGCCTGGTTTTAGGAAACATGTTTTCTAATAGATGGCAGCAAACTATATTCAGATTGATAACAGTTGCCAGTTTGTACCGCACGTACTTTCTTGTAGAGTGTAAATATAATTAAGAGTTAATAGACTCCTCTGCATAGGAGCAAGGCCGAGTTAAGCAAACGCGGGGCTCGTAGCGAATTCTATTGAGTGATCCTAGATTTGCTAAGGTTTGTTAATTGATAAAAAAACAATTCAATACTAAATAAGTTTATTGGTCTTCAGAACATAAAAACCAGTTTGTATACGCGGGGTCCTCTTTTGCGATGGGTCCGTAGCAATTGTTAATCTTCCTATATGGTTAGTTAATCCGGTGCTGCCTAGGACTAGGATCGAGACCTCATGCTTTTCCCAAACTCGGGTTGTCAAAGGTCTGGAAAATTTTTCCTTTCGACCTTTGTTTCATCGGAGCTTTGGGACAATGTCAAAAATGTTTTCTTCTTATAAACCATAGCCGATAGTCACGATAGCCGAGTGGTGGGGTAGTCAGAATTTCGAGTCGTTAGTCTCGAGTTCGATTCCCTGATGGCAGGCTCGTACCAGTAGGTTTTTCAAAAAACTTATATACGAATTATATCTTTGGCTTGGACATAAAGATGGCGACGGGTTCACCACCTGTTACGTTGTCTAGAAAATATCTTGGGTGGAAGGTGGGTCGAAGGGACTTAATTGTCTAGTCTAGACCTCTGTCTATCGCTGTATTAGGAATTGCGTGAAGATAGTTATTTTTATAAATAACAAATAAATATAATGAACACCTTCACGCAATTCCCAATACAGGGGTAGACAGAGGTTTAGTCTAGACAATATAAAATATCTTCCGTGGAAGGTGGGTCAAAGGGACTTTCCCTTTGACCCACCTTCCACGGAAGATATTTTCAGGACAACGTGACAGGTGGTGAGCCCGGCGCCGTCTTTATTTCCAAGCCAACGATGTGATTCGTACATAAGTTTTTCAAAAACTCATTGGTACTGCCACCTGGGGATCGATATATATATATATGTATATATATATATATATATATATATATATATATATATATATATATATATATATATATATATATATATGTATATATATATATATATATATATATATATATATATATATATATATATATATATATATATATATATATATATATATATATATATATATATATATATATATATATATATATATATATATATATGTATATATATATATGTATATATATATATGTATATATATATATGTATATATATATATATGTATATATATATATATGTATATATATATATGTATATATATATATATATATATATATATATGTATATATATATATGTATATATATATATGTATATATATATATGTATATATATATATATATATGTATATATATATATATATGTATATATATATATGTATATATATATATGTATATATATATATATATGTATATATATATATATGTATATATATATATGTATATATATATATATATGTATATATATATATGTATATATATATATATATATATATATATATGTATATATATATATGTATATATATATATGTATATATATATATGTATATATATATATGTATATATATATATATATATATATATATATGTATATATATATATGTATATATATATATATATATATATATATATATATATATGTATATATATATATATATGTATATATATATATGTATATATATATATATGTGTGTAGGTATAATGTAGAGATGGCTTGGACATAAAGATGGCGACGGGTTCACCACCTGTTACGTTGTCTAGAAAATATCTTGGGTGGAAGGTGGGTCGAAGGGACTTAATTGTCTAGTCTAGACCTCTGTCTATCGCTGTATTAGGAATTGCGTGAAGATAGTTATTTTATAAATAATAAATAAATAAAATTAAAAATAAATATTAAGTCACGGTAGCCGAGTGGTTGGGTGGACGGAAATTCGAGTCAAGAGACCCGAGTTCGATCCCCAGGTGGCAGTACCAATGAGTTTTTGAAAAACTTATGTACGAATCACATCGTTGGCTTGGAAATAAAGACGGCGCCGGGCTCACCACCTGTCACGTTGTCCTGAAAATATCTTCCGTGGAAGGTGGGTCAAAGGGAAAGTCCCTTTGACCCACCTTCCCTGAAAATATTCTATATTATCTGAACTAAACCTCTGTCTACCCCTGTATTGAAAATTGCGTGAAGGTGTTCATTATATTTATTTGTTATTTATAAAAATAACTATCTTCACGCAATTCTAATACAGCGATAGACAGAGGTCTAGACTAGACAATTAAGTCCCTTCGACCCACCTTCCACGGAAGATATGCTTTCTATATTAGTCTAGATATTAAACTCTGTCTACCCCTGTATTGGGAATTGCGTGAAGGTGTTCATTATATTTATTTGTTATTTATAAAAATAACTATCTTCACGCAATTCTAATACAGCGATAGACAGAGGTCTAGACTAGACAATTAAGTCCCTTCGACCCACCTTCCACCCAAGATATTTTCTAGACAACGTAACAGGTGGTGAGCTTATCGTCATCCTATATATAAATCGTATATAAGTATTGAAAAAACCCTTTGTTTCGAGTCCTGGGCATCGAAATCGGGTCTCTTGATTCAAATTCTGTTCACCCGACGACTCGGCTATCGTTACTATCGGCTATGGTTTATAAGAAGAAAACATTTTTGACATTGTCCCAAAGCTCCGATGAAACAAAGGTCGAAAGGAAAAATTTTCCAGACCTTTGACAACCCGAGTTTGGGAAAAGCATGAGGTCTCGATCCTAGTCCTAGGCAGCACCGGATTAACTAACCATATAGGAAGATTAACAATTGCTACGGACCCATCGCAAAAGAGGACCCCGCGTATACAAACTGGTTTTTATGTTCTGAAGACCAATAAACTTATTTAGTATTGAATTGTTTTTTTATCAATTAACAAACCTTAGCAAATCTAGGATCACTCAATAGAATTCGCTACGAGCCCCGCGTTTGCTTAACTCGGCCTTGCTCCTATGCAGAGGAGTCTATTAACTCTTAATTATATTTACACTCTACAAGAAAGTACGTGCGGTACAAACTGGCCATCAATCTGAATATAGTTTGCTGCCATCTATTAGAAAACATGTTTCCTAAAACCAGGCAGGTTCCTAAGCTCGCAGGCATAAAATGCATCGACATGGAAATAAGACACGCCATTACAAATAAATATTATTTTAAGTGACAACCACATGGGCCGTCTTTCTTAGTAAGAACTTCTAACGCTGTGATAGCACAACAGTGCCGTGATTTTTATGTAAAACTTTGTAGAATGCTACTTCCACAATTATTCATTTGGTGCACTCATCAACTTCTAGATAACGCTAAATAAAATAAGTCAAGCCCTAATAAGTACAAATACATAAATAAATATGTTTTTTAAAAGGCGCAGGTAAGTTTCTGTAAATAATGACATTACCACGCCTCGGGGTCTTTAGGATTTTGAGTAGATAACGTGGCAGTATCGGCTTAAAAATAAGCGACTAAAAGAAAGGCGTTGAAAATATCTGACTGCCGACCACAAAATATCTGCACGCCATATAAGTTTATATTTAAGTATTTTCGACCCATATTTCACCGAAGGGACAATGTAACAGGTGGTGAGCTTATCGTCATCCTATATATAAATCGTATATAAGTATTGAAAAAAAACCCTTTGTTTCGAGTCCTGGGCATCGAAATCGGGTCTCTTGATTCAAATTCTGTTCACCCGACGACTCGGCTATCGTGACCGATGGGATAGCTAAAATAAGTAGACCAATGATAGGAGTCTAAGGTGTAAGATGTCTGGTATTGGTACGTACCATGGTACGTACGTGGCTAACCTTCTCACGGGTAAGCCTATCTCTAAGGCATATGTCCTGCAGTGGACATAGATCTCTCCCGCGTGATGAGGAAGATGGAAAGAGGTGGTCTCGAGATATCATGATTACTCTGCCAGCACAGCAGTTCAATCGTCCGGTAGGAAAAATCTACGCTTTGCTCTTATGTAATAACAAAATAAAAATGAATAAATAAATAAATATCTTCACGCAAATCCCAATACAGGGGTAGACAGAGGTTTAGTCTAGACAATTAAATCCCATTGACCCATCTTCCACCGAAGACATCTTCAGGACCACGTGACAGGTGGTGAGCCCGTCGCCGTCTTTTTGTCCATGCTAACGATATAATTTGTACATAAGTTTTTGAAAACCCATTGGTAAAAGCCTGCCACCTGGGGATCGAACTAGGGTCTCTTGACTCGGAATTCCGATCACCCAACCACTCGGCTATCGTGACCGATGGGATAGCTAAAATAAGTAGACCAATGATAGGAGTCTAAGGTGTAAGATGTCTGGTATTGGTACGTACCATGGTACGTACGTGGCTAACCTTCTCACGGGTAAGCCTATCTCTAAGGCATATGTCCTGCAGTGGACATAGATCTCTCCCGCGTGAAGAGGAAGATGGAAAGAGGTGGTCTCGAGATATCATGATTACTCTGCCAGCACAGCAGTTCAATCGTCCGGTAGGAAAATCTACGCTTTGCTCTTATGTAATAACAAAATAAAAATGAAAATAGAAAAAGTGGTTTTATATTTGTTATAGCCTCAGAGCTGGTGAGACTAGAAAACCCGATCATCTTTCAAATATGTATGTGTATACATTTGAACGACTCTAATGACGATCTATGAAAATATATATATATATATATATATATATATATATATATATATATATATATATATATATATGATTCAGGACAATTTGGCATAATAAATAATTTTAGATTGGGTAGATTACCCACAGCACCTGTAGATTGGTCCGAGATAAAGTACTTTGCTTGAGGGGCCAAACCGTTCTACTTCTTTCTTCATTAGCAAGGAAAATCAATTTCTGTTTTCAACGTTATCGTTTGGTGCCATACAAGTCACTCATATATAAGTAGTAGAGGATCAGAAAGTATTGCCGTTGTATGGATCAAGTGGATTTCGACGATTGTGGGATACAAAATTTGATGCAGCTATGGTAGCGTTTTGGATTGCTTGCAACAATTTAAGAGCAAGTAGAGAAGGTAACACTGGTTTTATTTACCTTATAGAATAGATAAAGGTAAAATAGAGGATACAGCATCACCACCGCATGCATACTCTATAAAAATTCAGTTCAATTCTGAGGAGCATTGGACAAAAGCTCTAAAATATATGTTGACAAATCTTAAATGGGCATTGACATGGATATCATCACAATTCAGTGAAGATAAAGCTGAGGAACAATAGTAAAAGTGAATATCATTTAATACTGTAATTTTCTGTGATATTGCACTCTGTTTGGGTTAGGTATTATTCTGTAAAGAAAATACTCATTAACAAACGGGTTGTTATTTAATTTGTGTAAAAAAATATTGTAATTTACAGTGTAATTAAATTTTGTTAACAAATTAACTTTTTATTACTTAAAAATATAAACGAATGAAATAAATTCTTCGTGAGTGGCAGGCTTACCCACTAAGTTGCCTTTTTAAAAAAATTTCCTATATCTGCTGGATGATATTTCAGTTACTGAAATAAGTAGTACCCTTTTGCAAACTATTTCATTACTCTAACACCTTTTTGTGTGCACAGAATTATATTTTTTGTACACAATTTTTCACACAAATTTCCTTACTGAAGTAGACTGAAGACTAGATAATGAAGTCATTTCGAACCACTTTATACTGAACCTTATTTGGGACATCGTGACAGGTGATAAGGCTGAGGGCCGTTCTTTATGGAAAACTTTAGGGGAGGCCTATGTTCGCAGTGGACTCGTGATAGGTTGTAAAAAAGAAGAATCCGGGTGGTGAACATATTGCCGTCGAAATGTCCGTCGCTAAAATATATTTTAAAAACATATTTATTTATGTATTTAAAAATTTACAAAAATTTTGAATTTATTTTATTTTAGCGCCATCTGTAGTTGGATGAGTGTAACTAAATGAATAATTGTGGAAGTAGCATTCTACAAAGTTTTACATAAAAATCCTAGATGGCACTGTTGTGCTATCACAGCGTTAGAAGTTCTTACTAAGAAAAGTATCGCTTCTTCCCATGTGGTTGTCACTTAAAATAATATTTATTTGTAATGGCGTGTCTTATTTCCATGTCGATGCATTTTTATGCCTGCGAGCTTAGGAACCTGCCTGGTTTTAGGAAACATGTTTTCTAATAGATGGCAGCAAACTATATTCAGATTGATAACAGTTGCCAGTTTGTACCGCACGTACTTTCTTGTAGAGTGTAAATATAATTAAGAGTTAATAGACTCCTCTGCATAGGAGCAAGGCCGAGTTAAGCAAACGCGGGGCTCGTAGCGAATTCTATTGAGTGATCCTAGATTTGCTAAGGTTTGTTAATTGATAAAAAAACAATTCAATACTAAATAAGTTTATTGGTCTTCAGAACATAAAAACCAGTTTGTATACGCGGGGTCCTCTTTTGCGATGGGTCCGTAGCAATTGTTAATCTTCCTATATGGTTAGTTAATCCGGTGCTGCCTAGGACTAGGATCGAGACCTCATGCTTTTCCCAAACTCGGGTTGTCAAAGGTCTGGAAAATTTTTCCTTTCGACCTTTGTTTCATCGGAGCTTTGGGACAATGTCAAAAATGTTTTCTTCTTATAAACCATAGCCGATAGTCACGATAGCCAGTGGTTGGGTGGTCGGAATTTCGAGTCGTTAGTCTCGAGTTCGATTCCCTGATGGCAGGCTCGTACCAGTAGGTTTTTCAAAAAACTTATATACGAATTATATCTTTGGCTTGGACATAAAGATGGCGACGGGTTCACCACCTGTTACGTTGTCTAGAAAATATCTTGGGTGGAAGGTGGGTCGAAGGGACTTAATTGTCTAGTCTAGACCTCTGTCTATCGCTGTATTAGGAATTGCGTGAAGATAGTTATTTTTATAAATAACAAATAAATATAATGAACACCTTCACGCAATTCCCTATACAGGGGTAGACAGAAGTCTAGTCTAGACAATTAAGTCCCTTTAACCCACCTTCCACCGAAGATATTTTCGGTACAATGTGACAGGTGGTGAGCCCGTCGCCGTCTCACCACCTGTCACGTTGGTAACAGGTGGTGTATATACAATTTATAAAGTATGCAATGAATATTAACTTTATAAATTGTATATATACTTTATATCCTATTTCACGATAGCCGAGTGGTTGGGTGGTCGGAATTTCGAGTCGAGAGACCCGAGTTCGATCCCCAGGTGGCAGGCTCCTACCAATGAGTTTTTCAAAAACTTATGTACGAATTACATCGTTGGCTTGGACATAAAGGCGGCGACGTGCTCACCACCTGTTACGTTGTCTAGAAAATATCTTCGGTGGAAGGTGGGTCGAAGGGACTTAATTGTCTAGACTAGACCTCTGTCTACCTCTGTATTGGGAATTGCGTGAAGATATTTATTTATTTATTTATATCCTATTTCCTAGAGGGCTTTGGCATACTTGACCCTAAGAATGAGCTCAGATCAACCTTATTTATCTCACTTTCGCTATATTAAGCGTACCGTAAAAAATCCAATTTAAGTCTTGATTAAAGCCGATAAAAAACTTTCCGTGGAAACATCTCCATTTGTTACTGAAATGAAAAACCTCTTTTCATTGTCTCGCCTCTTATGATGATTTGTCACAATTGGCTGCGGGATGTTTCATCTAAGTTAGGACATAAACCATTTTAAGACATTTTTTATATTCATTTTAGATGAGAATTTATGCGAAGAAAGTTATGCGATGAATGAGAAAGTTTGTGAATGTGTGTTAGTTAGTTAGATAGATGGAACAATCTATATTGCACACTAACACTAAAAATATACAACATAAAATGAATTAAGGTACGCGAGGCTATGGTGACACAAATGGTGGTCTTATCGCTAAATGTTATTTGTCACGATGTAAGCGCTTATTGGAATTAAGTAAAAGCTCTTACTAATATTTTAAAATAATGACCAATTTAGGTAAACTTTTAATGTTAAACACAGAATATAATACAAATCTTAAGTCAATTTCTGAGGTACTAATGTATACATTAATATTTACAATATTGTATTGCTTAAAGTAATAAAAAGTCTTCGGTGGAGGGTCGAAAGATATGGCGAGAAGATGTTTTTTAAAATAATGTGTTATTTCACACCATTCCCAATAGATGGGTAGACAGAGGTCTAGACAATTAAGTCTATTCGACCCACCCTCCACCGAAGATATTTTTGGGACAACGTGACAGGTGGTGAGCCCGTCGCCATCTTAATGTCCAGGCCAACGATGTAATTAGTACATAAGTTTTTCAAAAACTCATTGGTACTGCCACCTGGGGATCGAACTCGGGTCTCTTGACTCGAATTTCCGTCCACCCAACCACTCGGCTACCGTGACTTAATATTTATTTTTAATTTTATTTATTTATTATAATCCATTTACAATACCATTTCGAACATCGTCCCACTTTAGAAGCTTGTCAAAACTACACGCATCTTCTCTGAAGGATCATCACGGAACGTCTTATAAAAAAAAAAAACGTGTTTAAAAAAGATTTTTTTATTTTTTCGATTATCAGTACCTTCTCATAATTTTAGAAAATGTAATAGAATTCCAAAACTTAACTCCATTCCCGATAGCCTAGTTGGTAGTGACCTTGTTGTCATAGCTATGGGTTGTGGGTTCGAATCCCGCTGGGACAAACATTAGTATGATGGATATGAATGTGTGTACTCAAGTCATGGATGTTTAAATGGCAATACATAGATAGAGACAACATCACATACATTGCTTTGAACCCAAAGTAGGTAGCTAAACACTTGTTTTGTGGTATCAGAAACAACGAAGGTGCTACAAACACCTTGCCCCGAAATAAAATAGAAAAATAGAAAAAGTGGTTTTTATATTTGGCCCCTTAAACCTCAGAGCTGGTGAGACTGAAAACCACGATCGTCTTCAAATGTATATGTATATATATATATGTATATATATATATATACATATATATATATATATGTATATATATATATATATATATATATATATATATATATATATATATATATATATATATATATATATATATATATATATATATATATATATATATATATATATATATATATATATATATATATATACATATATATATATATATATATATATATATATATATATATATATATATATATATATATATATATATATATATATATATATATATATATATATATATATATATATATATATATATATATATATATATATATATATATATATATATATATATATATATCGATCCCCAGGTAGCAGTACCAATGAGTTTTTGAAAAACTTATGTACGAATCACATCGTTGGCTTGGAAATAAAGACAGCATAAGATACTCCACCACCTGTCGTTGTCCTGAAAATATCTTCCGTGGAAGGTGGGTCAAAGGAAAGTCCCTTTGACCCACCTTCCACCGAAAGAATCTTCTCTTATCTGAACTAAACCTCTGTCTACCCCTGTATTGAGGTGCGTGAAGGTGTTCATTATATTTATTTGTTATTTATAAAATAACTATCTTCACGCAATTCCTAATACAACGATAGACAGAGGTCTAGACAATTAAGTCCTTTGACCCACCTTCCACCCAAGATATTTTCTAGACAACGTAACAGGTGGTGAACCCGTCGCCATCTTTATGTCCAAGCCAAAGATATAATTCGTATATAAGTTTTTTGAAAAACCTACTGGTACGAGCCTGCCATCAGGGAATCGAACTCGAGACTAACGACTCGAAATTCTGACTACCCCACCACTCGGCTATCGTGACTATCGGCTATGGTTTATAAGAAGAAAACATTTTTGACATTGTCCCAAAGCTCCGATGAAACAAAGGTCGAAAGGAAAAATTTTCCAGACCTTTGACAACCCGAGTTTGGGAAAAGCATGAGGTCTCGATCCTAGTCCTAGGCAGCACCGGATTAACTAACCATATAGGAAGATTAACAATTGCTACGGACCCATCGCAAAAGAGGACCCCGCGTATACAAACTGGTTTTTATGTTCTGAAGACCAATAAACTTATTTAGTATTGAATTGTTTTTTTATCAATTAACAAACCTTAGCAAATCTAGGATCACTCAATAGAATTCGCTACGAGCCCCGCGTTTGCTTAACTCGGCCTTGCTCCTATGCAGAGGAGTCTATTAACTCTTAATTATATTTACACTCTACAAGAAAGTACGTGCGGTACAAACTGGCAACTGTTATCAATCTGAATATAGTTTGCTGCCATCTATTAGAAAACATGTTTCCTAAAACCAGGCAGGTTCCTAAGCTCGCAGGCATAAAAAATGCATCGACATGGAAATAAGACACGCCATTACAAATAAATATTATTTTAAGTGACAACCACATGGGAAGAAGCGATACTTTTCTTAGTAAGAACTTCTAACGCTGTGATAGCACAACAGTGCCATCTAGGATTTTTATGTAAAACTTTGTAGAATGCTACTTCCACAATTATTCATTTAGTTACACTCATCCAACTACAGATGGCGCTAAATAAAATAAATTCAAAATTTTGTAAATTTTTAAATACATAAATAAATATGTTTTTAAAATATATTTTAGCGACGGACATTTCGACAACAATATGTTCACCACCCGGATTCTTTTTTTTTTTACAACCTATCACGAGTCCACTGCGAACATAGGCCTCCCTAAAGTTTTCCATAAAGAACGGCCCTCAGCCTTATCACCTGTCACGATGTCCCAAATAAGGTTCAGTATAAAGTGGTTCGAAATGACTTCATTATCTAGTCTTCAGTCTACTTCAGTAAGGAAATTTGTGTGAAAATTGTGTACAAAAATATAATTCTGTGCACACAAAAGGTGTTAGAGTAATGAAATAGTTTGCAAAAGGTACTACTTATTTCAGTAACTGAAATATCATCCAACA
Source organism: Sericinus montela (assembly GCA_029286605.1). NCBI lineage: Eukaryota > Metazoa > Arthropoda > Insecta > Lepidoptera > Papilionidae > Sericinus > Sericinus montela. Next base: position 4,671,071 of record JAGSMR010000050.1, read on the forward strand.
GATATAGGAAATTTTTTTAAAAGGCAACTTAGTGGGTAAGCCTGCCACTCACGAAGAATTTATTTCATTCGTTTATATTTTTTAAGTAATAAAAGTTAATTTGTTAACAAAATTTAATTACACTGTAAATTACAATATTTTTACACAAATTAAATAACAACCGTTTGTTAATGAGTATTTTCTTTACAGAATAATACCTAACTTAAACAGAGTGCAATATCACGAAAATTACAGTATTAAATGATATTCACTTTTACTATTGTTCCTCAGCTTTATCTTCACTGAATTGTGATGATATCCATGTCAATGCCCATTTAAGATTTGTCAACATATATTTTAGAGCTTTTGTCCAATGCTCCTCAGAATTGAACTGAATTTTTATAGAGTATGCATGCGGTGGTGATGCTGTATCCTCTATTTTACCTTTATCTATTCTATAAGGTAAACAAAAACCAGTGTTACCCTTCTCTACTTGCTCCTTAAATTGTTGCAAGCAATCCAAAAACGCTACCATAGCTGCATCAAATTTTGTATCCCACAATCGTCGAAATCCACTTGATCCATACAACGGCAATACTTTCTGATCCTCTACTACTTCTATATATGAGTGATTGCCATATGGCACCAAACGATAACGTTGAAAACAGAAATTGATTTTCCTTGCTAATGAAGAAAGAAGTAGAACGGTTTGGCCCCAAGCAGCATTTATCTCGGACCAATCTACAGGTGCTGTGGGTAATCTACCCAATCTAAAATTATTTATTATGCCAAATTGTCCTGAATCAGATATATGGAATGTTGCTTTGAACACATTTGTCTTTTTTAGCTTCAGAAGGTGCTACAAACACCTTGCCCCGAAATAAAATAGAAAAATAGAAAAAGTGGTTTTTATATTTGGCCCCTTAAACCTCAGAGCTGGTGAGACTGAAAACCACGATCGTCTTCAAATGTATATGTGTATATACATTTGAAGACGACCGTGATGACGTTTATGAAAATATATATATATATATATATATATATATATATATATGTATATATATATATATATATATATATATATATATATATATATATATATATATATATATATATATATATATATATATATATATATATATATATATATATATATATATATATATATATATATATATATATATATATATATATATATATATATATATATATATATATATATATATATATATATGTGTGTGTGTGTGTGTGTAAGTATAATGTAGAGATGGCTTGGACACTAAGATATCGGTAAAGCCTATAGGCCTAAGATGTCGATAGGCTTTATCGACATTTTAAAATCAAGAAAAAGATTTTCTTTTTTAAAATTTAAAATAAAGACGTACAATTGAAAAACTCCAGCAATTTCTAATGTTATTTCCCGAAATCATTACAAAATTAAAAATAAAAACGACGCAATATCTTACAAATCAAATTGGATTTAATCGATTAAAGAGCATGTCATACAAAGATAATTTCTGATCGAACCATCAAATACTATTTCACGTTCAGATATTTCATAGGAATGTTGTCGTGGCTTTTAATAATTTTTATTTTGCCACTTAGTAATGAGGTAAGGCGAATAATTTATATACATTTATATACTTACAATTTTAGACGTAAAATCTATTGAAGTGTTGTATAATAACAGTCAGTAGATGCTGTATCCTGGGCAAAGTCCTTCAAACCGTCAGCCAAGCTGCTCCAGTATGTATTGGATATATCCAGTATGTATAGGATGTAATCGTTGGCTTGGACATAAAGACGGCGACGGGCTCACCACCTGTCGCTTGCTAAATCCGGCCACTCATTGCTTTGGAGAGGTGACTCTGTCAGACAGTCTTCAGTTATATACGTATTGTTTATGGCCTATAAATAAAATTAGTGAAAATAGTAAAAAATATAGCTTTGATCCTTTAACGATCTTTATGGGCGAAGGCGAACAAACCGGTTTCAATTGTGTCGGGTTCGATTCCCGGTCGGTTCAATGTAGAAAAAACTTTTATATACGGGGCTGAGTGTTTGTGGTGCCTTCTTTGTTTCTGATTCGATAATAGGACTACATAAGCTGCTTACTTTGGGATCAATGTAGTGTGTGAGAGCAATATATGTGATGTTGTCCATATGTATGTATTAATGTATCTATATATATTATTTTCCAAGTAATTAGGAATTTGTGATCATCGATAATGTGTTTTTATATTGTTGTGATTATATCCTTTTAATTAAATGCTATTTTTTTATTGCTACTATATTTTAGTGGTAAATCGTATCATGATGAATAAATACTCGAGTATTTTTTTTATTAACTGACACGGGCGGCATTCGAACCCGTGAGCTCTGCCGAACCGTGTCAACCGTTTTTTCTCTTTAATTTAATAACATAAAGTTGAGCATAACTTATATGCTTTAAAAATCAATAAAAAATTGCGTAACAATAGTATTTTCTTTCAGCTTAAGTATCCAGGTGTAGGGCGAAATAGCACTACAAAGGCGAAATGTGCGCAACAGGTACGCCACCCTGCTTATTATGCCACACTCTTTTACATCCATAAATAAAACACAAAGGAAAAACACCTATTTCATTAATTTCGATCAATATTATTAAAAGGTATAACTTTGTAACTTATAGATGATAATACACGACAAAAAAGGGCGATATTTTCCTCAAGTTTGAAAAATATTTTCACCTATATAAACTTCTTTGCCAACCTTTTCTGAAACAGCTACAGTTATGCAGACAGACTTGAGAATTGGATCCCTAGTGATTCAGATAATAAATTATAATAATAAATATCTTCACGCAATTCCCAATACAGGGGTAGACAGAGGTCTAGACAATTAAGTCCCGTCGACCCACCTTCCACCGAAGATATTTTCGGGACAACGTGACAGGTGGTGAGTCCATCGCCGACTTTATGTCCAAGCCACCGATAAAATTCGTGCATAAGTTTTTGAAAAACCCATTGGTACGAGCTTGCCACTTGGGGATCGAACTCGGGTCCCTCGACTCGAAATTCCGACCACCCAACAACTCGGCTATCGTGACAATTATATATATTATTAGTGATTCAGATAGATGATAAAATTAATTTGAAGGAAGCGTAAGGGGTATTTTAGGATCTTGACACTTAACATCGGCGATCTGTTCTCCCTGGCTTACTTATAATATTTTTTTAAAAAAAGAATGCTAGCAATGCCGAATAACACTACTAATATTCCTGTTAACCACTCCAATTAAGCTGCAATGCTTGTGCCTGGAGTTGGTTTACGTCAATAGTTGAATGGCGGGGCCCGAACCTGCGACGTCATGTTTCGCAGTCCGCACCCTAAACCATTAGGCTATTGCCGCTCAAAAAAAATTTATTCATGTATAGTGATATCTTTACGCATAGTACCTGACGGGATTATGCGTAAAAATATTATATTTATTATTTGTTAATATTATATGTCAGCTTCCACAATTTCTCATCTCATCTTTCACCGTCGACCTTTTGGTATATTCAACACTTACATGTAATTGCTTATATAAGGGTTTAGTATCGTCACGATCAGAAAATTGAACCTAGTCTGTTGCTTATTATGATATTATATTTAATTAGCCTATTAATTAGCTTTTAAAGCATTAAGCTACGTCACACAGCACGCTTACGTATGTACCATTTGTGTGTGAAACACAAACATGATCCATACGTAAGCGTGCCTGCGTGTGACACATACTTGTTTTTTCTGTATACAGTATTTATGTTTGTTCAAAACATTCATAATTAAAAGTTACTACTGTTCGATCCTGGTGTGATAGTGCAATAAATATTTCTTCTTTCTTTCTTTCTTATCCACTCGTTGAAGACACATAATATCACCTCAATCACTATAACTAAATACCACGATCTTATCAATTAATATATAATATAGTTTTCCTTCATATACCCACGCATTTTTCCACTCTTTTTCACTGGCGCTTATTTGAGACAAGTTAACCGGTGGTCAGACAGACACCAATATGATAATATACATAAGAAATAATAAGTGTTTGTCTATCTCTTACAGTGTCGATTTGTCATCATCACTTGAATCGATAATTCACGGTTATCACATGAATCGATGATATACGATTCTGCAGATTAATTTGGGGAGAGCAATGTGCAGAAGGTAGTTTAAAGTAAGCGATTATTATTATTTATTTAACTATGTTTTCAGTGTCATGCAACTAATTGTCTCGCTCAGGTAAGTACATGTCTTGGAATGTTAAAATAATTTGTACTAAAAGCAATTCACGCTTTGAATGAAAGAACATTACACACGATGGAATCGAAATAAAAACGGTTCCAGTCATAAAATATTTAGGGTTATTGTTGGATGAAAATTGTAACTGGAAGCTCACACTGAATATGTTTGTGACAAACTTAACCGCTTTGTTTATGCTATAAGAAGACTTCGAATTACTGTATCGAAAGATGCCGCACGTTGTGCATACTTCGGATATGTCTCCAGTGTGTTAGCATATGGGCTCCTATTGTGGGAAATTCTGTTACGTTAGAAAAAGTTTTAAAATTCAAAAAAGTGTGTACGTGCTACTGGTGGCGCTTGGTTTATGGATAGTTGTCGCCCACTATTTAAAGAATTAAAAATACTTCCTGTGGCATGCATGTATATTAGGGAGGCATGCATTTTGTAAAGAACACTCCGATCAATTTGTACAATTTAATAATATAATACCAAGAAATAGACGTCAAACCGACTGTATCTCCCTAGCTATTATTATTATTATTATTATTTATCTTCACGCACAATCCCTGACAGGGTAGCCAGAGAACAGATCGCCAAGTGTCACGATCCTACATACTTCTTTCCTTCTTTCAGATTCATCATCTTCTTCATACATGCACGTCTAGGTATCCGAGTACTCTTGACCCTCCTCTCTTCGAGCAATTTGCTCACATGGTCTTCGAAAGTTAATCTCGGTCTACCTCGACACCTTTTAATATTAACTTTCGCGCTATATATTTTCTTCACCATTCGGTCTTCACTCATTCGCTCAACGTGCCCAAACCATCGAAGCACGCCCTTATCCATTTTGAGACAAGGTCATCTTTCAAACCTGCCATATTGCGAATCTCTTCGTTTCGTTTTCGGTCAGCCATGGTAAGGCCGCACATTTACAAAGAAAGAGATCGCATCTCCACTGCATTCAACCTGCTTTTATGCTTCTTCTGGCATACCCAGGTTTCGCTGCCATATAACAAAGTCGGTACCAACACTGCGTTATGTATTGCAAGGCGTGCACTTTTCACAACGCCTTGCCTTTTGATTAACGCAGTCAGGGCACCATTGACTTTGTTCCCGGCAGCGACACGCCTGTCCACATCTAAATCACATCTTCCATCCCGGCTAAACGCACTTCCCAAGTATACAATTTCATTCACCTGTTCTAGACATTCCTGATTTACCCAAATTTCGCACTTCGTTCTTTCTTCGTCCCTTTCAAATACCAGAACCTTAGTTTTATTAGCATTCAAACGGAGACCATTAATTTCACATTCTTCTTTCATACACGTGACTAATGCCTGCAGTTCTGCCTCTGATGGTGCTATAAGCACTGCATCATCAGCATAAAACAGACAATTTACTTTTATGTCTCCCAATTTCACACCAAACAGCTATCTTTCAGCTTCTGTAAACAGCTGTCGAGATACAGTATGAATAGCCAGGAAGACATGACACAACCCTGTTTTACGCCCGTTTGGACGCTAAACATGGGTGACAGGTCATGCCCTACCCGCACACAGGCTTTACAGTCACAGTAAAGTGACTGCACAGCCCTTAGCAATCGACCATCCACACCATACCCCGGCAACAGTTCCCACATTTTCTTCCTTACAACCTTATCAAATGCTTTCTCAAGATCCACAAAAGCACAGAAAATCTTCTGGTTAGCAGCCAGAAGCTTCTCCGTGATCATGCGGAGAGAAAACATTTGATCCGTGCATCCTCTTCCAGGTCTAAATCCGCATTGTGCCTCCCATAGAAATCTTTCCGATTTCTCTTGCATCCTACGTGTCAAAACCTTCGTGTAAACTTTACTTGCTAAACTGGTCAAGCTGATCGCCCGATAGCACCCGCAGTCATAATGTGAACCTTTACCTTTATATAAAGGCACAATGACCGCGGATCGCCAATCATCCGGAACAGCCCCGTTCGCCAGCACAAATTGCACAGCAGATGAAAGCTGTCCCAGACGCGTGGCCCACCATACTTGACCATTTCAGCAGTAACTCTGTCTAGTCCCGCAGCCTTACCACATTTCAAACTTCTAATCGCACATTCAATCTCTTTCATACTGATGACCTCAGTGTCATCGAGGTCCAGGTCTGGCGTACCAGTCACGGCGTCACCCCGGATCCTCACTAAGATCATCACACGCATACATCTCTCTATAAAAATTCGCTCCATCGCTGTATGACGTCCGATTTTTCTGAGAGGACGTCATTGGTTCCCGAAAGCACTTTATTCATTCTTAAGGCTGTCGCACCACTCCGGGTCCTTCCAACCTCTTTCCAGAAGGTTTGGGTTCTCCTTGAAGTTGTGCGACAACCTTTCGTCCGCTTCCATTCTACTCCTTTCACGCACTTCCTCAATCAATGCTTTCGTGTGAACTTTCTGAAGCTTATATCTTTCTTTCCTCTTCTCTCTCATATCCTTATCATTACTAGAGGCCAAGTAGTCTAACCATGCTTTCTTCTTCTTATTTAGCTTCTTTCACTTCGTCATTCCACCATGCATCACCCTTTTACTACTACCTCTTTTCACATTTCCACACACGTCTTCCGCTGCACTAACCATTCCATCTCTAAGGCTCTGCCATATTTCTTCCACATTCTTTCCTAACACCAATGCTGTCCAGCTTTTCAGCTACCCTTGCTTGATATTTATTCCTAGTGTCCGCTTCCTGAAGCTTCCAGCTTCGGATGCTGCCGACCGACTGTGGTTCTGGTATCGCCGTCCGGTGGCGCCAACCCGCGAACAGACCCTAAATCTAGTAATCACTAGGTAGTGATCCGTTCCCAGGTCAGCACCTCGGAACACTCGCGTATCCATCACCTGTTTTCGCAGTCGGTCATCCACCAGGAATAAATCAGTCATACTTCTCTCATTCTCTCTTGTTCTAGTATACATATGGATTTTCTTGTGACTAAACATAGTGTTTGTCACAAGAAGACCCTTTCCTTGCATACAGCCAGTATAAGCTTGCCAGCATCGTTAACCCTTTGTCGCCAAACATTCAAGCACCGACTCATACCCTGGCCGAGCGGTACCAACCCATCCATTCAAATCACCACATACAACAATTCTTTCGTTTCCTCTAACCAAGTCTAGAACTTCTCTTACATTCTCCCAAAACTCCTCCAGCTCAGCTCTGGACGACGAAGCCACCGGCGCATAAACAGCCAAAAGGAATAACTTCGTCAGTCCCAATTTAAAAGCGAACCCAGAGAAGTCTCGAGTTCACAACCTTATATTCAGTCATAACATCGACCAACCGAGACGACAGCAGCACCCCACTCCCTGGCAGGCGCTCTCGCTCTCCGGGACTCCGGACCATAGAGCTAACGCCCCGCCAGGAGCTCTTCAGTACCACTGCCCTTCCGCTTGGTCTCTGACAAACACGACATCTAATTCTCTTTCTTTCATTATTTCAATCAACTCATTCGTCTTATCTCTCATGCCTCCTCTAACATTCCACGTGCCAACTCTGCACTCCGTCCTCCACCTTCCGCCGTGTCGGGCTGTGCGTGACGGGTGGCGGTCCCCATCGCTGCTTTGCGCGCTGCATTTCACACCAACGGGGACGAACTGGTGTGCGTCGCCTTGGGGACGCCCTAACCCTCGTTGGCATGGTGCCAGCTGGCCAAGTGCAGCCCTGAAAAGGGCTGGCGGGGGTCGCGACAGTACGCTACCACAATGACCCGATTATTATTATAATTGACGACCTCCGTAAACAAGTGGTGTAAACACCGGTTTTCATGGTTATATGTTTCTTACGCCGTAACCATATGACCGAGTAACGATATTAGATTGTAGTCACGATAGCCGAGTGGTTGGGTGATAGAGATTCGAGTAAATCACCACCATCATCATATCCGCCTTTCCAAAGGCCACCACTGAACAAAGGCCTCCCCCAAAGAATATTAATTTCGAGTCAATATTTATTAATAACATTTGAGTCTAGATCCCCTGGTGGTAGGAGACCAATTTAACTTATTTACGATTAATATAGTGACACAGAATATGATCCGACGTGATATATTACTAAGTCAAATATGTCATCTTGCAGTCCTTTCTCTAGGAGGATTATCCAATATCCACGCTTGATTTGCGAATACATCGGAATAAATAAATAAAAAATCTTATTCTATCTTTACGCAATTCCCAACACACGGGTAGAGGTCTGGTCTAGACAACTAAATCCCATCGATCCACCTTCCGCCGAAGATATTTTCAGGACAATGTGACAGGTGGTGAGTCCATCGCCGACTTTATGTCCAAGCCACCGATAAAATTCGTGCATAAGTTTTTGAAAAACCCATTGGTACGAGCTTGCTACTTGGGATCGAACCGGTCCTCGACTCGAAATTCCGACCACCCAACAACTCGGCTATCGTGACAATTATATATATTATTAGTGATTCAGATAGATGATAAAATTAATTTGAAGGAAGCGTAAGGGGTATTTTAGGATCTTGACACTTAACATCGGCGATCTGTTCTCCCTGGCTTACTTATAATATTTTTTTAAAAAAAGAATGCTAGCAATGCCGAATAACACTACTAATATTCCTGTTAACCACTCCAATTAAGCTGCAATGCTTGTGCCTGGAGTTGGTTTACGTCAATAGTTGAATGGCGGGGCCCGAACCTGCGACGTCATGTTTCGCAGTCCGCACCCTAAACCATTAGGCTATTGCCGCTCAAAAAAAATTTATTCATGTATAGTGATATCTTTACGCATAGTACCTGACGGGATTATGCGTAAAGATATTATGTTTATTATTTGTTGATATTATATGTCAGCTTCCACAATTTCTCATCTCATCTTTCACCGTCGACCTTTTGGTATATTCAACACTTACATGTAATTGCTTATATAAGGGTTTAGTATCGTCACGATCAGAAAATTGAACCTAGTCTGTTGCTTATTATGATATTATATTTAATTAGCCTATTAATTAGCTTTTAAAGCATTAAGCTACGTCACACAGCACGCTTACGTATGTACCATTTGTGTGTGAAACACAAACATGATCCATACGTAAGCGTGCCTGCGTGTGACACATACTTGTTTTTTCTGTATACAGTATTTATGTTTGTTCAAAACATTCATAATTAAAAGTTACTACTGTTCGATCCTGGTGTGATAGTGCAATAAATATTTCTTCTTTCTTTCTTTCTTATCCACTCGTTGAAGACACATAATATCACCTCAATCACTATAACTAAATACCACGATCTTATCAATTAATGTATAATATAGTTTTCCTTCATATACCCACGCATTTTCCACTCTTTTTTCACTGGCGCTTATTTGAGACAAGTTAACCGGTGGTCAGACTGACACCAATATGATAATATACATAAGAAATAATAAGTGTTTGTCTATCTCTTACAGTGTCGATTTGTCATCATCACTTGAATCGATAATTCACGGTTATCACATGAATCGATGAGATACGATTCTGCAGATTAATTTGGGGACAGCAATGTGCAGAAGGTAGTTTAAAGTAAGCGATTATTATTTATTTATTTAACTATGTTTTTCAGTGTCATGCAACTAATTGTCTCGCTCAGGTAAGTACATGTCTTGGAATGTTAAAATAATTTGTACTAAAAGCAATTCACGCTTTGAATGAAAGAACGATTTATTCAGTAAAATATACTCAAATTCATTTAATATGAATATACAGAAATGGTAAAAAAAGGGAACTCGATACAAGCCTATATCGGGTAACAATACCTAATAAGAGTGACGTGCCAAATGAAACGGTACTGTTTCAGCAAAATGGCGCGAGATTAACAAACGTAACGCGCGACGTATCCCGTATAGAAGTACAAGAAATCGCAATATTGTTAATGTCCATGTAAAGTTCAAATAAAAAATTGAGACTACATATAAATTAAAGGAACCATGTCAAAATTAATTTTTATATAGTAGATTGATAGTGAACTTCTACAGAATATTTGTATAATACCGAAACTGATATGATATTTTTAACTGATAATTATAACACCGAAACGAAAATCGAATATTGATTGGAATGAATCTCTCTTTTTACATAAGAAGTAGCATTTTACAGTTCGCGCCAAAAATTGCGGCGGTGATTATGATCTACGTGATATGAAGATTTAAATACTACATTACTATATTTTTTATTAAACATACTATATTTTTTTATTAAAACGTTTTTATTTTGATTCAGTGCGAGGGATATGAAAGTGTAGCAACGGTAAGTTACTTTACTGTATTTTTTCATATTACATACCAGTATTTCGAACTTGTAGAATTTTTTTATGATGGATAGTACTCTTAGAACAACACAAGGGCTGTGTTCCCAGCCCATTCCTCATCTTCTAAATAAGGTCCACTACTGAATATTGGCTGCCCCTATAAGTAGGATTTGCCTTTACTGCCAAGCAGATTGGAGGTCGCAGTACCAGACAACTTGCACTTCAGGTGCTGCTGACCATCACCGGTCTACTGTTTAGTCTGGTTAAATAAATTAATTAATATCTTCACGCAATCCCCAATTCAGGGGTAGAGAATTAAGTCCCTTCGACCCACCATCCACCGAAGTTATTTTTGAGACCGGTGGTGAGTCAGCCAACGATATAATTCGTCTGTCAAGCCAACGATATAATTCGTACATAAGTTTTTGAAAAACCTTAAGAAAAATTAGTCTGGTTAAATTATTGAGATTGTTAAAACGCAATAAGTCAGTAGTTAATGCGATATTCTTTTTTTAGTCTTGTTTAGTCTATTTCTCGTATGTTATGAAACAAACAGGCCACTTTTCGAATTTCAAGCGTAAATATGTTTTTTAGTGTAGTAGTAGTAATGTTATAATGTTATTTAGTAGTAATGTCTAACAGTGAAGTAGAAGTCTATCAAACTTCTGCGTTTCGTCTGGTGAGTGCAGGTTTTTAACAGTGGTAGAGCCACGCATCAGCTTTTGTTGTTGCATGAATGGGCCGGCTCGACCGGGGAAGTACCACGACCTCACAGAATACCGGCGTGATGTATCAGGTAACCGGAGGCCCATACACCCCCTCCTCCAACTCTGGGGTGGCACTCTAAAGCCGGCAACGCATCTGCTATGCCTCTGGTATTGCGGATGTTCATGGGCGGCGGTAATCACTTACCATCTCGTGAGCCACCTGCTGGTTTGCCTCCCTTTACTATAAAAAAAAAGGTAACCGGAGGCCCACATACCCCCCTCCGCCAATATTGGGCGGGGGGATACTCTGAGGCCGGCATCGCATCTGCTATGCCTCTGGTATTGCGGGTGTTAATGGGCGGCGGTAATCATTTACCAGCACGTGAGTCGCCTGCTCGTTTGCCTCCCTTTTCTATATAAAAAAATGTTATAACACTATACATCACTATAATATTATCACTATAGTGATAATACTATACATGATATTATTAATATTTTTTTACTGTGAATTTTTAGTATGTAATCCACGTTCACAGGCGACATATGCTGGACTCAAAAATCATTCATCGATAAAAATAATCATACATAAAATTAAGAAGATTTTTAATTAAATTAACACAATCAAAACACGTTTTTTTTAAAGTCTATAAATTCTTTCAGTGCAGTGGTTCTTTTTGCAAATCAACTGTAAGTAGATTTTAGAAATTTTTATGCTCTGAACTGAAAACCCTGTTGAGAACCTGCAGTTTTATAGTGTGGTATGCATAGCTTAAAGAAATTGGGTCTCGTGTTCCGAGTCCCATTTCAATTTACCAAAAATATGAACAGGTCATTTAAATATGTGTTGATATGGGCCCAAGCTGTTATTAGAAACCGAATCGTGCAACAGCATTTTGTAGTATATTTTGATCGAGTAAGAGAAGGCAGGTCCCAAATACTTCATCATCATAATGCAGCTTAGAAGGTATTAAAGACTCACATAACCTGAAGCGCAAACCGGCACATCATGAAGATGCATGTTAGATAACTCGATTGCTGAAGAATCAGTCTTGAGAGGCAGCACTGATTAAAACTAAATTTATTGTCATCAAAGTTTCAAGTTGTCATCATTTTTAAGTACAGTTAGAGAGGCAATAAAATCATGACTGGAAAAAAAGAATACTCATTACATTTCTACAATTTATTGTTTTCACTTTTGGGCTATTAACGTCATTTATATTTTATTAATATATTAATAAAAGCATTAAAAATAACCACAAAAATTATTACATATTTAAGTACTGAGTATTTTAATTTGTAGCTGTAACACTGATAGAAATAACGAATATGGTCCAATAATTTATTTAATAAAAATTCATAAAATTGCGTTTGTTTATTGCATTGGGTAGCCGAGATTACATGAGACTAAAGGCTCTGGTTATCATTTTCAGACTAAAGGCGAATCTTCAAGTTCAACGGTTTGCTTATACTAATTATTATTGTTTTATATTTAATTTTTTACTAATATTCCGGTTATTTCGTCTTAGCTGCAATGGTTGTTTCTGGAGTTGTTTACGAAAATAAACGAATAACGGGTCCGAAACTGTGACGTTATGTTTCACAGTCCGTAACCTAAGCCATAATGAAGAAAGAAACACGATTATTCACGGTCTGTGTACTGGCAACATATAATACAAAAAAAAATACACATTCCATAAAAAATTTACTATGATAGTAGTAAGTATAAAACAGTATAAAAGTCACGATAGCCGAGTGGTTGGGTGAACGGAATTCGAGTTCGATCCCCAGGTGGCAGGCTCGTACCTATGGGTTTTTCAAAAACTTGTGTACGAATTATATATTGTTGTCTTGGACATACAGACGGCGACGAGCTCACCACCGGTCACGTTATCCCAAAATATCTTCGGTGGAAGGTGGGACAAAGGGTCTCAATCGTCTAGATTAAACCTCTGTTTGCCCCTGTATTGGGTATTGCGTGAAGATATTTAATATATTTTTTTTTATTTTTAGGATAATATACCTACACTGGAGTAGTGTGACTGAAAGGATGTATGAGGCTTTAGATTGAACATTTTCAGGCTGCTATTTTAAATAATAATATATTGCTAATTTACATTACATTATTCAATCTTCACGCTTTTCCCAATACAGAGTTAGCCATAGGTGTAGAAAATACCTTTTCGCACCACCTAAACCTTACTGAAGATACTTAACATAAAAAGTACAAAATTATACCTACCGAAGTATCTGTGTAATTTCCATTTGCCTTTATACATGAAAAAAATATTACTTTAAGTTAAATATATTATATGACTATATTAAATATGTTATGTAGATATATCTTACGTCTGACATGCAAGTGCCACCATTACACCGAAAATATACACAGAATACATTCAAGTCATTAACTTTGATTATTTAAGTGTTATTAAATAAAAAATTAATAGACTCTGTATTGGGAATTTCGTGAGTATAAAATAGAATAGACAATTAAATACTACTGTATTACAATATGACTGTTGACAATATGACTGAAACGAACTGGACTCAGTAATAGCCGGGATTCTGTTAAAAAATTCCCGGCTCAAATATTCAGTCCTATTTCACATAGTGTACACTAGGCTATTAACGCTTTAAATTTAACCCCAAACGATATTTTTTATATATTTATATTATGTGTATAGTATGTATATTTATGTATTATAAGGGGCCACTGAAAATCAGGGCTGCCATGTACCTGTAAGAACAGGTGTTATCCCAGCAATATATCTGAGTGACTTTACTTTTTTGGCACATTGCGCTTCTGCAAAATGGCGACTTATTTTAAAATTTAGTCTATGTTTAAGTTTTTTTATTACTTTTATACATAATTTTAAGTGCCACATAAATGTTTCTTTCTTTCTTCCATTCTTTGTTTCCTTTTTTCTTTCTTTCTCTCATATATTAGACAGACAAAATATTAGTATTTAGTATATGATATTCTATTTGCAGTGTTACGGTGGCAAATGCAAAACCGACGTGAGTATTTACTTTGAAATCATTGAGGTATTCCCTGGTGTTTAACAATACTCAGTATCGGCCTTTTTTTCTAGTGCGACGCGAAAAAGTGTAATGCAAAGGTAACAAATGTTTTATTTGCTAATATGGTTCTTAATGGCTTCTTTTAAAAAAAAATTGCGGCTTACTGCACTAATGAGCTTGAATAAATTAGTACCATGGCCTTATAGATTACCGATGCATATATAAATAAAAAATAAATAAAAACATATATTGTTAGGGACAACATCACATATATACTCGTAGCTCTGATCCCAAAGGAAGTAGCTTAAGCACTTGTGTTATGGAGTTAGAAATAACGAATGTCCCTCAAATACCCACACCCAAGAAAATGTAGAAAAAGTGTTTTTCTGTCGAGCCAGCTTACTTCTGTAGCCGCTGATACTGGTTGGTCTTAATATGTAAGAAATGTTGTCGATACTCAACGTAAAATATACAACAACGTAAAATGTACTACGTATGCGAATACTGAAAGTCTCGCTCGCCTGATTTCCCTTAACCCTAGCAATAAAACTGAATAAGATGATTATTAAACTAAGAATAATATTATGCATTTTCTTGTTATTATATTAAAGAGAAAATATGTTTAAAACTTGAACTGACACGGGCGGTTTATGAACATTAGCCATGACGTGGCAATTACGGTACGGCACAGTACAGTAAAGGTCGCTGGTACAAATACCGTCCGAGTCAGTTGAAATTTTAAATATTTTCTCCCTTTAATTTAATAAGGTTAATATTGGTCGAGAAATTTCTAAGCTGCTTCCTGTAATTTACCTATAATATAGTTGTATCTCAGAACTTACAAGATTTTAATATTATTTTGATTACAGTGTCATGGTGGTGCGTGCGAGAGTCAGGTATGTTCTTTTTTAAATCGCTAAGTCTTTGATTACTCTTAAGGAACAAGGATAACTATTATTTTTACATTCGGGTGTCTATGGCATGGATTAACAATAGATACCTAGAAACCCACGGATGATAGATATTGTTATATAATATTTCAATTATGATTACGTGAAATTGAGCATTACTAGCTGTTAAAGAGCTAGAGTTTGACAATTTAGTTTATAGTTTATATTTTAAATTATACTACATACATACATACATACATTACGGCGACGGGCTCACCACCTGTCTCGTTGTCTCAAAGGTGGTTCAAAGGGACTTAATTGTCTAGACTTGACCTCTGTCTACCCCTGTATTGGGAATTGCGTGAAGATATTTTATTTTTTTATTGTATTACCACCATCCACCGGTTACCATAACTATATTCAAGGCTGTTTCCCTTAGTCACCTCTTGCGACATCCTCGGGAAGAACGAGAGTGGTAACATTCTTACGTCGTTACAACACGGAATGTAATTAATAATTAATTTAGAAATTACTTTCCTTTTATGACATTGCGCCTGGCTGAAATATGGTCATAAAACACAACTATATTAAACAGTCAATATACACTGCAGTCTTATGATAATACAAATTCCGATTGATTTGAAATTAAATACAGTTACCCATTTTGCGATGCAGACGCTCACTGAGAATGAAAATTCTACGCAAATCCTCTCCAAATTTTTTTTTTATCTATCATAATCATGTTATTAGCGTACATATTGGAATTGCTAATTAAGCTTTTGTCATCTATAGTAGCTCACTTTCAAAAAAGAAATCCTTTATCGACTGTAATATGTATTTGACTTTAATTTTTGCATTTTATGTTTCTCTTCTAAGTGCTGTGTGACTTTGTATTTCAATAAAATAAAATGAATTACAAAAATCTCCGAATGGCATACATACATAAATACATACACAACGGCCTGTTAAAGTCCTCTGCAAAAAATAAGCCTCTCCCACAGGGAGGATATGCCGTAATCGCCACGCTGGGCAAGCGGATTGGCGATCGCTGTACCAGACCACTCGCCAGAGTGGCATAGTGATGGTTAATTAAAGTTTACTTTCGTACAATGTCAGTCTTTATTTAATAGATAAATATTTTTCTCTTTTCCAGTGTCACGGTCAAGACTGCCTCTCTCAAGTATAACAATTAACCCTCAATGTTTCCATTTAGTTTAAAAGTAAAAGATATTGTCAATTTTTAAATATCATCGGCTGTGAAAATACCCTCTGTACAATATTATTATCTTCA